>CM056056.1:13440622-13573122 GCA_029574335.1 Rana kukunoris
GACAATTTTTTTTTTATTGTGGCCACTAGATGGCGCTGACTATATGTAGGAACCACACACATTAGAAGAAGTACGGCAATTTTCATCCTTTGTTTTACCCATAGGCCTCTAAATTGAAAAAAAGGATTTTTTTTTTGTATCATACCTTTGACATTATACTAGTTCAATCCCTGATCAAGTCCTGTCATTATTATTTATTTACACGCTTACAATGAATCCTATGCTACATTCTTCTCCTCTGGATACAATGGGCCAGATTCACAGAGCGATTACGCCTGTCTAACTGGTGTTAGACTGGAGTGCTTTCAAATTACGCGCGCCGTATCACTAGTTTGAATCCTCAAACCATGATACGGCGGCGTTGGGCTTCGATCCGAGAGGCTTACGTCTTCGTAAGCCTTCGGATCTACGCTGCGATCTTTTTGCGGCCTCTGGGTGGATTTCGCGTCGTTTTCAGCGTCGGGGTATGCAAATGAGCTTTTTCCAGGCGATCCACGAAGTTACGAGCGTCGTTTGCAATCGCTTACGTCATTTTTTTGCTATGTACTGTTAGACCAGCTTTTTGCTGGTCTAACGGTGCGTAGCCCATGTTAAGTATGGCCGTCGTTCCCGCGTCGAATTACATTTTTTTATTTTTTTTTTACGTAACTCGTTCGGGAATAGGAATGTCCGTAAACGACGCTACTCAAAAAAAAAATGACGTAACGACGTGATTTCGCGCAATGCACGGCGGGAAATTTCTCAACGGAGCATGCGCAGTTCGATCGCCGCGAGAACGCGCCTATTTTAAATGCTTCACGCCCCCTACTTGCGTAGATGGCTTGCGCCGGGAGAAATACACCACGCCGCCGTAGTTCACTGGACAAAATCTACCGGGATTCCACGTAGAGCCAGGTGAAATACGGCGGCGTAGTGTATTTCTGATACTCTACGCGAATCTAATTGTATGTGAATCTGGGCCAATGTATCTTTTTCTCAATTTTATTTATTTATTATTATTATTATTCTCCTCTGGATACAATTTATCTTTTTCTCGATTTTTTTTTTAGTTACACTCTTATTATCTATATTTTTCTTGATTTTATTTATTTTTTGACATTCTTCTCTGGATACAATTTATCTTTTTCTCAATTTTATTAACAGTAGTACCTCGGATTAGGAGCATAATTCATTCCAGAAGAATGCTTGTAATCCAAAGCACTGGTATATCGAAGCAAGTTTCCCCATAAGAAATAATGTAAACTCAGACAATCCGTTCCAGTGGCAGTGCTAGTCTATGCAGTAGCGCATGTTCCCAGAGGTGGGGGGGGCACCAGAGACATTTGGAAACACTCATAAAGCACTCGGAACCGCTCGGATGCACTCGGAAACTGAGTGTTTCCGAGCAGCTCTGAGCGGCTCAGGGTGTCACCAGCGCCCCTGCACCTCTGGCCAAATGCTGTACTGCACGCCCCCCCAGAGGCTTGAATCCTGCTTGTTTTGTGAGACAACGCTTGCAAACCGAGTGAGTTTTTTTTTTTTAAATAACAGCTCGTATTGCGAAACACTCGTAAAATCGCGTTACTCGCAATCCGAGGTATTACTGTACTCAGTTATGACATGACGCTACTTGTATATTAAGACATCACTTATATTTCAAGTCAAAATGTATTTAAAAAATGTAGCTTGTCTTGCAAAACGCTCTCAAACCAAGGTTTTCCTGTAGTTACATGCTTCTCCTCTGGATACAATGTATCTTTTTCTCTATTCAGAAGAAGAAAGTACAGGGGTTGAGTGTTACAGATAGCCAAGCAGGTTGGCTTTTCCCGATTTCTGTGACAATTTGGGCCAATAACTAACTAGTTAACCACTTAAGGACCACCTAACGCCGATATACGTCGAATGACACAGCTGGGCACAGGCACGTACCTGTACAAGATTGTTAAATGCCCAGCCGTGGGTCACAGGGTTAAATGCCCGCGGCGCGCGCCCCCGACCCGGTCCAAAGCTCCATGACCGCGGCCGCGGGACCCGCAGACCCGATTGCCGCCGGAGTCCCACGATCGGTCACAGGAGCTGAAGAACTGGGAGAGGTGAGTGTAAACACAGCTTCCCCGTTCTTCATTGTGGAAGTGTCACTGATCGTCTGTTCCCTGATATAGGGAAAGACAATCAGTGACGTCACACGTCCAGCCCCGCCACCTTACAGTTAGAAACACATATGAGGTCACACTTAACCCCTTAAGCACCTCCTAGTGGTTAACTCCTAAACTGCAATTGTCATTTTCACAGTAATCAGTGCATTTTTATAGCACTTTTCGCTGTGAAAATGACAACGGTCCCAAAAATGTGTCAAAAGTGTCCGATGTGTTCGCCATAATGTCGCAGTCATGAAAAAAAAAATCGCTGATCGCCACCATTAGTAGTAAAAAAAAAAATTATTAATAAAAATGCCATAAAACTATCCCCTATTTTATAAGCTCTATAAATTTTGCGCAAACCAATCGATAAACGCTTATTGCGATTTTTTTTTTTTACCAAAATTAGGTAGAAGAATACGTATCGGCCTAAACTGAGGAAAAAAAATAATTTTTATATCTTTTTGGGGAATATTTATTATAGCAAAAAATAAAAAACATTGCATTTTTTTCAAAATTGTCGCTCTATTTTTGTTTATAGCGCAAAAAATAATAACCGCAGAGGTGACCAAATACCACCGAAAGAAAGCTCTATTTGTGGGGAAAAAAGGACGCCAATTTTGTTTGGGAGCCACGTCGCACGACCGCGCAATTGTCAGTTAAAGCGAAGCAGTGCCGAATCGCGAAAAGGGGCCTGGTCCTTTACCTGCATATTGGTCCGGGTCTTAAAGTACCACTCTGACTGACACTGATATTTTAGTGCTTGGCTGGGTCCTCGGGGGGCCATCCTCAGGACGGGACGGGTGATAGTCTAGTAGGGAGTCATGTATCTTGATCGGTGTTTCTTCGACTCCAGTCCTCAAGGTGACCCAACAGGTCAAGTTTTCAGGATTTCCCTCAGGTGAAGCGGCTGTGGTAATCACTAAGGCAGTGAAACTGATCAAATCGCCTGTGCAAAATAAGGGAAAGCCTGAAAACCTGACCTGTTGGGGCGCCTAGAGGACTGGAGTTGAGAAACATTGATCTAGATCACAGGTGTCAAACACAAGGCCCGCGGGCCGAACCCGGCCCTCCAGGCCATTTCATGTGGCCCTTGCACCTCTCCTGCAGCTGCAGGAGCCCTCCTCTGGTCCTCCTCCAGACCCTTACTTTATGCTTTCAAGCAATGCATCCAGCTTCTTCACAGAAACAGCATAAGGAAAGAGGGGGGGCACTGTGATGTAAGGGAGAGTGGGGGACTCACTAGTGGGGTAGCTCTTGACATCTAATGTAAGGGGATGCGCTGGACATCTAATCTTACAGATACAACCGGCCCTTTTGAGGGCAATGATAGAGCTGATGCGCCCCCCCTCCCCCCCCCCCGATGAAATTGAGTTTGACACCCCTGATCTAGATGCCGTGATGGGGCTTGACCAAAATTCAAACCCCCACTCCTGCTTTCGGAAACTACCCCCGATGAAATTGAGTTTGACACCCCTGATCTAGATGCCGTGATGGGGCTTGACCAAAATTCAAACCCCCACTCCTGCTTTCGGAAACTACGGGACATAATAGCAGTCTGTGTCAAAGCGCAGCTAACCTGGCCGAAAACTGCGGGGACACCGCGCCGCGGGAGAAGCGCACCGGAGCAGTGCGAAAAGGGGCCTTAGAGGCTATCACAGGGGCCATGTGATCAAAGCAGTCCTCTCGGCTTCTGGTCATTAGTTCTACACCCAGAGCTGTTGGCGACAGCTTGGCCTCCATGCTGGGGGGGGGGGCTCTACGAAGCGTGCTTCCAGCAAAATGCTGGTGCCCACATAGGCGGCGCCTCGGAAGCAAGACCACGCCAGCGGCGATGGGTTCAATTTTCTCGTTGGGTTATGAAAACTTCCCTCTGTCTCAGCCGTAGCTCCGTTCTGCTCTCTGGCCACTACCTTGACTTGAAGTTTGGTTGGTCAGGCCCCATCTTGGCATCTATACACTCCGCTTCCTACTAAACTATCACCCGTCCCGTCCCCCAGGGGCACCAAATTGATGTGGAAATCATGAAAACCACGCGCTCTGCCGCTCCCGTGACGCGACCGCTCATCTGTAAGGATTTGACCAGCTGCTAATTATTTAATAAGAATCCAGGCCAGCGAGATTGGCGCCTCCGTCACCCGTTACCGGCGGCTCGTCAATTAACTGCCGTACCTTGTAATTTTCCTATCAGATGCATCTCCTTTTTTTGGGGGGGGGGTGAGTCGCGGTGTCCTAGTGTCTTCCTGTAACCATGGAAACCCGTCACTAAGAGCTCTCTTGCAGTTTGAAGAGTTTTAAAACTGCTGTTATGACATGATCTTTTCCCTGGGCGCGCTCGTCACCGCGATTCGCTCTATTTCTGTACCCGGCGTTCCGGAATACAGGAGGATACTGACAAGCGGGGGGGGGGGGGGCTCATTCACACCAGGCGGGCGTGCATTAAGTTGGCGCCCTTCAATGCGCAGTGCTGGTTTGTTTAAATCAAATTTTTTGCTTTAACTTTGCTTTCATTTACCTCTATGGGGTCTGTTGGAAAAAAAAATGAATGTGAAAAGCATTCGCCGAAACTTGATAAATTCTGGACATATTTTTGCGAATGCGATGATTTCCTATGATTGTCAGCTCCATCCAGTGGCCATAATGTGGTATTTCAGGAGAAAGTATTGTATTATGGCCACTAGATGGAGGTATTTCTGGGGAAAAAATACTGTATTATGGCCACTAAATGGAAGTATTTCAGGAAAAAGTACTGCATTATGGCCACTATATGGAGGTATTTCAGAAAAATAAAATACTGTATCATGGCCACTAGATGGAAGTATTTCAGGAAAAAAAAATACTGTATTATGGCCACTAGATGGAGGTATTTCTGGGAAAAAAATGTTTTATGGCCACTAGATGGAGGTATTTCTAGAAAGTTAAATACTGTATTATGGCCACTAGAAGGAGGTATTTCAGAAAAATTAAATACTGTATCATGGCCACTAGATAGAGGTATTTCTGGGGAAAAAATACTGTATTATGGCCACTAGATGGATGTATTTCTGGAAAAAAAATACTGTATTATGGCCACTAGATGGAGGTATTTCAGGAAAAATTACTATATTAATTTAAAATTACTATATAAATTACTATATAAATAAATTAATATATTTCAGAAAAATAAAATACTGTATCATGACCACTAGATGGAGGTATTTCTGGAAAAAAATGTATTGTGGCCACTAGATGGAAGTATTTCTGGACAGATACTTCATTATGGCCACTAGGTGGGGGTATTTCAGTAAATAAAATACTGTATTATGGCCACTAGATGGAGGTATTTCTGGGGAAAAAATGTATTGTGGCCACTAGATGGAGGTATTTCTGGACAGATACTTCATTATAGCCACTAGGTGGGGGTATTTCAGTAAATAAAATACTGTATTATGGCCACTAGATGGAGGTATTTCTGGAAAAATAATTCTATTGTGGCCACTAGATGGAGGTATTTCTGGAATAATACTGCATTATGGCCACTAGATGGAGGTATTTCAGGAAAAATGACTATATTAATTTAAAATTACTATATAAATTATAGTATTTCTGGGGAAAAAAATACTGTATTGTGGCCACTAGATGGAGGTATTTCTGGAAAAAAATACTGTATTATGGCCACTAAATGGAAGTATTTCAGGAAAAAGTACTGCATTATGGCCACTATATGAAGGTATTTCAGAAAAATAAAATACTGTATCATGGCCACTAGATGGAAGTATTTCAGGAAAAAAAATACTGTATTATGGCCACTAGATGGAGGTATTTCTGGGAAAAAAATGTTTTATGGCCACTAGATGGAGGTATTTCTAGAAAATTAAATACTGTATTATGGCCACTAGAAGGAGGTATTTCAGAAAAATAAAATACTGTATTATGGCCACTAGATGGATGTATTTCTGGAAAAAAATACTGTATTATGGCCACTAGATGGAGGTATTTCAGGAAAAATTACTATATTAATTTAAAATTACTATATAAATTACTATATAAATAAATTAATATATTTCAGAAAAATAAAATACTGTATCGTGACCACTAGATGGAGGTATTTCTGGAAAAAAATGTATTGTGGCCACCAGATGGAGGTATTTCTGGACAGATACTTCATTATGACCACTAGGTGGGGGTATTTCAGTAAATAAAATACTGTATTATGGCCACTAGATGGAGGTATTTCTGGAAAAATAATTGTATTGTGGCCACTAGATGGAGGTATTTCTGGAATAATACTGCATTATGGCCACTAGATGGAGGTATTTCAGGAAAAATTACTATATTAATTTAAAATTACTATATAAATTATAGTATTTCTAGGGAAAAAAATACTGTATTGTGGCCACTAGATGGAGGTATTTCTGGAAAAAATATACTGTATTATGGCCACTAAATGGAAGTATTTCAGGAAAAAGTACTGCATTATGGCCACTATATGGAGGTATTTCAGAAAAATAAAATACTGTATCATGGCCACTAGATGGAAGTATTTCAGAAAAAAAAATTACTGTATTATGGCCACTAGATGGAGGTATTTCAGGAAAAATTACTATATTAATTTAAAATTACTATATAAATTACTATATAAATAAATTAATATATTTCAGAAAAATAAAATACTGTATCATGACCACTAGATGGAGGTATTTCTGGAAAAAAATGTATTGTGGCCACTAGATGGAAGTATTTCTGGACAGATACTTCATTATGGCCACTAGGTGGGGGTATTTCAGTAAATAAAATACTGTATTATGGCCACTAGATGGAGGTATTTCTGGGGAAAAAATGTATTGTGGCCACTAGATGGAGGTATTTCTGGACAGATACTTCATTATAGCCACTAGGTGGGGGTATTTCAGTAAATAAAATACTGTATTATGGCCACTAGATGGAGGTATTTCTGGAAAAATAATTCTATTGTGGCCACTAGATGGAGGTATTTCAGGAAAAATTACTATATTAATTTAAAATTACTATATAAATTACTATATAAATAAATTAATATATTTCAGAAAAATAAAATACTGTATCATGACCACTAGATGGAGGTATTTCTGGAAAAAAATGTATTGTGGCCACTAGATGGAAGTATTTCTGGACAGATACTTCATTATGGCCACTAGGTGGGGGTATTTCAGTAAATAAAATACTGTATTATGGCCACTAGATGGAGGTATTTCTGGGAAAAAAATGTTTTATGGCCACTAGATGGAGGTATTTCTAGAAAGTTAAATACTGTATTATGGCCACTAGAAGGAGGTATTTCAGAAAAATTAAATACTGTATCATGGCCACTAGATAGAGGTATTTCTGGGGAAAAAATACTGTATTATGGCCACTAGATGGATGTATTTCTGGAAAAAAAATACTGTATTATGGCCACTAGATGGAGGTATTTCAGGAAAAATTACTATATTAATTTAAAATTACTATATAAATTACTATATAAATAAATTAATATATTTCAGAAAAATAAAATACTGTATCATGACCACTAGATGGAGGTATTTCTGGAAAAAAATGTATTGTGGCCACTAGATGGAAGTATTTCTGGACAGATACTTCATTATGGCCACTAGGTGGGGGTATTTCAGTAAATAAAATACTGTATTATGGCCACTAGATGGAGGTATTTCTGGGGAAAAAAATGTATTGTGGCCACTAGATGGAGGTATTTCTGGACAGATACTTCATTATAGCCACTAGGTGGGGGTATTTCAGTAAATAAAATACTGTATTATGGCCACTAGATGGAGGTATTTCTGGAAAAATAATTCTATTGTGGCCACTAGATGGAGGTATTTCTGGAATAATACTGCATTATGGCCACTAGATGGAGGTATTTCAGGAAAAATGACTATATTAATTTAAAATTACTATATAAATTATAGTATTTCTGGGGAAAAAAATACTGTATTGTGGCCACTAGATGGAGGTATTTCTGGAAAAAAATACTGTATTATGGCCACTAAATGGAAGTATTTCAGGAAAAAGTACTGCATTATGGCCACTATATGAAGGTATTTCAGAAAAATAAAATACTGTATCATGGCCACTAGATGGAAGTATTTCAGGAAAAAAAATACTGTATTATGGCCACTAGATGGAGGTATTTCTGGGAAAAAAATGTTTTATGGCCACTAGATGGAGGTATTTCTAGAAAATTAAATACTGTATTATGGCCACTAGAAGGAGGTATTTCAGAAAAATAAAATACTGTATTATGGCCACTAGATGGATGTATTTCTGGAAAAAAATACTGTATTATGGCCACTAGATGGAGGTATTTCAGGAAAAATTACTATATTAATTTAAAATTACTATATAAATTACTATATAAATAAATTAATATATTTCAGAAAAATAAAATACTGTATCGTGACCACTAGATGGAGGTATTTCTGGAAAAAAATGTATTGTGGCCACCAGATGGAGGTATTTCTGGACAGATACTTCATTATGACCACTAGGTGGGGGTATTTCAGTAAATAAAATACTGTATTATGGCCACTAGATGGAGGTATTTCTGGAAAAATAATTGTATTGTGGCCACTAGATGGAGGTATTTCTGGAATAATACTGCATTATGGCCACTAGATGGAGGTATTTCAGGAAAAATTACTATATTAATTTAAAATTACTATATAAATTATAGTATTTCTAGGGAAAAAAATACTGTATTGTGGCCACTAGATGGAGGTATTTCTGGAAAAAATATACTGTATTATGGCCACTAAATGGAAGTATTTCAGGAAAAAGTACTGCATTATGGCCACTATATGGAGGTATTTCAGAAAAATAAAATACTGTATCATGGCCACTAGATGGAAGTATTTCAGAAAAAAAAATTACTGTATTATGGCCACTAGATGGAGGTATTTCAGGAAAAATTACTATATTAATTTAAAATTACTATATAAATTACTATATAAATAAATTAATATATTTCAGAAAAATAAAATACTGTATCATGACCACTAGATGGAGGTATTTCTGGAAAAAAATGTATTGTGGCCACTAGATGGAAGTATTTCTGGACAGATACTTCATTATGGCCACTAGGTGGGGGTATTTCAGTAAATAAAATACTGTATTATGGCCACTAGATGGAGGTATTTCTGGGGAAAAAATGTATTGTGGCCACTAGATGGAGGTATTTCTGGACAGATACTTCATTATAGCCACTAGGTGGGGGTATTTCAGTAAATAAAATACTGTATTATGGCCACTAGATGGAGGTATTTCTGGAAAAATAATTCTATTGTGGCCACTAGATGGAGGTATTTCTGGAATAATACTGCATTATGGCCACTAGATGGAGGTATTTCAGGAAAAATGACTATATTAATTTAAAATTACTATATAAATTATAGTATTTCTGGGGAAAAAAATACTGTATTGTGGCCACTAGATGGAGGTATTTCTGGAAAAAAATACTGTATTATGGCCACTAAATGGAAGTATTTCAGGAAAAAGTACTGCATTATGGCCACTATATGAAGGTATTTCAGAAAAATAAAATACTGTATCATGGCCACTAGATGGAAGTATTTCAGGAAAAAAAATACTGTATTATGGCCACTAGATGGAGGTATTTCTGGGAAAAAAATGTTTTATGGCCACTAGATGGAGGTATTTCTAGAAAATTAAATACTGTATTATGGCCACTAGAAGGAGGTATTTCAGAAAAATAAAATACTGTATTATGGCCACTAGATGGATGTATTTCTGGAAAAAAATACTGTATTATGGCCACTAGATGGAGGTATTTCAGGAAAAATTACTATATTAATTTAAAATTACTATATAAATTACTATATAAATAAATTAATATATTTCAGAAAAATAAAATACTGTATCGTGACCACTAGATGGAGGTATTTCTGGAAAAAAATGTATTGTGGCCACCAGATGGAGGTATTTCTGGACAGATACTTCATTATGACCACTAGGTGGGGGTATTTCAGTAAATAAAATACTGTATTATGGCCACTAGATGGAGGTATTTCTGGAAAAATAATTGTATTGTGGCCACTAGATGGAGGTATTTCTGGAATAATACTGCATTATGGCCACTAGATGGAGGTATTTCAGGAAAAATTACTATATTAATTTAAAATTACTATATAAATTATAGTATTTCTAGGGAAAAAAATACTGTATTGTGGCCACTAGATGGAGGTATTTCTGGAAAAAATATACTGTATTATGGCCACTAAATGGAAGTATTTCAGGAAAAAGTACTGCATTATGGCCACTATATGGAGGTATTTCAGAAAAATAAAATACTGTATCATGGCCACTAGATGGAAGTATTTCAGAAAAAAAAATTACTGTATTATGGCCACTAGATGGAGGTATTTCTGGGAAAAAAATGTTTTATGGCCACTAGATGGAGTTTTTTTTTTAGAAAATAAATACTGTATTATGGCCACTAGAAGGAGGTATTTCAGAAAAATTAAATACTGTATTATGGCCACTAGATGGATGTATTTCTGGAAAAAAATACTGTATTATGGCCACTAGATGGAGGTATTTCAGGAAAAATTACTATATTAATTTAAAATTACTATATAAATTACTATATAAATAAATTAATATATTTCAGAAAAATAAAATACTGTATCATGACCACGAGATGGAGGTATTTCTGGAAAAAAAATGTATTGTGGCCACTAGATGGAGGTATTTCTGGACAGATACTTAATTATGGCCACTAGGTGGGGGTACTTCAGTAAATAAAATACTGTATTATGGCCACTAGATGGAGGTATTTCTGGAAAAAAAATTGTATTGTGGCCACTAGATGGAAGTATTTCTGGAATAATACTGCATTATGGCCACTAGATGGTGGTATTTCAGGAAAAATTAATATATTATGGGCACTAGATGGAGATATATAGAGATATTTCAGGAAAATAAAATACTGTATCATGCCACTAGTTAGAGGTATTTCTGAAAAAATACTACATTATGGCTATTAGATGGAGGTATTTCAGAAAAAAATACCGTTTTATGACCACTAGATGGAGGTATTTCTGGAAAAAAAAGTACTGCATTATGGCCACTAGATGGAGGTATTTCAGAAGAATAAAATACTGTATCATGGCCACTAGATGGAGGTATTTCTGGAAAAAAATCTGTATTATGGCCACTAAATGGAGATATTTCAGGACAAATACTGCATTATTGTCACTAGATGGAGGTATTTCAGGACAAAAAAAACGGGGGAAGGGGAAACACAAAAGGCACTCACATTTTCCAGCATCTGTAAATGTAGAAATAAAGAAAAGAGTATCGCTATAGAAACAGCGATTGGGCAGACTTTAGAGGCACGACGGGAACAACAAATATTAGAAAAAATATATATTTATTACAACATAATACAATAGATATAAATAGACCATATAGGATATATGATTGTATGAAAAAAGTATCCTCTGTGCGCCGTCAACGCGTTTCCGCTTTGTGGCCTCCTCAGGACCAGGCAGGAGAATTTTTAGCAGTAGGACATTAAATATTTCATTTATCAGGCTGTCAGGCGGTTACCATCTGGGGACCTCTGGGCCCTTTAATAAAAAATAAAAATAATAATAACATTAATTAAAAAAAAAAGGGGGGGGGGTTGCCATCCAGGCCCCTTACAGGTGTACTGCCTGTACCCCCCTGATGGTGGCCCTGCCTCGGGGGGGGGGGGGTGTTGTATTTGGTTGTATTTGATACAATGGTGCCCCCTGCTGACCGGATAGGGAATTCCTGAGACAAGTTTGCTTTCCGTGGTGAAGGCAAAACAATGTCATAGGATGGCAAAAAAATTATATAAATAAACATCAGTATATATATATATATATTAAATAAATAAAGATTTAAATAAAAAATAATTGGACCTCGGGGGAGTGACCCTTTCATTGCCGGAGCTCTATTTGTAGCTTCCTGGTTGGCTGAACTCTCCTGGTTGGAAGGCTGTAAATATTTAAAGCTGAAAATCAGACAGAAATAAAAGACAGGAATGATTATTCCATCCTTAAATGTGTGTCTTCTGTTATAATACAAGCACTGTGTGTACCTGGTATCAGCCTGTACAGCAGGGCTGGAGTGTGAGAGGAAGAAGCAGCACAAGCAGCCAATCAGATAATGTTCTGACAAGAAACACGCTGATAGGAGAAGAGGGAGAGAGAGATGAGCTCATTGATATGCTACTTCTCCTTTCACGGCCCATTCACAGGCTGGGGGGGGGGGGTGACCTGGGCTCAGGAGAAGTGGATTGAATGAGGCTGGTCATCCAAATGAAGGCATCTAATGGCATAAAAAAAACAAGCCCCCCCCCCTCCCATGGTAAAGGGCCAATCACAGCTGATCGCTGCAACAATGAGTGAGGGAAAAAAATCTGGTAACCAGAAATCACATCAGTGCCGCCTATCAGTGTCTATCAGTGCTGCCTTATCAGTGCTGCCCATCAATGTTGCCTATCAGTGTCCATCAGTGCCACCTATCAGTGCCCATCAGTGCCGCCTATCAGTGCCCATCAGTGCCGCCCATCAGTGCCCATCAATGCTGCCTCATCAGTGCCCATCAGTGCTGCATCATCAGTGCACATCAGTGCTGCATATCAGTGCACATCAGTGCTGCCTCATCAGTGCCCATCAGTGCTGCCTCATCAGTGCCCATCAGTGCTGCCTCATCAGTGCCCATCAGTGCTGCCTCATCAGTGCCCATCAATGCTGCCTCATCAGTGCCCGTCAGTGCTGCATATCAGTGCACATCAGTGCTGCCTCATCAGTGCCCATCAGTGCTGCATATCAGTGCACATCAGTGCTGCCTCATCAGTGCCCATCAGTGCTGCACATCAGTGCTGCCTCATCAGTGCCCATCAATGCTGCCTCATCAGTGCTGCATATCAGTGCACATCAGTGCTGCCTCATCAGTGCCCATCATTGCTGCATATCAGTGCACATCAGTGCTGCTTCAGTGCCCATCAGTGCACATCCGTGCTGCCTCAATGCCCATCAGTGCCTCCTATCAGTGCCTCCTATCAGTGTCCACCAGTGCTGCCTCATCAGTGCCCATCAGTTCTGCATATCAGTGTCCATCAGTGCCACTTATCAGTGTCCATCAGTGCCGCCTGTCAGTGTCCATCAGTGCTGCCTCATCAGTGCCACCTATCAGTGTCCATCAGTGACACCCCAGTGTTCATCAATGCCGCCTATCAGTGTCCATTAGTGATGAAAATTACTTATTTGCTAAATTTCATAACAGAATCTATATAAGAAAATATTTTTTTTTCAAAACTTTCTTTCTTTTTTTTTATCACAGCGGGAACGTGGGGGGGGGGGGGGCATTTTCAGCACCTCCAGCACTGGATGTATGTAATGCCAAGGGGGGCTGGGGGGGGGTGCTGGGGGGGGGGTGCTGGGGGGTCTATTCATGTTGGCTGCTGGGAGATCTATTGCTGCTCAGGGGATTTTATGTTGATGGGAGAGATCTACGGTTGAGGGAGGGGTCTATTGTAGGGTGACCACATTTCCAAACTGCCATTCAGGGACACACCCCCTCTCTCACCTTCCCCCCCCAAAAAAAGATAAGGGGGGAGGGGGGGCGGGGGAAATGTAGTCTCGGGGTTGATGGGGAATTTGGCGGCGGGTTATTTGTCAGGTGAATGTGCCGCTTGCCACCCATAGCCGGCCACCAGATGGCAGTGCCGCTGTCACTCCCTATGAGCCCCGTGTGTAGAAGGAAAGGAGTGGAGTCACCATCTGGAGAGTGAAGATCACACCAGTCCCTGCTGCTCGCCGCTGGGTGTCGGAGGAGGTGCCGAGGTGGGTGGGGACAGCAGTGCTGCACTAGGCGCAGGCCTCGCTCCCGGCCTCACTGTCTGAGAGTAAATTGGCACTGGTTGCAAGATGCCAGGGAGTGCCGTCCCCAGCAACCAGTTCCGGAAATGTCGTTATTAGTTAGTAGGGGGTGGCTGTGTCCTCTATTTTATTCCAGGACACTGTATTGTCCCAGAATGAAGGTGCCCAGGACCCGGGACAGACATGTCAATTGCCGGACAGTCCGGGGTAATCTTGGGCACCCTAATCTATTGATGCTGGCTGCTGGGAGATCTATTGTTGCTGTGGTGGATGTACACTATTGTTGCTGAGGGACGGTATTTTTCTTGTAGGGAACCTATTGTTGCTGGGGGGGATTTATTGTTTCCAGGTGGATCTATTGTTGCCAGGGAGATCTATTGTTGCTGGGGTTGATCTACAGTATTGTTGCTGAAAGTATTTTCTTGTGGGGGTCTATTGTTGCTGTGAGGGATTTTGTTTGCTGGGGGAGTCTATTTTTGCGGGGGGGGGGGCTATTGTTACTGGAGGATCTATTGTTGCTGTGTGATCTATTATTGTTGGGGGGTCTATTGTTGCCTGGAGGGGTCTATTATTGATAGGAGGGGTCTATTGCTGCTGGGAGGGGTCTATTGTTGCTGGGTGATCTAGTCTTGTTGGGGGAGGTATATTGTTGCTGGGAGGGGTCTATGGTTGCTGGAAGGAATCTATTGTTGCTGGGAGGGGTCTATTATTTCTGGGATGGATCTATTGTTGCTGGCTGCAGAGGACCTATATTTTTTACTGCTTTTCATTAGCAAATTCCATTTAAACTACTGAGTATCAAAAAATAATTCTTGGCTCTTTATTCTCTAAAAGGGGGCGGAGACAAAGGGGTGACTCGGGAAGGGGGAGGTACCTGCACCTATTCTCTAAGGAAAAAAAGCCCACTTTTGTTGAGATGCCCCGCCCCCCTTGGTCCCCCCCCGCCCCCTCCCCCTCCTGGTGATCTCTGTACATTGCAGGGATTGTAACAATCTTTCCTTTTTGTTATCCTGAAGAAATCTCTGTGTGTTTCTCTGTGTCCATGTGTGAATGGGAGTGATTTTATCATGATTAATCAGCTGCTGCACCTGCAGGGCTCTCCTGAGGAAGGCGGCGGGGTCTGCACACCATTAGAGGGGATTTCCCTTTGGGAATGTCTCACTAGAAAATGATTGGATTTGTATAACTTTTTACACCATTTGCTGAAGAGAACCCGTCCCGTGCGTCGGCGATGGGCGGGCCGGTCGGTTGCTGTTACTCTTTAGTGGCGGAATATAAAAGATTTTTGGCACATTTTGCACTTTAGTGCTGAAATTTGTTACATATCCAATATAAAAGGTTGAATGAAATATAATGTAACAAAATGTAACGAAATTCTAATCCTGCAGTGCCATCTAGTGGCCAAAAGAATATCGCCGCTCCAACTTTCACCGCGTGCCGTCTAAGGGGAATATTTATGAAGCCGTTCATCTGACATTCAATCAACAATCACTGCGGGTGAATCTTCCTGGCGCAATACGTTTTGCAGGACGATCATTGATTCACCACCAGTGAATTTTTTTTGGGGGGGGGTGTGAAAGTCACGTCATCGTCATGCCCCCCCCCCCCCCCCCCCGAGTCTGTGCCCTCTTATGGATTGAAGTTCATTGCTCTTGTACTGCCGGTATTTGTGGCGCCACAATTGTAAGGCGCCCATCAGGACCCATATATGGGAGCTGCCATTAAAGTGGACCTGTCATCAGATTTATTTGTTCAGGTTGAAGGGCCCCTTCAGGTGGGCGGGGTTGAACTGCAGCGTTCAGGTGTGGCTGAACTCTACATCTGGACGCAGCAGCGCTCTGTAGAAACTGGATGGAGACTGCACTGTCCCCTCCAATTTCATTCATAATAGCTGTGATTCCTACAGTGATGCTGTGATTGGCCCACGGCTATCACATGGTGTAGGGTGCTGTGATTTGCCCACTGCTATCACATGGTGCAGGGTTCTGTGATTTGCCCACTGCTATCACATGGTGCAGGGTGCTGTGACTGGCCCACTGCTATCACTTGGTGCATGGTGATGTGACTGGCCCACTGATATCACATGGCGCAGGGTGCTGTGACTGGCCCACTGCTATTACATGGTGCTGTGACTGGCCCACTGCTATTACATGGTGCTGTGACTGGCCCCACTGCTTTCACATGGTGCAGGGTGCTGTGACTGGCCCCACTGCTATCACACGGTGCAGGGTGTTGTGACTGGCCCACTGCCATCACATGGTGCAGGGTGCTGTGACTGGCCCACTGCTATCACTTGGTGCAGGGTGATGTGACTGGCCTACTGATATCACATGGCGCAGGCTGCTGTGACTGGCCCACTGCTATTACATGGTGCTGTGACTGGCCCACTGCTATCACATGGTGCAGGGTGCTGTGACTGGTCCACTGCCATCACATGATACAGGGTGTTGTGACTGGCCCACTGCTATCACATGGTGCAGGGTGTTGTGACTGGCCCACTGCTATCACACGGTGCAGGGTGTTGTGACTGGTCCACTGCCATCACATGGTGCAGGGTGTTGTGACTGGCCCACTGCTATCACACGGTGCAGGGTGTTGTGACTGGCCCACTGCTATCACACGGTGCAGGGTGTTGTGACTGGCCCACTGCTATCACACGGTGCAGGGTGCTGTGACTGGCCCACTGCTATCACATGGTGCAGGGTGCTGTGACTGGCCCACTGCTATCACACGGTGCAGGGTGCTGTGACTGGCCCACTGCTATCACACGGTGCAGGGTGTTGTGACTGGCCCACTGCTATCACACGGTGCAGGGTGCTGTGACTGGCCCACTGCTATCACATGGTGCAGGGTGCTGTGACTGGCCCACTGCTATCACACGGTGCAGGGTGCTGTGACTGGCCCACTGCCATCACATGGTGCAGGGTGTTGTGACTGGCCCACTGCTATCACACGGTGCAGGGTGTTGTGACTGGCCCACTGCCATCACACGGTGCAGGGTGCTGTGACTGGCCCACTGCTATCACACGGTGCTGGGTGTTGTGACTGGTCCACTGCCATCACATGGTGCAGGGTGCTGTGACTGGCCCACTGCCATCACATGGTACAGGGTGCTGTGACTGGTCCACTGCCATCACATGGTGCAGGGTGTTGTGACTGGCCCACTGCTATCACACGGTGCTGTGGTTGGCCCACTGCCATCACATGGTGCAGGGTGCTGTGACTGGCCCACTGCCATCACATGGTACAGGGTGTTGTGACTTGCCGACTGCCATCACATGGTACAGGGTGTTGTGACTGGCCCACTGCCATCACATGATGCAGGGTGTTGTGACTGGCCCACTGCCATCACACGGTGCAGGGTGTTGTGACTGGCCCACTGCTATCACACGGTGCAGGGTGCTGTGACTGGCCCACTGCTATCACACGGTGCAGGGTGTTGTGACTGGCCCACTGCTATCACACGGTGCAGGGTGTTGTGACTGGTCCACTGCCATCACATGGTGCAGGGTGCTGTGACTGGCCCACTGCCATCACACGGTACAGGGTGCTGTGACTGGCCCACTGCCATCACACGGTGCAGGGTGTTGTGACTGGCCCACTGCAATCACACGGTGCAGGGTGTTGTGACTGGCCCACTGCTATCACACGGTGCAGGGTGCTGTGACTGGCCCACTGCCATCACATGGTACAGGGTGCTGTGACTGGTCCACTGCTATCACACGGTGCAGGGTGTTGTGACTGGCCCACTGCTATCACACGGTGCAGGGTGCTGTGACTGGCCCACTGCTATCACACGGTGCTGTGGCTGTCTCACTGCTATCACACGGTGCAGGGTGCTGTGACTGGCCCACTGCCATCACATGGTACAGGGTGCTGTGACTGGCCCACTGCCATCACACGGTGCAGGGTGTTGTGACTGGCCCACTGCCATCACACGGTGCAGGGTGTTGTGACTGGCCCACTGCTATCACACGGTGCAGGGTGCTGTGACTGGCCCACTGCCATCACATGGTACAGGGTGCTGTGACTGGTCCACTGCTATCACACGGTGCAGGGTGTTGTGACTGGCCCACTGCTATCACACGGTGCAGGGTGCTGTGACTGGCCCACTGCTATCACACGGTGCTGTGGCTGTCTCACTGCTATCACACGGTGCAGGGTGCTGTGACTGGCCCACTGCCATCACATGGTGCAGGGTGTTGTGACTGGCCCACTGCTATCACACGGTGCAGGGTGTTGTGACTGGCCCACTGCTATCACACGGTGCAGGGTGTTGTGACTGGCCCACTGCTATCACACGGTGCAGGGTGCTGTGACTGGCCCACTGCTATCACACGGTGCAGGGTGTTGTGACTGGCCCACTGCTATCACACGGTGCTGTGGTTGGCCCACTGCCATCACATGGTGCAGGGTGCTGTGACTGGCCCACTGCCATCACATGGTACAGGGTGTTGTGACTGGTCCACTGCCATCACATGGTGCAGGGTGTTGTGACTGGCCCACTGCTATCACACGGTGCAGGGTGCTGTGACTGGCCCACTGCCATCACATGGTGCAGGGTGCTGTGACTGGCCCACTGCCATCACATGGTACAGGGTGTTGTGACTTGCCCACTGCTATCACACGGTGCAGGGTGTTGTGACTGGCCCACTGCTATCACACGGTGCAGGGTGTTGTGACTGGCCCACTGCTATCACACGGTGCAGGGTGTTGTGACTGGCCCACTGCTATCACACGGTGCAGGGTGTTGTGACTGGCCCACTGCTATCACACGGTGCAGGGTGTTGTGACTGGCCCACTGCTATCACACGGTGCAGGGTGTTGTGACTGGCCCACTGCTATCACACGGTGCAGGGTGTTGTGACTGGCCCACTGCTATCACACGGTGCAGGGTGCTGTGGTTGGCCCACTGCCATCACACGGTGCAGGGTGCTGTGACTGGCCCACTGCTATCACACGGTGCAGGGTGTTGTGACTGGCCCACTGCCATCACACGGTGCATGGGGATGTGACTGGCCCACTGCTATCACATGGTGCAGGGTGCTGTGACTGGCCCACTGCCATCACACGGTGCAGGGGGATGTGACTGGCCCACTGCTATCACATGGTGCAGGGGGATGTGACTGGCCCACTGCCATCACACGGTGCAGGGTGCTGTGACTGGCCCACTGCTATCACACGGTGCAGGGTGCTGTGACTGGCCCACTGCTATCACATGGTGCAGGGGGATGTGACTGGCCCACTGCTATCACATGGTGCAGGGTGTTGTGACTGGCCCACTGCTATCACACGGTGCAGGGTGCTGTGACTGGCCCACTGCTATCACATGGTGCAGGGTGTTGTGACTGGCCCACTGCTATCACACGGTGCAGGGTGCTGTGACTGGCCCACTGCTATCACACGGTGCAGGGTGCTGTAACTGGTCCACAGCAAAAAATGAAGCGAGTAAAACCATAGGTGGCTAAAAACAATGTTACTTTGTATCTCTCTATCTCCCGTCTGATCAATGTTTATAAACACTGGGGGTTGATTTACTAAAGCCAACCAGGCTGCGCGCCGATCCCCCCCGGTCAGTTTAGGTGGACGGCCGTGTCTTGGTAGGTTTGCGGTTGTGCCGTACTCTTTCCATTTTCTGATGACGGATTGAACAGAAGCTCCGTGAGATCTTCAAAGCTTGGGAGATTTTTTTATAACCTCCCCCCTGCTTTATACTTCTCCACAACTTTATCCCCGACCTGTCTGGTGTGTTCCTTGGACCTTTATGATGCTGTTTGTTCACTAAGGTTCTCTAACAAACCTCTGAAGGCTTCACAGAACAGCTGTATTTATACTGAAGATTAAATGACACACAGGGGGGCTCTATTTACTGATTAGGTGACTTCTGAAGGCAATTGGTTCCACTGGATTGTAGTTGGGGGTATCAAAGTAAAGGGGGCGCCATACCAATACCCCCCCCCCCCCCCCACACTTTTCAAATATTTATTTGTATCATTTTCCTTCCACTTCACAATGATGTGACACTTTGTGTCTCTCACAGAAAATCCCAATAAAATACATTTACGTTTTTTTGGGTGTAACATGAGAAAATGTGGGGAATTTCCCGGGGTGTGAATACTTTTTCAAGGCGCCGTATAAAGAAAAAGTTCTCTTTGTTTTAAAATGTTTTTTTATTTATTTATTTTTTATGTTTTCTCTGTAAAAACGCAGCAAATCATTCCGCTTCATCTTAGAGAATTTCATGTAAAAGATCCATTCCTGCGAATCGCACTTGATGGACCGGAGAGGTGATAATTATGAATTCAGAAGTGCAGATTATAATTGTCACCACTAGATGTCGCCCTCTGACACTCTATTCCGGCTCTATAGTACTTCCTACAGAACAGCAGACAGGACGGAAAGATTTGGTTCGTTTTTCGGATCGATTCGTTACGTGACTGATTGCGTTCCGTTACGGAATTCGTTTTCGGAATCCATTTAGTTTTGTTTTTGTAAAATTTTGTTTCGTCTCCGTTTTTTTAGCCACTTACGGACCGCCCCCGCCGTCGTTTTATGTCGCCAGGGCCGCCATCAGGGGGGGTAGGTACAGGCAGTACACCTGTAACTGGCCCGGAGGTCCCCAGGGGCCTGATGGGCAACCCCCTTTTCTTTTCTTTTTTTGTAAGGGGCCCGGATGGCAACCCCCCTTTTTTTATTTTTTTTTCATAATTTTATATATAAATATTTGTGTTTTTTATTAAAGGGCCCAGAGGTCCCCAGGGCCCCCTTTCTTTTTTTATATATACATATTTTTTTTTATTTTTTTTTATTAAAGGGCCCAGAGGTCCCCCCCTTTTTTTTAAATAATTATATATATATACATACACACACACACACACATATATATATATATATATATATATATATATATATATATATATATATATGTGTGTGTATGTGTGTTTTTTATTAAAGGGCCCAGAGGTCCCCAGGGCCCCCTTTCTTTTTTTATATATACATTTTTTTTTTTTTATTAAAGGGCCCAGAGGTCCCCCCCCCCTTTTTTTTAAAATAATTATATATATATATACATACACACACATATATGTGTATGTGTATGTGTGTTTTTTATTAAAGGGCCCAGAGGTCCCCAGGGCCCCCTTTCTTTTTTTATAAGAACACATTTTTAATTTTTTTATATATACATTTTATTTTTATTTTATTTATTAAAGGGCCCAGAGGTCTCCAGAGGTCCCCAGGGGTCCTGGATGGCAACCCCCCCTTTTTTTTTTTTAATAGAGTGCAGAGGCCACCAGGGCCCCAAAAGGCAATTTTTTTTTTTAATATGTTTTTTATTTATTTCTTTTTATTAACGGGCCCAGAGGTCCCCAGGGCCCCCGGGATGGCAACCCCCCTTTTTTTTTATAACATTTTTTTAATTTTTAATTTTTTTATATATTTTGTTTGTTTGTTTTTTGTAAAGGGCCCAGAGGTCCCCAGGGCCCCCCGGATGGCAACCCCCACTTTTTTGTCTCTATATATTTCATTTTTATATATATATATATATTTATTATTTCTGCGCTCGCATATGAAACCGGCGTTCAAACCGCACTTGTGAGGTATTACCGCGATTGTTAGAGCGAAAGCGATAATTCTAGCCCTATAGACCTCCTCTGAAACTCAAAACACGCAACCTGTAGAATTTTTCAAACGTTGCCGATGGAGATTTTTTTCAGGGTAAAAAGTTTGTCGCCATTCCACGAGCAGGCGCAATTTTGAAGCGTGACATGTTGGGTATCAATTTACTCGGCGTAACATTATCTTTCAATATCAATATTACAATATTTAAAAAAAATTGGGCGTACTTTACTGTTGTGGTTTTTTTTTTAATACAAAAAAGTGCGCTTGTAAGACAGCTGCGCAGATACGGTGTGACAGAAAGTGCCATTTTATTCTCTAGGGTGTTAGAAAAAAAAATGTATAATGCTTGGGGGTTCTAAGTAATTTTCTAGCAAAAAAAAAAAAATCAAAAACTGTCTTTAACTCGTAAACAACAAATCTTAGAAAGAGGCTCGGCCCTCCAATGGTTAACCACTTGGTATCCTCCCTATTGCCAAAAGATGGCCACAAGGTGGCTCTCAATTGCCGGGAGGACGTCTATAGACGTCCTCGGCTCCTCCGGCCACTGGGGGGCGCGTGCCTGGCGGCCGCGATGTCCGCCAGGCACCCGCGATCGTCCGTTACACAGACAAGGACGTGGAGCTCTGTGTGTGTAATGATGGGGTGTAAACACAGAGCTCCACGTCCTGTCAGGGAGAGAGGAGACTGATGCTGTGTCCCTTGTACATAGGCACACAGATCGGTCACCTCCCCCAGTCAGTCCCCCTCCCGTCACAGTTAGAAACACTATGCAGGGCACACATTTAACCCCTAGTGTTAACCCCTTCCCTGTCAGTCACATTTATACAGTAATTAGTGCATATTTATAGCGCTGATCGCTGTATAAATGCCAATGGTCCCAAAAATGTGTCAAATGTGTCCAATGTGTCCGCCATAATGTCGCAGTCCCAATAAAAATCGCAGATCGCCGCCATTACTAGTAAAAAAAATAAAAAATTCTGTCCCCTATTTTGTAGGCGCTATAACTTTTGCGCAAACCAGCCGCTTATTTTGCGATTGCGAGTAGGGGGCCTTCTACAGGAATAGAGTGAAGATTGTCACTGTAGCAATTGGACAAATGGTAACCAGGGGCGGACTGACAACTCATGGGGCCCCCGGGCAATAGAAGATCATGGGGCCCCCCGGGCTTACAGATGGTCACCAAACCAGGAGGCGGTACAGAGGCGGGGCAGCTAAAATCTCGGGATTTTCACATCAAAAGCATGTCGGTTTCGGACATATCAGGGACAGATGTAAAAAAGAAAACACAGATTTTTACATACTGTCCCTGATTTTACTGAGTCTGGCAACCCTGATGGGGCCCCCTAGAGGCATGGGGCCCTCGGGCAGTGCTGATGGTAACACAACTACAATCCCCAAAAAATTGGGAGTTATACGGACAGAGATTACACACACACACACACATCGCTGTTCTTCCGTAGCCGGTTGTCATCGCCCCCTCCGGTCACGAGCATCGGTACCCCCGCAGTGCAGCGCGCGCGCCCGCTATCCCACTTAACCACCTAAGCCCCGAGCCTGTTTTTCAGATTCGGTGTTTACGAGACTAAAACATTTTTTTTTTGCTATAAAATTACTTAAAACCCCCAAACATTATATATATTTTTTTCTAACACCCTAGAGAATAAAATGGCAGTCATTGCAATACTTTTTGTCTCACCGTATTTGCGCAGCGGGCTTACAAGCGCACTTTTTTTGGGAAAAAATCACTTTTTTGAATTAAAAAATAAGACAACAATAAATTTGGCCCAATTTCTTTACATATTGTGAAAGATAATGTTACGCCGAGTAAAATGATACCCAACATGTCACGCTTACAAGTTGCGCCCGCTCGTGGCATGGTGTCAAACTTTTACCCTTAAAAATCTCGATAGGCGACGTTTAAAAAATTCTACAGGTTGCATTTTTTGAGATACAGTGGAGGTCTAGGGCTAGAATTATCGCTCTCGCTCTAACGATCGCGGCGATACCTCACTTGTGTGGTTTGAACACCGTTTTCATATGCGGGCGCCACTCACGTATGCGTTCGCTTATGCGCGCGAGCTCGTCGGGACGGGGCGATTTAAACATTTTTTTTTTGTTTTCGTATTTATTTTTGATTATTTTACCAATTTTTAACACTAAAATAAAAAAATTAAAAAAATTATCACTTTTATTCCTATTACAAGGAATGTAAACATCCCTTGTAATAGAAAAAAGCATGACAGGTCCTCCTAAATATGAGATCGGGGGGTCAAAAAGTCCTCACATCTCATATTAAGGCTTAAAGGGTCACTAAAGGAAAACATTTTTTTTGCTGAAATGACTGTTTACAGGGTATAGAGACATAAAAGTTAACTGATTCCTTTTCAAAATGATTAAAAATAGATAAAAATCAATCATATAATGTGCCTGCAGGTTAGTTTCACTTTTGAACTGGCTTCATGTTTCTGCAAAGTAGAAATAGAAACACAGAACAAAAACAAACAAATCCAGGGCAGTGTTTTGTTTTTAAAATGAATCTGATTGGTTCTGGGAAGTTTTAGACACACAGTAATGACAGCTTAAACCATCGTGAGAAAGCTCCCAGCACTGTGGTTATAAGGAAACAGACAAGCAGGAAGTGTGGAGAACAGAGCAGGATTACAGCAACTTCAAAAGCAAAAACGAACAATAAGGACATGAAACCAGTACTGCAGTAAGGTAAAGGAAGCTATTTAGCTAATACATTTTTTCCTTTAGTGACCCTTTAAATGCAAAAAAAAAATGTAAAATGTCATTTTTCAAATGACATAAAAAAAAATGTCTCTTTAAGACGCTGGGCGGGACTGACGTTTTGACGTCACTTTCGCCCAGCAGAGCTACGGGGATGGATGAGGTAAATTTTTCCCTCACTCGCATCCCCGCTGAGCACGGGAGAGGACCCGATCGCCTCCGCCGCTACCGACGGCTCCGGTAAGCGGCAGAGGGCGCGGGAGCGCAGCGGGAGGGGGCGAATCCGCCGCGGAGACCGCGGTTATCGTTTGATCGACCGCCCACTGAAGAGATGGATATCTCGGTTGTGGAAGCAGCTGCTGCCGTCGGCAAGTGGTTAAGGGGACTAACATACAGCTACGACGGTCCGCGGGAACGAGCCGACCTGCCGCAGTATAATGATGGCGGCTGGTCGGCTCGGGGAGTAAAAGATAGAGAAGATATTAAAAAAAAGGGGGGGAGAGTTAACAGCAGTTCTCTCGATCCTGGTCCCTGACCACAGGGCGCCTCAAGCCCCTAAGGGGCCCGGAGATATCTAATCCAGGATTTCACACCCAGGGACGGCCTTTGGGGTGTGCGAGCTGTGCGGCCGCACAGGGCGCCGTGGGCCACAGGGGCGCAATGCGGCCATCACAGCTCGCAGAATGCGAGTGGTAGCAGGGCCGGGCCGGCGCTACCACTAGACGGATTAAGAAGGCAGCCACCTAGGACGCACTGCCACCTAGGGGCGCCGCTGACTCTTGCCTCACCTCTTCCTCCTCATTGTCGCTCCCCAGGCTCCTGGCAGAGGATAGAGGGGCCCTGGACAGCCTCTTTGTGTATTTTAAGGTGACCAGGGGGTGAGGGGTGAGGATGGGGGGGCGCCACAGGATTAGCTTGCACATGGCGCCTGAACACCTAAGGCCGGCCCTGTCCACACCCTCTCAAACTTGGTTTGCTTGTCTTTAAGAATACTTGCCAGTTTTTCATTAACCACTTCCCGCCCGACCTATAGCAGAATGGCGGCCGGGTGGTGGTTCAGTTATCCTAACTGGGCGCCATATGACGTCCAGCAGGATAACAGCCGCTGTCCGCCCGTCGGGGGAGCGCATAGCAGCGATTGGTGGTGCGGCGTGTCAGTCTGACAGACCGATACACCGATCTCTTTACCACGTGATCAGCTGTGTCCAATCACAATGTAAACAGGAAGAGCCGTTGATCGGCTTTTTCTCACTCGCGTCTGATGGACAGGAATAGAGGAGAGACGATCGGCTTCTCTCCTGACAGGGGGGGTCTGTGCTGATGCCTGCCCAGGACCACCAGGGAAGATCAGATCAGTGATGCCTAGCAATGCCACCCAACAGTGTCCATCAGTAACACCTATCAGCAGGGGCAGACTGACCATTTGGGCACTGCCTGAGGGCCCCATGCCACTAAGGGACCCCATCAGGGTTGCCAGCCTCAGTAGAACCAGTATTTAAAAAAATCCCAAGATTATAGCTGCCCCACCTCTCCAGTACCTTTTCAGTGTGTGTATGTGTATTCTGTGTGTATGTATACTGTGTATGTATGCTGTATGTCTATATTGTGTGTATACTGTGTGTGTGTGTGTATGTTTACTGTGTGTGTATACTGTGTGTATACTGTATGTGTGTGTATACTGTATGTGTGTATACTGTGTGTGCATATTGTGTGTCTGTGTGTGTATACTGTATGTGTGTGTATACTGTGTGTATATACTGTATGTGTGTATGCTGTTTGTATACTGCGTGTGTGTGTATACTGTATGTGTGTATATACTGTATGTGTGTGTATACTGTATGTGTGTGTATACTGTATGTGTGTATATACTGTATGTGTGTGTGTACTGTGTGTGTACTGTATGTGTGTATACTGTGTGTATACTGTGTGTCTGTGTGTGTGTATACTGTATGTGTGTGTATACTGTGTGTATACTGTATGTGTGTGTGTATACTGTATGTGTGTGTATACTGTGTGTGTATATTGTGTGTCTGTGTGTGTATAATGTATGTGTGTATACTGTATGTGTGTATACTGTGTGTGTATACTGTGTGTGTATATTGTGTGTGTATACTGTGTGTGTGTATACTGTATGTGTGTATACTGTGTGTGTATATTGTGTGTCTATACTGTGTGTGTGTGTGTGTGTGTGTATAGTGTGTGTGTGTATACTGTGTGGGTGTATACTGTATGTGTGTATACTGTGTGTCTATACTGTGTGTGTGTGTGTGTGTATACTGTATGTGTGTATACTGTGGGCCAGATTCTCATAGAATTCCGGCGGCGTAGCGTAAGCCATTTACACTACGCCGCCGCATCGTACTAGAGCAAGTGCTTTAATCTCAAAGCACTTGCTCCGTAGGTTTCGCCTGCGTCGCGTAAATCGCACAGCGTAAACTCGCGCAATTCAAATGGAGCGGCTTGTATTTAAATTAAGCGCGCCCCCGCGTCGAACGAACTGCGCATGCGCCGGCCGGGGAAAAAGCCCAGTGCGCATGCTCCAAAGGACGTCACATTTTCTCAATGTAAACGACGTAATCGCAGCGTACGCCAGCCCCATTGAGAATCGTCGTACGCAAACGACGTAAACGACGCACAACACGACGCGGTCCCGAGGCCATACTTAACATGGCATCCGACGGCACCCGACAGCATCCGACGGTACTTCGTAAGGTTACTCCACATCGAAGCTGGGGTAACCTTACGCGGACGAAAACGACGTACGCGACGACGGGGCGGCGTAAAAGCGATCGGGAATCGGCGTACTACCTCATTTGCATATGCAAATGAGAAAACAACGTAAAGGCCACCTAGTGGCCGGAGTTGTTATTACACCTACGATCCGCAAGTGTAATGGTATTACACTTGTCGGATGTAGAAGCGTATCTATGCAAAAGTGATGCTAAGAATCACGCGCATAGATACGAGGCAAAAAAAAAGGCGATACGACGGGGTATCTGAGATACTCCGTCGTATCGCCGCTGAGAATCTGGCCCTGTATGTGTATACTGTATGTGTGTATACTGTGTGTGTATACTGTATGTGTGTATACTGTGTGTGTATACTGTGTGTGTATATTGTGTGTATGTATACTGTATGTCTATATTGTGTGTATACTGTGTGTGTATGTTTACTGTGTGTGTATACTGTATGTATACTGTATGTGTGTATACTGTGCGTGTATATTGTGTGTCTGTCTGTGTATACTGTGTGTATACTGTATGTGTGAGTATACTGTGTGTGTATATTGTGTGTCTATACTGTGTGTGTGTATACTGTATGTGTGTATACTGTGTGTGTACAGTGTGTGTATACTGTATGTGTGTGTGGCCCCATAATCTATTGCCCGGGGGCCCCATGAGTTGTCAGTCCGCCTCTGCCTATCAGTGTCCATCTATGCCCATCAGTTCCCACCTATCAGTGCCACCCATAAGTACCCATCAGGGCCACCTATGAGTGCCCATCAATGAAGGAGAAAACGTACTTATTTACAAAATTTTATAACAAACAAAGAAAAACGTATTTTTTTCTAAATATTCAGTCTTTTTTTTCTTTTTATTGGTTTAGCAAAAAATAAAAAAATCGCAGAGGTGCTCAAATACCACCAAAAGAAATCTCTATTTGTGGGAACAAAATGATAAAAAAATAAATGAATGGTTTGTGTGCAGTGTCGCACGACCGCGCAATTGTCACAAAAAAATTGCGACAGCGCTGAAAGCTGAAAATTGACCTGGGGGGGGGGGGGGGTGTAAGTGCCCCCCAGTATGGAAGGGGTTAATCATAATCCAGGAATGACACACAGGGGGGGGGGGGGCTCTATTTACTGATTAGGTGTCTTCTGATGGTGATTGGTTCCTCTAGATTCCTCTAGATCGGAGTAAAGGGGGCGCCATACAAATGCCCCTCCCCCCACACACACACTGTTCCCAGATTTATTTGTATCATTTTCCTTCCACTTCCCAATTATGTGACACTTTGTGTCTCTCACATAAAATCCCAATAAAATACATTTACGTTTTTTTGGGTGTAACATGAGAAAATGTGGGGGATTTCCCGGGGTGTGAATACTTTTTCAAGGCACCGTATAAAGAAAAAAAGTTCTATTTGATTTGAAATATACAGTGCAGAAAATAAGTATTTGAACCCCCTGCTATTTTGCAAGTTCTCCCACTTGGAAATCATGGAGGGGTCTGAAATTGTCATCGGAGGTGCATGTCCACTGTGAGAGACATAATCCAAAAAAAAAAAATCCAGAAATCACAATTTATGATTTTTTAACTATTTATTTGTATGATACAGCTGCAAATAAGTATTTGAACACCTGTCTATCAGCTAGAATTCTGACCCTCAAAGACCTGTTAGTCTGCCTTTAAAATGTCCACCTCCACTTCATTTATTATCCTAAATTAGATGCACCTGTTTGAGGTCATTAGCTGCATAAAGACACCTGTCCACCCCATACAATCAGTAAGAATCCAACTACTAACATGGCCAAGACCAAAGAGCTGTCCAAAGACACTAGAGACAAAATTGTACACCTCCACAAGGCTGGAAAGGGCTACGGGGAAATTGCCAAGCAGCTTGGTGAAAAAAGGTCCACTGTTGGAGCAATCATTAGAAAATGGAAGAAGCTAAACATGACTGTCAATCTCCCTCGGACTGGGGCTCCATGCAAAATCTCACCTCGTGGGGTCTCAATGATCCTAAGAAAGGTGAGAAATCAGCCCAGGACTACACGGGAGGAGCTGGTCAATGACCTGAAAAGAGCTGGGACCACCGTTTCCAAGGTTACTGTTGGTAATACACTAAGACGTCATGGTTTGAAATCATGCATGACACGGAAGGTTCCCCTGCTTAAACCAGCACATGTCAAGGCCCGTCTTAAGTTTGCCAATGACCATTTGGATGATCCAGAGGAGTCATGGGAGAAAGTCATGTGGTCAGATGAGACCAAAATAGAACTTTTTGGTCATAATTCCACTAACCGTGTTTGGAGGAAGAAGAATGATGAGTACCATCCCAAGAACACCATCCCTACTGTGAAGCATGGGGGTGGTAGCATCATGCTTTGGGGGTGTTTTTCTGCACATGGGACAGGGCGACTGCACTGTATTAAGGAGAGGATGACCGGGGCCATGTATTGCGAGATTTTGGGCAACAACCTCCTTCCCTCAGTTAGAGCTTTGAAGATGGGTCGAGGCTGGGTCTTCCAACATGACAATGACCCGAAGCACACAGCCAGGATAACCAAGGAGTGGCTCAGTAAGAAGCATATCAAGGTTCTGGCGTGGCCTAGCCAGTCTCCAGACCTAAACCCAATAGAGAATCTTTGGAGGGAGCTCAAACTCCGTGTTTCTCAGCGACAGCCCAGAAACCTGACTGATCTAGAGAAGATCTGTGTGGAGGAGTGGGCCAAAATCCCTCCTCCAGTGTGTGCAAACCTGGTGAAAAACTACAAGAAACGTTTGACCTCTGTAATTGCAAACAAAGGCGACTGTACCAAATATTAACATTGATTTTCTCAGGTGTTCAAATACTTCTTTGCAGCTGTATCATACAAATAAATAGTTAAAAAAATCATACATTGTGATTTCTGGAATTTTTTTTTTTTGATTATGTCTCTCACAGTGGACATGCACCTACGATGACAATTTCAGACCCCTCCATGATTTCCAAGTGGGAGAACTTGCAAAATAGCAGGGTGTTCAAATACTTATTTTCTGCACTGTATATATATTTGGATGTTTTTTCTGTAAAATTGTAGCAAATCATTCCGCTTCATCTTAGAGAATTTCATGTAAAAGATCCATTCCTGCGAATTGCACTTGATGGACCGGAGAGGTGATTTTTATGAATTCAGAAGTGCAGATTATAATTGTCACCACTAGATGTCGCCCTCTGACACTCTATTCCGGCTCTATAGTACTTCCTACAGAACAGCAGACAGGAGCAGAACGGAAACATTTGGTTCGTTTTTTCGGATCGATTCGTTACGTGACTGATTTCGTTATGGAATTTGTTTCGTTTGGTTTTGGAATTCAGTTTTGTTTCGTTTTCATTAAATTAAATTTACCGTATATATACTCGAGTATAAGCCGAGTTTTTCAGCACATTTTTTTTTGTGCTGAAAATGCCCCCCTCGGCGTATACTCGAGTCACCTTTTAGCGCCTGATCTCCTGGACTTTGGGGATCCGATACCGGTGTAGCCCCACTCTTCCTCTACAAGTGTGCAAAGTTTGCTGTCCGGGGGACCTATGACCGGGGAGCAGTGATTTTTCAAAGCCGGGCACCCCTTCCATAGACTCCTATGTTAAACAGTAATTTCTCTGGTCAATTTGGGGACCCGGTACCGGCTGCTCGTAGAACCCCTGGACCCGGAACTTGGCACACATGTAGCCCCACTCTTCCTCTACAAGTGTGTAAAGTTTGTTGTCTGGGGGACCTATAACCGGGGAGCACCGATTTTTCAAAGCCAGGCAACCCTTCCATAGACTCCCATGTTAAATGGTAATTTCTCCGGTCATTTTGGGGACCCGGTACCGACCGCTCGTAGGACCCCTGGACCTGGACCCTGGCACACATGTAGCTCCATTTATTCTCTATAAGTGTATAAGGTTTGTTGTCTGAGGGACCTACGGCTGAGGAGCACCGATTTTTCAAAGCCGGGCACCCCTTCCATAGACTCCCATGTTAAACAGTCATTTCTCCGGTCAATTTGGGGACCCGGTACTGGCCGCTCGTAGGCCCCCTGGACCCGGAAGTTGGCACACATGTAGCTCCATTTATTCTCTATAAGTGTGTAAGGTTTGTTGTCTGGGGAACCTATGACCGGGGAGCACCAATTTTTCAAAGCCAGGCACACCTTCCATAGACTCCAATGTTTAATGGTAAATTCTTCGGACATTTTGGGGACCCGGCACCGGCTTCTCGTAGGGTCTCTGGACCCGGACCTAGGCACACATATAGCCCCATGTGTCTTCCACAAGTGTGCAAAGTTTGATGTCCGAGGAACTTACGGTCGGGGAGCACCGATTTTTCAAAGCCGGGCACCCCTTTCATAGGCTTCCATGTTAAACGGACATTTCTCCAGTGAATTTGGGGAGCCGTTACTGGTCGGTTGTAGATCCTCTGGACCCGGAACTTGGCACATATGTAGCCCCACTTGTCTTCTACAAGTGTGCAAAGATTGTTGTCTGGGGGACCTACGGTCGGGGAGCACCGATTTTTCAAAGCCGGGCACCCCTTTCATAGGCTTCCATGTTAAACGGACATTTCTTCAGTGAATTTGGGGACCCGGTACCGGCTGCTCGTAGGACCCCTGGACCCGGAACTTGGCACACATGTAGCCCCATTTCTCCTCTATAAGTGTGGAAAGTTTGTTGTCTGGGGGACCTACGGCCGGGGAGCACCGATTTTTCAAACTCGGGCACCCCTTCTATAGACTCCTATGTTAAACGTCAGTCTAGTCATGGGCACAGTGAGGCATGGGCACAGTGAGGCATGGGCACAGTGAGGCATGGAGACAGTGAGGCATGGAGACAGTGAGGCATGGAGACAGTGAGGCATTGGCACAGTGAGGCATGGAGACAGTGAGGCATGGAGACAGTGAGGCATGGAGACAGTGAGGCATTGGCACAGTGAGGCATGGGCACAGTGAGGCATGGAGACAGTGAGGCATGGAGACAGCGAGGGATGGAGACAGTGAGGCATTGGCACAGTGAGGCATGGGCACAGTGAGGCATGGACACAGTGAGGCATGGGCACAGTGAGGCATGGGCACAGTGAGGCATGGGCACAGTGAGGCATGGAGACAGTGAGGCATGGAGACAGTGAGGCATGGAGACAGTGAGGCATTGGCACAGTGAGGCATGGGCACAGTGAGGCATGGACACAGTGAGGCATGGGCACAGTGAGGCATGGGCACAGTGAGGCATGGGCACAGTGAGGCATGGAGACAGTGAGGCATGGAGACAGTGAGGCATGGACACAGTGAGGCATGGACACAGTGAGGCATGGAGACAGTGAGGCATGGAGACAGTGAGGCATGGGCACAGTGAGGCATGGACACAGTGAGGCATGGGCACAGTGAGGCATGGGCACAGTGAGGCATGGAGACAGTGAGGCATGGAGACAGTGAGGCATGGACACAGTGAGGCATGGACACAGTGAGGCATGGAGACAGTGAGGCATGGAGACAGTGAGGCATGGGCACAGTGAGGCATGGACACAGTGAGGCATGGGCACAGTGAGGCATGGGCACAGTGAGGCATGGAGACAGTGAGGCATGGAGACAGTGAGGCATGGAGACAGTGAGGCATGGGCACAGTGAGGCATGGACACAGTGAGGCATGGGAACAGTGAGGCATGGAGACAGTGAGGCAGTAAGGACCCCTTCACGCCAATATACGTTGGCAGAATGGCACGGCTGGGCACAATCACCTACCTGTTCGTCGCCTTCAAGAGCCCAGCCGTGGGGCGCGAGTGTGACAACCTGGTCCTGTGCTCCAGACCCGCAGACCCAATGGCCGCTGGTTTCCCGCAATCGGGTCACAGAGCTGAAGAACGGGGAGAGGTGAGTGTAAACACAACATTTCCTCGTTCTTCCTAGTGTGACTGCCACTGATGGTCTGCTCCTTGTCATAGGGAACGACGATCAGTGACATCACACGCCAAGCCACGCCCCCACACAGTAGTAATCACTCCCTAGGACACACTTAACCCCTTCAGCGCCCCCTACAGGTTAACCCCTTCCCTGCCAGTGTCATTTTCACATTTTCAACATTTTTATAGCACTGTTCGCTGTATAAATGACAACGGTCCCAAAATAGCGTCAAAATTGTCCGAAGTGTCCGCCGCAATGTCCCAGTCACAATAAAAAAAAACGCTGACCGCCGCCATTACTAGTAAAAAAAAATATTAATAAAAATGCCTATTTTGTAGACGCTATTTTTTTTTTTTATACCAAAAATATGAAGAAGAATACGTATCGGCCTAAACTGGGGGGGGGGGGGGGGGGGGGACGTTTTTTTATATTTTTTTGGGGGATATTGATTATAGCAAAAAGTAAAAAATATTGCATTTTTTTAAAAAATTGTCGCTCTATTTTTGTTTATAGCGCAAAAAAATAAAAACCGCAGGGGTGATCAAATACCACCAAAAGAAATCTCTGTTTGTGGGGGGGAAAAGGACGCCAATTTTGTTTTATATATATAAAAAATAAAATACAAAATGGGGGTTACTATCCGGGCCTGGGGACCTCCGGGCCCCTTACAAAAAAAAAAGGGGGGGGTTGCCCCCCGGGCCCCTTACAGGTGTGCTGCCTGTACCCCCCTGATGGCGGCGCCGGCCTGCGGTATATGTATATTTTTTCCTCTTGGGTTTGGATGCAGTTTATGAGTTTTTGCTTCACACGGATGCATTCTGCTGTGGGAACACCAGATGGCGCTTTTGTAACACATTTCTCGCAACAATGTATCTGTTTTGTGGAAATTTGGGATTTATCCGAATTCCAGAATTACAATTGTAATGAATTTAACGCATAGAAACAAAATTTTCAGGCAAATTCGAATCTAATTTGAATTTCCGAAAAGAGAATAAAATGGAAAAGAAAAGAAAAGAAAAATATTTCTATATATATTTTTTCCATATTGCCTCCAGTCGGTGTCCCCGGTGTCCCCGGTGTCCCCACCACACCAGTTCTATACTGACGCTGCACTGGTGACGGTCAATTCAAAGCCCTTTTCATTTTCATGATATCGCCGGGTCTCTGTGCTTCTCTATGCAATGCAGGCAGATCATGGCTGGTGGGAGGGGCTTCCCGAATACATCACAGCACCCGGGCCTCACTACTCCTCTCCAGGGCCCTCAGCTTTGATGCAAAAAAGTGGGCCGCCTCTTAGGAGGAGCTATGCAAATATCCCAACGCCTTGATGGGTGAAGAGCCGCCTGGAGTGGGCGGTCCTTTGCATGAAGTCCGCCCACATGGCCGGTTCTTGGGAGGAGGGGCTATGCAAATATCCGAACACTTAATAGATGAATATCCATCTAGAGTTGGCGTTCCTTGGCATGAACTCCGCCCCCAAATAAAGCCAAGCCTCCATGGCTGGCTCTTGGGAGGAGGAGCTATGCAAATATATGAACTCCTTGATGGATGAATATCCATCTCGAGTGGGCGGTCCTTTGCATGCACTCCGCCCCCATAAAAAGCCAAGCCTTGATGGCCGCCTCTTGGGAGGAGCTATGCAAATATCCGAACGCTTAATGGATGAATATCCATCTGGAGTGGGCGGTCCTTTGCATGCACTCCGCCCCCATAAAAAGCCAAGCCTTGATGGCCGGCTCTTGGGAGGAGCTATGCAAATATCCGAACGCTTAATGGATGAATATCCATCTGGAGTGGGCGGTCCTTTGCATGTGGTCTGCCCACATTTAGAGTCAAGCCTCCATGGCTGGCTCTTGGGAGGAGCTATGCAAATATCCAAACACCTTGATGGGTGAATATCCGCCTGGAGTGGGCGGTCCTTTGCATGCACTCCGCCTCCATATAAAGCCAAGCCGCCATGGCTGGCTCTTGGGAGGAGGAGCTATGCAAATATACAAACTCCTTGATGGGTGAATAGCAGTCTGGAGTGGGCGGTCCTTTGCATGCACTCCGCCCCCAAATGAAGCTGAGCCTCCCTGGCAGGCTCAAGGGCCCTCAGCATTGATGCAAAAAAGTGGGCCGCCTCTTAGGAGGAGCTATGCAAATATCCCAACGCCTTGATGGGCGAAAAGCCGTCTGGAGTGGCCGGTCCTTTGCACGACGTCCGCCCACGTGGCCGGCTCTTGGGAGGAGGAGCTACGCAAATATCCGAACACCCTATTAGGAGTGGGCGGTCCTTTGCATGCACTACGCCTACATATAAAACCAAGCCTTAATGGATGATTAGCAGTCTGGAGTGGGTGGTTCTTTGCATGAACTCCGCCCCCAAATAAAGCCAGCCCCCATGGCTGGCTGTGGGGGGGGGGGCTATGCAAATATCCAAACGCCTTGATGGGTTAATAGCCGCCTAGAGTGGGCGGTCCTTTGCATGCACTCCGCCCACATATAAAGCCAAGCCTCCATGGCTGGCTCTTGGGAGGAGGAGCTATGCAAATATACAAACTTCTTGATGGGTGAATAGCAATCTGGAGTGGGCGGTCCTTTGCATGCACTCCGCCCCAATATAAAGCCAAGCTATGCAAATATCCGGAAAACTTAATAGATGAATATCCATCTGGAGTGGGCGGTCCTTTGCATGTGGTCTGCCCACATTTAGAGTCAAGCCTCCATGGCTGCGTCTTGGGAGGAGCTATGCAAATATCCAAACACCTTGATGGGTGAATATCCGCCTGGAGTGGGCGGTCCTTTGCATGCACTCCGCCCCAAATAAAGCCAAGCCGCCATGGCTGGCTCTTGGGAGGAGGAGCTATGCAAATATACGAACTCCTTGATGGGTGAATAGCCGCCTGGAGTGGGCGGTCCTTTGCATGCACTCCGCCCCCATATAAAGCCAAGCCTCCCTGGCAGGCTCAAGGGCCCTCAGCTTTGATGCAAAAAGTGGGCCGCCTCTTAGGAGGAGCTATGCAAATATCCCAACGCCTTGATGGGCGAAAAGCCGCCTGGAGTGGCCGGTCCTTTGCATGAAGTCCGCCCACATGGCTGGCTCTTGGGAGGAGGAGCTATGCAAATATCCAAACACCCTATTAGGAGTGGGCGGTCCTTTGCATGCACTCCGCCTACATATAAAACCAAGCCTTAATGGATGATTAGCAGTCTGGAGTGGGCAGGTCTTTGCATGAACTCCGCCCCCAAATAAAGCCAAGCCCCATGGCTGGCTGTGGGGAGGAGCTATGTAAATATCCAAACGCCTTGATGGGTGAATAGCAGTCTGAAGTGGGCGGTCCTTTGCATGCACTCCGCCCACATATAAAGCCAAGCCTCCATGGCTGGCTCTTGGGAGGAGGAGCTATGCAAATATCCGAACGCTTAATGGGGGAATATCCGCCTAGAGTGGGCGTTCCTTGGCATGAACTCCACCCCATATAAAGCCAAGCCCCATGGCTGGCTGTTGGGAGGAGCTATGCAAATTTCCAAAAGAAATAATGGATGATTAGCAGTCTGGAGTGGGTGGTCCTTTGCATGTGGTCCGCCCACATTTAGAGCCAAGCCTCCATGGCCGGCTCTTGGGAGGAGGAGCTATGCAAATGTCCAAACACCTTAATGGATGATTAGCAGTCTGGAGTGGGCGGTCCTTTGCATGCACTCCGCCCACATATAAAACCAAGCCTCCATTGCTGGCTCTTGGGAGGAGCTATGCAAATATCCGAATGCTTAATGTGTGAATTTCCATCTGGAGTGGGTGGTCCTTTGCACGCGGTCCGTCCCCCCATATAAAGCCAAGCCTCCATGGGAGGAGCTATGCAAATATTAAAATGTCTTAATGATTGAATGGCAGTCTGGAGGGGGCGGTCCTTTGCATGCCGTCCGCCCCCCATATAAAGCCAAGCCCCCATGGAAGGAGCTATGAATATCCATCTGGAGTGGGCGGTCCTTTATAAAGCCAAGCCTCCATGGGAGGAGCTATGCAAATATTAAAATGTTCTAATGATTAAATGGCAGTCTGGAGTGGGCGGTCCTTTGCATGCGGTCCGTCCCCCATATAAAGCCAAGCCCCCATGGGAGGAGCTATGCAAATATTCAAATGTCTTAATGATTGAATAGCGGGAGTGGGCGGTCCTTTGCATGCACTCCGCCCCACGCCGCGTAAAGCTGAGCCTCCATGATTGGAAGAACATGAAATCCAGTGAATAAAAGGGGGCGGGGCCAGGGACCGCCAGGCTGGAGGCGGAAAAAGCGCCAGATGATGCTGGACGTCCTCCAGCCAGGAAAGGAGGCGGGGCTCCATCTGCCTCGCTGCAGCTTCTAATGCACAATGTGAGGAGCTCAGAGCGTGCGGTGAAAGTTTATTTCGGTATTTTTCCCGCCGTATATCGGAAGGTAATTTCGCCTCGGCGTGGAAACAAGCGCCGTTACAAATGGTTTTTCTGATAAGCGCCGCGCCGCGCCTGCAGGACATGAACTCCTAATGAATGGGAATCCGATTCCCTCCTCACCCCGCCGCCCCTCCCCCCCTTCACATCCGCCCGCTTCTTATTACAGCCGCGCGTGCGTCCGGGTCAATACGCCGCCAGAGCCGGGCGATTAATCTGCCCCTCCCCCTCCTTCTTCTAATCTCCTTTTCTAGTTGCGTTGAGCCGCTGAGGAGGCGCCGAGCGCAGTCCGGACCGTTCACCGCCCTGCGAGGAAACGCGAGGCGACTCCGCTGATTGGCCGCTATTGAGTTACCGCCGGTTTTGGCTGTAACCAGAATCCCCGACACGCGGGACCCCGAGCCGCCTCCGATGAGTTCATGTGAGGTGGAGAGAACTCCGCTGAACACGCAGGAAAGGGAATCTCTACTTCTGTCCATCCGCTCCTGAGATTTACACAGCTCCGCCGCACAGCGCAGCCCGGCCTGACGGGATTTTTCGATGGCTCTTAGAGGTCTTGTGTATGAGCCCCCCACCCTGAGACTGGACAGTGAAAGGAGAAGCAGCAGTGGCGAGCTCTTTGTCACTCCGCTCTCTCCTCCTGTCAGCGTGCTCCCTGCACTGCAGCCCTGTTGACTGTCTTCTTGAGCTAGGAGGGCAGGAGACCTGATATTTAACTATCTCAGTTCAGTGATTTCTCCCCCAGCCTGTGACTGGACAGTGAAAGGAGAAGCAGCAGTGGCGAGCCCTTGATCACTCCGCTCTCTCCTCCTGTCAGCGTGCTCCCTGCACTGCAGCCCTGTTGACTGTCTCCTTGAGCTAGGAGGGCAGGAGACCTGATATTTAACTATCTCAGTTCAGTGATTTCTCCCCCAGCCTGTGACTGGACAGTGAAAGGAGAAGCAGCAGATGGATGAGCTCTCTTCTCTGGCACTCTGCCCTCCCCTCCTGTCAGCATGCTCCTTGCATTGTTTACGGTCTCCTTGAGTTATCAGGGCAGGTGAATTTATTCCTAACTGCCGCAGTGTTCCCTCCCTCAACAATTTTAATATATTTATATATTATTTTATATTTCTGATTTATTTATATATATATATATATATATATATATATATAAATAGATATTTCATGTTTTACCACATTATGGCCACTAGTTGGAGCCAACAACCATTATAAATAAACCAGTAACTGCATTTCCTATGATTGCCGGAGCCGCCTTGTGGCCAAAATGTGGTATTTTCCTGATTCACACCATGAATAACATTCGACCTGCAAAGAAAATAGCCCTAAAACCATTTGTTTTGTGCCCCCCCCTCCCCTCCCCCATGTGTACAGAACCATCTCACAGGATGAATAGCGCCCTCTGCAGCAATTACAGCGCGGGAAAGATGAATACGAGGGACACAAGGGCCGCCGGGAATTCTGTGTGCCATAGGAAATGCGCTTCATCGCCTCTGACATATATTTAAAAGATTAAAAAAAAAAAAAAATTTCCATTAGGTGGAAGGCGTCTTTTATTTCTGGATCATCGTTCCCTGGTGACCCCGGGGCGACCTTCCAGGGCAGAAAATGAATCATTGTGACCCAGATTTCCGGGACGCTGATCCCTCCTCCCCCCTCTCCGCCGGGTCACCCGGGGCAGATCAGTGCGAGAGATACAATGTATTGAAGTCTTCAGTGAAAATGATGATCCCGCCATGAAGAAGATCACCTCTCTGGCCAACTGCGTCAAAGTGATCCCTCTCTGGCAAACTGCGTCAAAGTGATCCCTCTCTGGCCAACTGGGTCAAAGTGATCCCTCTCTGGCCAACTGGGTCAAAGTGATCCCTCTCTGGGCAACTGCATCAAAGTGATCCCTCTCTGGCCAACTGCATCAAAGTGATTCCTCTCTGGCCAATTGGGTCAAAGTGATCCCTCTCTGGCCAACTGGGTCAAAGTGATCCCTCTCTGGCCAACTGCGTCAAAGTGATCCCTCTCTGGCCAATTGGGTCAAAGTGATCCCTCTCTGGCAAACTGCGTCAAAGTGATCCCTCTCTGGCCAACTGCATCAAAGTGATTCCTCTCTGGCCAATTGGGTCAAAGTGATCCCTCTCTGGCCAACTGGGTCAAAGTGATCCCTCTCTGGCCAACTGGGTCAAAGTGATCCCTCTCTGGCCAACTGCGTCAAAGTGATCCCTCTCTGGCCAATTGGGTCAAAGTGATCCCTCTCTGGCCAACTGCGTCAAAGTGATCCCTCTCTGGCCAACTGCATCAAAGTGATCCCTCTCTGGCCAACTGGGTCAAAGTGATCCCCTCTCTGGCCAACTGCATCAAAGTGATCCCTCTCTGGCAAACTGTGTCAAAGTGATCCCTCTCTGGCAAACTGCGTCAAAGTGATCCCTCTCTGGCAAACTGGGTCAAAGTGATCCCTCTCTGGCCAACTGGGTCAAAGTGATCCCTCTCTGGCCAACTGGGTCAAAGTGATCCCTCTCTGGCCAACTGGGTCAAAGTGATCCCTCTCTGGCCAACTGCGTCAAAGTGATCCCTCTCTGGCCAACTGCGTCAAAGTGATCCCTCTCTGGCCAACTGCGTCAAAGTGATCCCTCTCTGGCCAACTGGGTCAAAGTGATCCCTCTCTGGCCAACTGGGTCAAAGTGATCCCCTCTCTGGCCAACTGCATCAAAGTGATCCCTCTCTGGCAAACTGTGTCAAAGTGATCCCTCTCTGGCAAACTGCGTCAAAGTGATCCCTCTCTGGCTAACTGGGTCAAAGTGATCCCTCTCTGGCCAACTGGGTCAAAGTGATCCCTCTCTGGCCAACTGGGTCAAAGTGATCCCTCTCTGGCCAACTGCGTCAAAGTGATCCCTCTCTGGCCAACTGCATCAAAGTGATCCCTCTCTGGCCAACTGCATCAAAGTGATCCCTCTCTGGCAAACTGCATAAAAGTGATCCCTCTCTGGCCAACTGTGTCCAAGAGCACAGGGATGGTGGGAACCTCTCATAATGGGCACAGCGGGTGTACAGACCCAGGAACTCAGCACAGGGATGGTGGGAACCCCTCATAATGGGCACAGCGGGTGTACAGACCCAGGAACTCAGCACAGGGATGGTGGGAACCCCTCATAATGGGCACAGCGGGTGTACAGACCCGGTAACTCAGCACAGGGATGGTGGGAACCCCTCATAATGGGCACAGCGGGTGTACAGACCCGGTAACTCAGCACAGGGATGGTGGGAACCCCTCATAATGGGCACAGCGGGTGTACAGACCTGGGAACTCAGCACAGGGATGGTGGGAACCCCTCATAATGGGGCACAGCGGGTGTACAGACCCAGGAACTCAGCACAGGGATGGTGGGAACTCCTCATAATGGGCGCAGCGGGTGTACAGACCTGGGTACTCAGCACAGGGATGGTGGGAACCCCTCATAATGGGGCACAGCGGGTGTACAGACCCGGGAACTCAGCACATGGATGGTGGGAACCCCTCATAATGGGGCACAGCGGGTGTACAGACCCGGGAACTCAGCACAGGGATGGTGGGAACCCCTCATAATGGGGCACAGCGGGTGTACAGACCCGGGAACTCAGCACAGGGATGGTGGGAACCCCTCATAATGGGCACAGCAGATGTTCTTGGACCTCCCTGCTCTCTGCACTTCTAACGCCACGTCTCTAACGATCGCTGTGTCCTGCGACGTCGCTCGGCTCGGCGCGGGTTCAATGCAGTCCCTCCTCATGCATATTTCATACGGAAGAATCATTGAAGTCACGCTCCGGCCACCTCCTGTATAATACAATATTCTGTGTGATGCGGACGTTCCGTCTTATACGTCTTCTCCATAGAAGATCACACAGGTGGTGCCGGGAGCGTGCAGGACTGCGCAGGCGCCGCTTCTTTTATCCGAATGGATACGTCTGTATGTAATGAGGTCTATCAGAACGATGGTGGGGCTGACACTGCAGGCTGACAACGCCGCTGCTTATTGCAGAGCTGTGGCTTGGGGCAGGAAGTGATGTCACCGGAAGATAAGAAACTTTGTCGCAAATCAAAACGCTCTCAAACCAAGTTACTCTTAAACCGAGGTTCCACTGTATATTTTATATATATGAATATTTTCACAGACTGCTGAAGGAAGCTGACTCGCCATTTACGTTTCCCGACCGCCTAATGCGGAGCGCTAAATCGACAAAACGATAAGATCTCCGGCTTTTCTTCATGAGCACTGGAATATTTTTGTACACTATTATTAATTTATAGGTTTTTTTTTTTTCATTTTTATTTCTAGCGCAGCCTTAACCTTTGTTTTGTTTTTTGTTTTGTTTTTTACACACTTGAATATTAATCACTTAATCAATGGAAGTGAATGCATGTTATTGACAAATAAATATTGAGAATGATAATTCATAATATTAAATGAATAATATTAAATAAAATATTAAAATAAATAATAATAATATTAATAATAAAATATTAAATAAAAGTATATTATTAATAATAATAAAAATAAAAAAAAAGTTTTGCACTAATACCAGATTTTTACCGGGAAGTACGAGTACCGATACCTTTGCGGTAAGACTTGAGCTCTTACAAAATTAATGCAGATTACTATATTATAATATTGAAATTAATCTTGAAAATAAAATACACACTTGAATATTAATCGCCTAATCAATGGAAATGAATGCAGATCATGATATTGACAAAATAATATTGAGAATAATAATTTATAATATTAAATAAAATATAAAAATAAATAATAATAATAATAATAAAATATTAAATAAAATATAAAAATAAATAATAATAATAATAATAAAAAAAAATAGTTTTGCACTAATACCAGATTTTTACCGGGAAGTACGAGTACCGATGACTTTGCGGTAAGACTTGAGCTCTTACAAAATTAATTCAGATTACTATATTATAATATTAAAAATTAAACGTGAAAATAAAATACACACTTGAATATTAATCGCCTAATCAATGGAAATGAATGCAGATCATGATATTGACAAAATAATATTGAGAATAATAATTTATAATATGAAATAAAATATAAAAATAAATAATAATAATAATAAAATATTAAATAAAATATAAAAATAAATAATAATAATAATAATAATAATAATAATAAAAAAAATAGTTTTGCACTAATATCAGATTTTTACCGGGAAGTACGAGTACCGATACCTTTGCGGTAAGACTTGAGCCCTTACAAAATTAATTCAGATTACTATATTATAATATTGAAATTAAACGTGAAAATAAAATACACACTTGAATATTAATCACCTAATCAATGGAAGTGAATGCAGATCATGATATTGACAAAATAATATTGAGAATAATAATTCATAATATTAAATGAATAATATTAAATAAAATATAAAATAAATAATATTATTAATAATAATAATAATAATAATAATATATTAAATAAAAGTATATTATTATTATTAGTAATAATAATAATAATAATAAAAAAATTGTTTTGCACTAATACCGGATTTTGCGGTACAATTTCAGCTCTTACAAAATGAATGCAGATTACTATATTATAAAATAGAAATTAAACGTGAATTTAACCACTTCCATACCGGGGGGGGGGGGGGGGGGGCACTTACGCACCTTCCTGCCCAAGCCAATTTTCAGCTTTCAGCGCTGTCGCAATTTGAATGACAATTGCGCGGTCGTGCTACACTGCACCCAAATTAAATTTTTATGATTTTGTTCCCACAAATAGAGCTGTCTTTTGGTGGTATTTTATCACCTCTGTGGTTTTTATTTTTTGCGCAACAACTTCTTCTTTTAATTACGGGTACTGATATGGCGGCACTGATGGGCACCGATGAGCTGGCACTGATGGGCACCGATGAGGCGGCACTGATGGGCACTGATAGGCGGCACTGATGGGCTTTTATAGGCGGCACTAATGGGCTTTTATAGGCGGCACTGATGGGCTTTTATAGGCGGCACTGATGGGACTTTATAGGCGGCACTGATGGGCTTTTATAGGCGGCACTGATGTGCACTCATGGGCGGCACTGATGGGCACTCATGGGGGGCACTGGGCACTCTTTGGCGGCACTGATGGGCACTCAAGGGCGGCACTAATGGGTGGCACTGATGGGTACTTATAGGTGGCACAGATGGGCACTGATAGGTGGGCACTAGGCACTGAGAGGTGGCACTGATGGACACTGAGGGGTGGCACTGATGGACACTGATGGCATTGCTGGGCACTGATTGGCATCGATTGTGCTCGTTTTTTTGTTTTGCCTATTTCTCTATTGGGCACCAGAGGGCCCTCCCTGGTGGTCCAGTGTGGGCATCCGAGGGGGGGCTGTACTGATAAACAATCAGCATATACCCCCCTGCCAGGAGAGCCGCAGATCAGCTTACCTATACTCACGTCTGTAAGACGATCAATGGCTCTTCCTGTTTACATCGTGATCAGCAGTGATTGGACACGGCTGATCACGTGGTGAAGAGCCTGTTTACCGAGATCGGAGATGCAGGGTGTCAGACTGACACCCCGCACCACCGATCGCCGCGCTGCACGCCACCACGGGTGCGCGCCGGCATGTAATCCTGCTGGACTTCAATAGACGTCCAGTCAGGATTACAGAACCACTTCCCGGACGTCAATTTACTATTGACCGGGCGGGAAGTGGTTAAAATAATAATGAAATGAAAACATATTATTATTATTATTTTTATTATTTATAAAAAAAATATTTGCTGTCTTTTTTTGTTTATTTAGCAAAAACAAATAGTGGTGGTTAAATTCCACCAAAAGAAAGCTCTATTTGTGTGAAAAGCATGACAGCGCAATTGTCATTCAAAGTGTGACAGCTCTGAAGGGGGATGAAAGTGCCTGACATTTTGGACAATTTCACGCTCCCAACTTTGTGGGAAGAGTTTGGGGACGGCTCCTTCCTGTCCCAACATGACTGCGCACCAGTGCCCCCCTCATCTATATGCATGACGCCTAGGGTGCCCACGTGTCCCGGGGCAATACAGTGTCCCGAAATGAAATAGAGGACACAGCCACCCCCTACTAACTACATTTCCGGAACTGGATGCTAGGGACGACGCTCCCTGGCATCTTGCAACCAGTGACAATTTACTCTCAGACAGTGAGGCCGGGAGCGAGGCCTGCGCCTAGTGCAGCACTGCTGTCCCCACCCACCTCGGCACCTCCTCCTTCTCCGGCACCCAGCGGCGAGCAGCAGGGACTGGTGTGATCTTCACTCTCCAGATAGAGACGCCGCTTCTTTCCTTCTACACACGTGGCTCATGCAGAGGGAGTGACAGCAGCACTGCATCTGGTGGCAGGCTATGGGTGCAAGCGGCACTGCATCTGGTGGCAAGCAGCACTGCATCTGGTGGCAGGCTATGGGTGGAGAGCGGGACTGCATCTAGTGGCAAGCAGCACTGCATCTAGTGGCAAGTGGCACTGCATCTGGTGGCAGGCTATGGGTGACAAGCGGCACTGCATCTGGTGGCAGGCTATGGGTCACAAGCGGCACTGCATCTTGTGGCAGGCTATGGGTGGCAAGCGGCACTGCATCTGGTGGCAGGCTATGGGTCACAAGCGGCACTGCATCTTGTGGCAGGCTATGGGTGGCAAGCGGCACTGCATCTGGTGGCAAGCGGCACTGCATCTGGTGGCAGGCTATGGGTGACAAGCGGCACTGCATCTGGTGGCAGGCTATGGGTGACATGCGGCACTGCATCTGGTGGCAAGCGGCACTGCATCTGGTGGCAGGCTATGGGTCACAAGCGGCACTGCATCTTGTGGCAGGCTATGGGTGGCAAGCGGCACTGCATCTGGTGGCAAGCGGCGCTGCATCTAGTGGCAGGCTATGGGTGGCAAGCGGCACTGCATCTAGTGGCAAGCGGACCTGTATCTGGTGGCAGGATACGGGTGACAAGCGGCACTGCATCTGGTGGCAGGCTATGGGTCACAAGCGGCACTGCATCTTGTGGCAGGCTATGGGTGGCAAGCGGCACTGCATCTGGTGGCAAGCGGCGCTGCATCTAGTGGCAGGCTATGGGTGGCAAGCGGCACTGCATCTAGTGGCAAGCGGACCTGTATCTGGTGGCAGGATACGGGTGACAAGCGGCACTGCATTTGGTGGCAGGCTATGGGTCACAAGCGACACTGCATCTTGTGGCAGGCTATGGGTGGCAAGCGGCACTGAATCTGGTGGCAAGCGGCACATTCACCTGACAACCCGCCGCCAAATTCCCCATCAACCATGAGACTACATTACCCCGCCCCCCCTCATCTTTTTTTGGGGGACGGTGGGGGTGTGTCCCTGAATGGCACTTTGGAAATGTGGCCACCCTAAGGACGCCGGGTTTCATGCGCACTGCGCCCCGAGTCTACCCAGTTGTGTGACCATAGCGAATGAATATTCGCTATTTTCACTCTGATCCTCCGCCTCCTGGCCAATCAGGAAGCGGGTCCTGAGACCCATCACCCGACTGACTGAAAGGACAGGCGATCTTATTGGACGCCTAGAGAAGGGAGGAGACTCAGGAGCCTGCGACCTAGATGGGGTAAGTGGGGGGCTAATGGGACTGGTAACCGAATGATCGTGAAAAGGGGGGGGGGTGCCTGTGACCTGACTGACCAACCGGGGGGGGGGGGGGGGAGTTGCCTCGGATCTTTCCAAAAAGAGAAAAACTTTTGCCTCCTTCCATTTAAAAAAAAAACATTGGCGGCACCCTCTTCCCTTTTTTTTCTTTCTTTCTTTCCAATCCAGCATCCTGCAAGTCACTCGCGATTGGTTGCCCGGGCTCCATAGAGTCTGTGGTTGTCATGCCAACCACCCCCCCCCCTCTCGTATTCACCTCCACAGTTCCCAGCACCCGGCGACATACGCTTGGCGCTTCCCGAGCTTCGCAAAGCTTCTCCTGCGAGCCGGGAGGAAGGGAGGAAAGAGAAGAAGCTCGTCAGATGGAAGTTGTAACGCGCGCCGCTGAAAATAGCCGCCGGTCGTGAAAATAACGATCACTTAAATTTTTTTTTATTTATTTTATTATTTTTTATTTGTATTTTATTTTTTTTCTCGCGCTGTTGGATTTTATTTTTTTATATTTTTTTTATGCGATAAAAATTAAATAAAAAAAGAAGATAAAAAAAGAAGATAAAAAAGAAGAAGATAAAAAAAGAAAGAAGAAAAAAAAGAAAGAAGAAAAAAAGAAGATAAAAAAAGAAGAAGATAAAAAAGAAGAAGATAAAAAAAAGAAGAAGATAAAAAAAAGAAGAAGATAAAAAAAGAAGAAGATAAAAAAGAAGATAAAAAAAGAAGAAGATAAAAGAAGAAGAAGATAAAAAAAAGAAGAGGATAAAAGAAGAAGAAGATAAAAAAAGAAGAAGATAAAAAAAGAAGAAGATAAAAAAAGAAGATAAAAAAAGAAGAAGATAAAAGAAGAAGAAGATAATAGCTCCACGCCTGTTTGTCTTGATAAGTGATTACGCCGCCTCTGCTGCCGCCGCCGCCGGAGGACGCGTCCCTCAGAGGTGTGAACCTCGTTCTCCGGAGAGAAGAAGAAGAAGATGCCTCGGTTTGCTTTCTAACTAATTCCTGGAGAGCCGACTCCGGCTTTGTCCTTCTCGGTAATAAGAGTCGCTCGGCGAGCGTTTCCGAGCCCCGGCGAGATCATTAGACGGCGTGCAAGGCGACCGCCCGACCGTTCCGTCCTCCTCGCTCTTCCACCCGGGGGGGGGAAACAACCAAGATGAGCCGATGTCACAGGAGATGCAAGAGGCAGCTGAGTAAAGTTGCTCGCTATTTTTACCATTTGGTGACCGGGACCCTGCCGGAAGGTAGGCAAAAGAGGGCTGGAAGGGAGGGGGGGGGGGGGGTAATGGGGGGGGGGGGGTCACATATAGAATGTATTGTTGAGCCTGTTGTGTCCTGACAATGGGGTCTGATGACAGAGGGGGACTTTCAGTGTTTGGTTTCTCCCCTGGGGGGGGGGGGAACGTTCGCTGCAGGGGCCCGACTGGTTCCTAGAGAGTCAATGCGGTGTGCATGTCCGGGGGGGGGGGGAGGGGGGTTTACACTGCTTGCTGCTCCATGTTGCGGTGCAGGGGAGCAGGGATGGTGTGCACACTCTGCAAATTCAGGTTATTGTGGTGGGGGCAATCTGCACCAAGCGTGTCACCTTTGGCTTTGCCGGTAACCCGTAGCAACCAACCAAGGTTCATTGTTTGTTCTGGCAGTAGAGCGAGATCTGGTTGCTAGGGGTTACTGCTGCCACCGTGGTCTTGCTTAATAAACATTAAAGCTGTTGGGTGCAGTAACCCATGGCAACCGATCAAGATCCTTCATTAGGTCTCCCAACTGCAATAGAGATCTGGTTGCTAAGGGTTACCGCTGCCCTTATGACTCAACTTATTAAACATGACAGCAGTGGGGGTACAGCAACCCATAGCAACCAATCAAGATCCTTCCTTAGGTCTCCCGACTGCAATAGAGATCAGTTTGCTACAGGTTACTGCTGCCATCATGGCACTGCATATTAAAGCAGTGGGGTGCAGTAACCCATAGCAACCTATGAAGATCCATCATCACTTCTCCTGACTGCAATAGAAATTTGGTTGCTAAGGGTTACCACTGCCCTTATGACTCGAATTATTAAACATGACAGCAGTGGGGGTGCAGTAACCCATAGCAACCTATCAAGATCCTTCCTTAGGTCTCCCGACTGCAATAGAGATCTGGTTGCTACAGGTAACTGCTGCCATCATGGCACTGCATATTAAAGCAGTGGGGTGCAGTAACCCATAGCAACCTATGAAGATCCGTCATCACTTCTCATTGACGGCAATAGAGAGCCTTCATTAGGTCTCCCGACTGCAATAGACATCTGGTTGCTAAGGGTTACCAATGTCCTTTTGGCTCCTGCTTATTAAACATGACAGCAGTGGAGTGCAGTAATCCATAGCAAACCATCAAGATCCATCATCATGTCTCCCAAGTGCAGTAGAGCGAGACCTGGTTGCTACAGGTTACTGCTGCCATCATGGCCCTGAATATTAAATATAAAAGCAGTGAGGGTGCAGTAACCCATAGCAACCAATTAAGATCCATCACAAGGTCTCCCAAGTGCAATAGAGGAAGGCCCGGTTGCTACAGGCTACCGCTGCCATCATGGCCCTGCATAATAAAGCAGTGGGGTGCAGTAACCCATAGCAACCTATCAAGATCCATCATCACTTCTCCTGACGGAAATAGAAATCTAGTTGCTAGGGGTTACCGCTGCCCTTTTGGCTCCTACTTGTGGGGTGCAAGTGCAGTAACCTATAGCAACCATTCAAGATCCATCATCAGGTCTCCTGACTGCAATAGAGATCTGGTTGCTAAGGGTTATTGCTGCTGGTGACTCGACTTATTAAACATGAGAGCAGTGGGGTGCAGTAACCCATAACAACCTATCAAGATCCATCGTCAGGTCTCCCAACTGCAATAAAGCAAGACTTGGTTGCTACAGGTTACAGCTGCCACCATGGCCCTGCATATTAAAAAGCAGTGGGGTGCAGTTACCCATAGCAACCTATCAAGATCCTTCATCACTTCTTCTGATGGCAACAGGGATCTGGTTGCTACTGCTGCCTTTTGGCTCCTACTTATTGAACGTGACAGCAGTGGGGTGCAGTAACCCATAGCAACCTATCAAGATCTTTCATCAGGTCTCCCAATTGCAATAGAGCAAAACTTGGTTGCTACAGGTTACAGCTGCCACCATGGCCCTGCATATTAAACATTAAACCAGTGGGGTAGAGGTTGCTATGGGTAACTGCACTCCACTGTAGCATCGGTGTCTGCAATAAGGCATTACAGCCGGTCCTCCTGCTGGGCTGGTGCCCGGGCCCCCCTTTTGAACTGATCGGTCCCCCGGGCCCAGTACAGGAGGGTCGGCTGTACTGCCTTATCAGTGCGCAAGTTTATTAGGGTGTGTCCAGGCACACTCGGCACACCCCCTTGCGCACGCCTATGATTATTATACATAAAAGCAGTGGAGTTCTGTAACCCGTAGCAACCAATCAAGATTCATTATCCGTTCTAACAGGTTACTGGGGGGGGTTCATTGTTTGTTCTACCGATTGCAAAAAGAGCAAAATCCGGTTGTTATGGGTTACCGGGCAAAGCCAATGGTGATGAGCTCGGTGTATATTGGCCATCCTTACCCCCCCCCCCCCAGTATTCTTTAAGAACGGATAATGAATCTTGGTTGGTTGCTATGGGTTACTGGGCAAAGCCAAAGGTGATAAGCAAGGTGCAGATTGCCCCCCCCCCCCCAGTAACCTGTTAGAACCGATAATGAATCTTGATTGGTTGCTATGGGTTACATAACTCCACTGCTTTTATGTATAAGGCGTGCGCAAGGGGGTGTGCTGAGTTTACCTGTAGCAACCAACCAAGATCCATTGTTTGTTCTACCAATTGCAAAATGAGCGAAATCCGGTTGCTAGGGGTTACCGAGAAAAGCCAAAGGTGATAGGCTAAGTGCATATTGGCCACCACCCCCCCCCCCCCAGTAACCTGTAAGAACGGATAATGAATCTTGATCGGTTGCTACGGGTTACAAAACTCCACTGCTTTTATGTATAATAAGCATAGGCTTGCGCAAGGGGGGTGTGCCAAGGGTGCCCGGACACACCCTAATAAACTTGTGCACAAGGGGGGTGTGCTGAGTTTACCCGTAGCAACCAACCAAGATTTTCATTGCTTGTTCTACCGATTGCAAAAAGAGCGAAATCCTTTTGCTAGGGGTTACCGGGCAAAGCCAATGGTGATTAGCTTGGTGTAAATTGGCCATTCCCCCCCCCCCCCCATGTAACCTGTAAGAACGGATAATGAATCTTGGATGGTTGCTATGGGTTACCGGGCAAAGCCAAAGGTAATAAGCTCGGTGCAGATTGGCCATCTAATATACTTGTGCGCAAGGGGGTGTGCCGAGTGTGCCCGGGCACACCCTAATAAACTTGTGCGCAAGGGAGGTGTGCCGAGTGTGCCCAGGCACACCCTAATAAACTTGTGCGCAAGGGGGGCGTGCCGAGGGTGCCCAGGCATACGCTAATAAACTTGTTCGCAAGGGGTGTGTGCCTGGGCACACCCAAATAAACTTGTGTGCCTGGGCACAACCTAATAAACTTGTGCGCAAGGGAGGTGTGCCGAGTGTGCCTGGACACACTCTAATAAACTTGTGCGCAAGGGAGTGTGCCGAGTGTGCCCGGGCACACCCTAATAAACTTGTGTGCCTGGGCACAACCTAATTAACTTGTGTGCAAGGGAGGTGTGCCGAGTGTGCCCGGGCACACCCTAATAAACTTGTGTGCAAGGGGGGTGTGCTGAGTTTACCCATAGCAACCAACCAAGATTTTCATCGCTTGTTCTACCGATTGCAAAAATAGAGAAATCCGGTTGCCAGGGGTTACTGCACTTTACTAACATGAAGTTGCCGACATGTAATTCCCGATCTAAGTTTAAACATCCAAGTCCGCAGAGGGGGGTTTTATTAAAAACGTAGCCTAGAATCCTATAACAGCCAATCGAGATTGACGGGCTGGTTCTCCTGATGGCCGTAGGTTGCTATGGGTTACTGCACCCGTCTAGTTCTGATCTGTCCATGTATTGTTAAACTCATGTGGCAACGTGGGGGGGGGGGGGGGAGGATGTGGACTGCCGAGCCGTAGGGATCGGTCCAGAAGATGCTATCGGTGCCTATATAGAGTTGTCTTGCCGACGGGTTTCGGAGGTTACATGCGCTTTCGTCAGGAGGTTTTCCATAAACCCGGCGAGGAATAAAGGGAAGATTAATGGATTTCATTTGTAGAGCTCGTGAAAGTACATTAGGCGTAAAAAGAAAACAACTCAAAGCAATAAGTCTATAAAGCCCCGCGAGGGGAGACTTGTGTAGAAGGGAGGCTAACGAGTATCTAATGCCTAACGAGCGGATACAATGTATCGTTTAGGAAATAACGGATCTCTACAATTTGTGGCCACAGAGTGAGATTATAAAATGTATCGATAAGAGAAAAGATTTGTGTGTGAAGAGATATATATATATATATAAAAACGTATCAATATATAAAATTTAGAGAATACAAAAAAACAACGAAGAGAGATAGAAACCCGGCGAGGAGAATAAATACAGAGTGTGAGATTCGTGTTTTGTGATAGAGTTTTATCTCCATAAATATATAAAATGTATCAAAATAATAAATATTTACACTTTGTGTGGTGAGAGGATAAAATGTATCGTTTATAGAAACTCCTGGATTTCTGTGACCGGTGTGTAAAAAAGAGTGTGAGTATATAAGATGTATAATGAATGCTTCTGGTGCCCAACCGGCGGGCCAGGGGCCACACGGGGCCCTTTAAGCGCTCTTTTGTAGCACACTCATAGGGCCAGATTCAGGTAGATGGGCGAATCTTTATTTCGGAGTGACGTTTCACATTTACGTTACTCCGCCGAAACCTTAGGAGCAAGTACTGTTATTCACATAGCACTTGCTCCTAAAGTTGCGGCGGCGTAGCGAAAATGAGCCGGCGGAATTCAAATTGGGCGGGTAGGGGGCGTGTATTATTTAAACTAGGCGCGATCCCGCGGCGAACGTACTGCGCCTGCGTCGACTGTCAGTGCGCATGCTCCAAATTCTGTCAGTGAACGTCAATGACGTCAATCCCCGTTCGCGGGCGTTTTACGCAAACGACGTTAAACTTTTTCAATTCGACGCGATGACGACGGCCATACTTAACATAGGATACTCCACCTAGGGGGCTGGTTTTTCTTTACGCCGCGTATCGCTTACGGAAACGTCGGAAAGTCACTGCGTCGGGCCCGCGTACGATCGTGAATTTCCGTCTCTCGCTGATTTACATGTTCTTGGCGTAAATCAGCGGGAACGCCCCGAGCGCCCATTTTTAAATGCCCGTTCGTATCTGAACTCAATCCCGGCGTATCTTGTTTTCTGACTACAGAAAACAGAAACGCCGGCTCAAAGTGTGAGTTATGCTGGCGAATCACTGATACTCCAGAGTAACTCTACCTGAATCTGGCCCATAGTATCTGACCATCTCTTTGTAGCACACTTGTAGTCTCTGACCCTCTCTTGTAGAATACAGGTAGTCTCTGACCATCTCTTGTAGCATACTCATAGCCTCTGACCCTCTCTTGTAGCACATTTGTAGCCTCTGACTCTTTCTTGTAGCATACTCGTAGTCTCTGTCCCTCTCTTGTAGAATTCTTGTAGTCTCTGACCATCTTTTGTAGCATTCTCATAGTCTCTGACCATCTTTTGTAGCACACTTGTACTCGCTGACCCTCTCTTGTAGCATACACGTAGTCTTTGTCCCTCTCTGGTAGCATATTCATAGTCTCTGACCCTCTCTTGTAGAATACACGTAGTCTCTGACCATCTCTTGTGGAATACCTATAGTCTCTGACCATCTCTTGCAGCATTATTATAGTCTCTGACCATCTCTTGTAGCATACTTGTAGTCTCTGACCTTTTCTTGTAGCATTCTCATAGTCTCTGATCATCTCTTCTACCATACTTGATCTCTATGACCATTTTTTGCTGCATACTTGTAGTGTCTGATCATCTCTTGTAACATACTTGTAGTCTCTGACCATCTCTTGTAGCATATTCATAGTCTCTGACCATCTCTTGTAGCACACTTGTAGTCTCTGACCCTCTCTTGTAGAATACAGGTAGTCTCTGACCATCTCTTGTAGCATACACGTAGTCTCTGTCCCTCTCTCGTAGCATACTCTTAGTCTCTGACCCTCTCTTGTAGAATATTCGTAGTCTCTAACCATCTTTTGTAGCATTTTTATAGTCTCTGATCATCTCTTGTAGCACACTCGTAGTCTCTGTCCCTCTCTTGTAGAATTCTCATAGTCTCTGACCCTCTTTTGTAGCATACTCATAGTCTCTGACCATCTCTTGTAGAATACACATAGTCTGACCCTCTCTTGTAGAATACACATAGTCTCTGACCAGCTTGTATAGCATACTCGTAGTCTCTGACCCTCTCTTGTAGAATACACGTAGTCTCTGACCATCTCTTGAAGAATACAAGTAGTCTCTGACCATCTCTTGTAGCATTCTCATAGTCTCTGACCATCTCTTGTAGCATTCTCATAGTCTCTGACCCTCTCTTGTAGCACAATGTAATTCCTGACCCTCTCTTGTAGCATACTCGTAGTCTCTGACCCACTGTTGTAGCACACTCGTTGTCTCTGACCCTCTCTTATAGCATTCTCATAGTCTCTGGCCCTCTCTTATAGCATACTCGTAGTCTCTGACCCTCTCTTGTAGCACACTTGTAGTCTCTGACCTTCTCTTGTTGCATACTTGTAGTCTCTGACTATCTCTTTTAGAATACATAGTCTCTGATCATGTCCTATAGCATATGGGCAGTCTCTGACCATCTTTTGTTGCATACTTGTAGTCTCTGACCCTCTCTTCTAGTATACTATTACTAATAGTCTCTGACCCTCTCTTCTAGTATACTATTACTAATAGTCTCTGACCCTCTCTTCTAGCATACTATTACTAATAGTCTCTGACCATCTCTTGTTGCACACTTGTAGTCTCTGACCCTCTCTTCTAGCATACTATTACTAATAGTCTCTGACCATCTCTTGTTGCACACTTGTAGTCTCTTGTAGAATACTCGCAGTCTCTGACCATCTCCTGTAGCTTCCATGGGTGACTATGAGCCCCAGGTTTGTGATGTCTCTGATCTCTCAGGTCTTTGCTCTATGTGTGGTATCAGTCAGGAATTGCTGGGACTTGTAGTACCAACCTGTGTGACATTTTCCTAATCCTCGCAGTTCTACAACGTGTTTGCCGCCACCCACAGATGTCATATTGTACGGCCGCCAGCGATTGCCGGGACCTGCGCTCCAGCCTGTGTGTTGTGCAGCTGAGGGGTCCAATCATTGGCTGGATAGGCAGCGTTCCCCAAGCTGGCCGTTCCCCCCCGCTTGGCCCGGAGAGGTCGGGAGATCCAGAAAAGAACATTGTAAGCAATTATAAATACCTGCAAAGCGTCGCTCCTCTGTAGGGCCGGTTCCTGGATTCGTCAGCGCTATTCAAGCTCTTCATTGATTTTCCGGAAACTGAGACTTCCATTTTCTTAGACTGCAGCAGGTTTGGCCTGAACCCGGGCTGTAAAGCCCAGCAATGAACGTCTCAAATCTGCTCCTTTGTGAAAGAGGAACTTCAGTTACATTTAGATATGGCCAAATTCAACCAACCCCCCCCCCTTTATTATAGGGGAGAGAGAGCAAAGCCTGCACCCCCCTTCAATATGTGTGAGCTTATAAGGAGGTAAGGGAGAGAGAGCACAGCCTGCACCCCCCCTTCATTATGTGCAAGCTAATAAGGAGGTAAGGGAGAGAGCGCACAGCCTGCACCCCCCCCCCTTCATTTTGTGTGAGCTTATAAGAAGGTAAGGGAGAGAGCACAGCCTACACCCCCCCCCCCCTTCATTATGTGTGAGCTTATAAGGAGGTAAGGGAGAGCGAGAACAGCCTGCACCCCACCCCCCTTCATTATGTGTGAGCTTATAAGGAGGTAAGGGAGAGAGCACAGCCTACACCCCCCCCCCTTCATTATGTGCAAGCTTATAAGGAGGTAAGGGAGAGAGAGCACAGCCTGCACCCTCCCCCCCTTCATTATGTGCAAGCTTATAAGGAGGTAGGGGAGAGAGAGCACAGCCTGCACCCCCCCTTTATTATGTGCAAGCTTATAAATAGGTGGGGGAGAGAGAGCACAGCCTGCACCCCCCCCCCTTCATTATGTGCAAGCTTATAAGGAAGTAAGGGAGAGAGAGCACAGCCTGCACCCTCCCCCCCCCCCCCTTCATTATGTGCAAGCTTATAAGGAGGTAGGGGAGAGAGAGCACAGCCTACACCCCCCCTTTATTATGTGCAAGCTTATAAATAGGTGGGGGAGAGAGAGCACAGCCTGCACCCCCCCCTTCATTATGTGCAAGCTTATAAGGAGGTAAGGGAGAGAGAGCAATGCCTGCACCCCCCCCCCCCCCTTCATTATGTGCAAGCTTATAAGGAGATAAGGGAGAGAGCGCACAGCCTGCACACACACCCCCCCCCCTTCATTATGTGCAAGCTTGTAAGGAGGTAAGGGAGAGAGAGCACAGCCTGCACCCCCCTTCATTATGTGCAAGCTTATAAATAGGTGGGGGAGAGAGAGCACAGCCTGCACCCCCCCCTTCATTATGTGCAAGCTTATAAGGAGGTAAGGGAGAGAGAGCACAGCCCGCACCTCCTCCCAGATCTCTCCTCTTCTCCTTGCCTCTCCCAGCACTGGGCTGACAGACGTAATGATGCCGCTGTCACTACTCCTGTCAGCCTTCTAGTAGAAGTAGACCTGGTATTGTCCACTACTGCCAATAGTAGCCTTCTACATCTCTCTGGGTGCTCTACCTTCTTAGATGTTCCCAAAGAGATATAACCTATTTTTGCTTCTAGTAGAAGGAACTTGTGGCGCCCCCATCCCTAATACACGCTGAGCCCAGGGCAGCCGACCCTTCTGCCCACCCCTTGTCCCGGCCCTGCTTACAATGATCAGCTTTTATTTATTCATATAAAACCTTTCATGAAACCGTTCCAATTGCCGCGAGGGAATGTCGCAGTGACTTTGAAAAAGGTTCCTGCCCTACATTTTTCAGATTTCAGCGCGACTCGCATAGGCGTCCGTCAAAGGAAGTCGCAGTGAAATAAAAGGGGTGAAGTGCACCGATCTACGGCTTTGAAACCGTGCAATTTCAAAGCCGCACCGGTGGGGACCAGGACTGAATGGGCCTGAGATCCCACCGCCAAAAGGGGAAAACAAATGGCGGGGAGCACTGCGATAAATCCATCAGACGTTATAAAAATCGCATCCCGTAATCAGGGCACGCGTCATCGCGTTACACTATGGGGGCACACAGTAGAGACAGCGACCCGACTCACTCTGGCAATACACATCAGGAGAATCCGGTCTGTTCTTTTTTCTAATGGTTAGTGGGGTCAAATCGACATTAGTTTTTTTTTACTTCAGCCAGGAGAAATTCCAGAGAAGCGGGATGGAAAACGCACAAATTACCAGCAGTGTATGTATGGGGGCCGGGAAATGACATGCAATCCGGAATCCAGAATCAGATGTTAAAAGCAAAGAAAATGTTTCAGTACTTTGGAGATTTTATCGATTGAACTGACAAAAGATTTTTCTAGAATAAATATGAAATCAGTAATATGGTGATGAAGGAAGAGTTGCCGAAGAAGTGGCTCACCTTTTCTTTCTCTGTTGTATGTTCCTCCCACCGCCAGCCTGAGTTTAGCAACATCAACCGATCATATAATATAGACTTCTCTCTCTATCATTCTTTTTCTCTCCCTATTTCTCCTCTTTTGTCTCTCTTTCTCACTCTCCTTTTTCATACTTTTCACTCTCTCTCTCTCCTCTTCTTTGCCTCTCTCTCGCCTTTAACCCCTTCTCTCTTTTTCTCCTCTCCTCTCTCTCTCTCTCTCTTTACTTTCTCTCCTCCTCCTTCTCTCTCTCTTCTTTCTCTTTCCTCTATTCTCTTTCTTTTCTCCACCCTTCTCTCTATCTCCACTCTTCTCTCTCATTTCTCTCCTCTTCTCTCTCTATATCTCTTTTTCTCTCTATATCTCTCCCCTTTTCTCTCTATATCTCTCTTTCCCCTCTTCTCTCTCTATATCTCTCTCCTCTTTTCTCTATATCTCTCTCCTTTTCTCTCTATATATCTCTCTCCTCTTTTTTCCCACTCTTTCTCTTCTTCTCTTTCCCCCTCTCTCTCTTTCTTATTTCTCTCCTCTTCTCGCTTTATCTCTCCTTCTTTCTCTCTCTCTCCTCTTTTCTTTCTCTCTCTCTCTCTTCTTCTCTCTCTACTCCTTTTCTCCCTATACTCTCTCCCTTTCTCCCTCTCTCTCTCCTCTTCTCTCTCCCCTTCTCCCTCTCTCTCTCCTCTTCTCTCTCTATCCTCTTCTCTCTCCCCTTCTCCCTCTCCCTCTCTCTCCTCTTCTCTCTCCCCTTCTCCCCCTCTCTCTCTCTCCCCTATTCTCTCTCTATATCTCTCTCCTCTTTTCTCTATATCTCTCTCCTTTTCTCTCTATATATCTCTCTCCTCTTTTTTCCCACTCTTTCTCTTCTTCTCTTTCCCCCTCTCTCTCTCTCTTATTTCTCTCCTCTTCTCGCTTTATCTCTCCTTCTTTCTCTCCTCTTTTCTTTCTCTCTCTCTCTTCTTCTCTCTCTACTCTTTTTCTCCCTATACTCTCTCCCTTTCTCCCTCTTTCTCTCCTCTTCTCTCTCCCCTTCTCCCTCTCTCTCTCCTCTTCTCTCTCTATCCTCTTCTCTCTCCCCTTCTCCCTCTCCCTCTCTCTCCTCTTCTCTATCCCCTTCTCCCCCTCTCTCTCTCCTCTTCTCTCTCCCCTTCTCCCCCTCTCTCTCTCCTCTTCTCTCTCCCCTTCTCCCCCTCTCTCTCTCTCCTCTTCTCTCTCCCCTTCTCCCTCTCTCTCTCTCCTCTTCTATTTTCTCTCTCCCCTTCTCCCCCCCTCTCTCTCTCCTCTTCTCTCTCTCCCTTCTCCCCTCTCTCTCTCTCCTCTTCTCTCTCCCCTTCTCCCCCTCTCTCTCTCTCCTCTTCTCTCTCCCCTTCTCCCTCTCTCTCTCCTCTTCTCTTTTCTCTCTCCCCTTCTCCCTCTCCCTCTCTCTTCTCTTCTCTCTCCCCTTCTCCCCCTCTCTCTCTCCTCTTCTCTCTCCCCTTCTCCCCCTCTCTCTCTCCTCTTCTCTCTCCCCTTCTCCCTCTCCCTCTCTCTCCTCTTCTCTCTCCCCTACTCCCCCTCTCTCTCCTCTTCTCTCTCCCCTTCTCCCTCTCTCTCCTCTTCTCTTTTCTCTCTCCCCCTCTCTCTCTCCCACTTCTCCCTCTCTCTCTCTTCTCTCTCCTCTTCTCTCTCTATCCTCATCTCTCTCCCCTTCTCCCTCTCCCTCTCTCTCCTCTTCTCTCTCCCCTACTCCCCCTCTCTCTCTCCTCTTCTCTCTCTGCTTCTCCCTCTCTCTCCCTCCTATTTTCTCTCCCCTTCTCCCTCTCTCTCTACTCTCCTCTCCTCTCTCCCCTTCTCCATCTCTCTCTCTCCTCTCTCCCCTTCTCCCTCTCTCTCTCCTCTTCTCTTTCACCTTCTCCCTCTCTCTCTCCTCTCCTCTCTCCCCTTCTCCCCCTCTGTCTCCTCCCTTTTCCCTCTCTTTCTTTTCTCTACTATTCTTTCTTTATCTCTGGAAGAGAGTGTGTCTCACTGATGAGTACTTTGGACAATGTAGCAGGAAGTGTTCCTCGTCCTCCGGGACCCCCTGGTCACATTGCTGGGCTTGTAGGTCTGACTGTGCCGTCCTAATTCCATTTCCAGGCTGTGGGCGCTCAGTCTGTACAGGCCCATTGTCTGTCTGTCTTTGGGGTCTTGTAGCACCTCCCTCTCTCGCCTCTTCTCTCGCCTCTTCTCTCTCTCTATCTCTCTCTCTCTGTCTCCTCTTCTCTATCTCTCTCTTCTTCTCTCTCTTCTTTCTCCCTCTTTCTCTCTATTCTTTTTCCTCACTCTCTTTCCTCTTCTCTCCCCCCTTCACCCTCTTTCTTATCCCTCTCCTCTCCCACGCTCTCTTTTTTTATCTAATTTTCTGTCTTCTCTTCTCTCTCTCCTATTCTTTCTATCTCTCTCTATCCTCTTCTCTCTTCTCTTCTCTCTCTCTCTTCTTTTCTCTCTCTCCTCCTCCTTCTCTCTCTTTCTCTCTCCTCTCTTTTCACTCTCTCCTCCTCCTCTCTATTTCTCTCTCCTCTTTTCTCTCTCTCTCCTCCTCCTCTCTCTTTCTCTCTTCTTTTCTCTCTCTCTCTCCTCCTCCTCTCTTTTTCTCTATGCTCTTTTTTCTCACTCTCTTCTCTCTCCTCTCCTCTTCTCTATCTCTCCTCTTCTCTCTTTCTCTCCCCCTCTCTCTGACCTCTTATTTTCCTCTCTCCATTCTCTCCTCTTCTCACCTCTCTCACTCTCTCTTTTTTGCTCTCATTTCTCTCTTCTCTCTCTCTCTCTCTCTCTCCCCTCCTCTCTCTTTCTCTCTTCTCTTCTTTCTCTCCCTCTTTTCTCTCACTCTCTCCTCTTCTCTCTTCTCTTCATTTTCTCTCTCCTTCCTTCTCTCCTCCTCTCTCTCTCTCCTCTTCTCTCTCTCTATTCTCTCTCTCTTCTCTCTATCTCCTCTCATTTCTCTCTCCCCTCTCCTCATTTCTCTCTCACTCTCTCTTTTTTGCTCTCATTTTTTCTCTCCTCTTCTCTTTCTCTGCCTTATTTCTCTCCTCTTCTCTCTCTCTCTCTCTCTCTCTCTCTCTCTCTCTCACACACACACTCTCTCTCTACTATTTGTTCTCACTCTCTTTCCTCTTCTCTCTCCCTTCTCCCTCTTTCATTCTCTCCTCCCCTCTTCTCATCCCTCTCCTCTCTCACACTGTCTCACTCTCTCTTGTTTCCTCTTCTCTCTATCTCTTGCCTCTTCTTTCTCTCCCCTCTTTTCTCTCACTCTCTTCTTCTTCCTTTCTCTCCCCCCCCCTTTGTTTCTCTGTCTGCTTCTTTTTCTCTTTCCTTCTTTTTCTCCTCTCTCTATCTCTCTCTCTCTCCTCTTCTTTCTGTCTCCTCTTATTTCTCTCTCTCTCCCCTCTGTTTTCTCTCTCTCTCTCTCGCACTCTATATATATATATATATATATATATATTAGACCTGCAAATCATGTAGTGTTTCCATAGTTTTCTGTATATATACTCTGTTCTCATAGCGCTGACATAAGGTCACAAAGCTCACACCATTTTCCTGGATAGACCCCGTAGTCATGCTGGTCCTTGTAGTTCCTGGCAGTCTGCTCCCCCAGATGGATAATTATACATTTTGTGTAATGATTTCCAGGGCGGAACAAATCCTTATCAGTGTACATAGTCTGTACAGGCTCATTGTCTGTCTGTCTTTGGGGTCTTGTAGCACCTCTCTCTCTGTGTTCTTTCTCTCTCTCTCTCTCTCTCTCTCTCTCTCCCTCTTTCTCTCCTCCTCCTCTCTCTCTTCTTCTCTCTCTCTCTCTCTCTCTCTCTCTCTCTATTTCTCTCTCTCTCTCTCTTTCTCTCTACTCTTTTTCTCACACTCTTTCCTCTTCACTCTCCACTTCACCCTCTTTCGTTCTCTCTCCCCTCTTCTTATCCCTCTCCTCTCTCTTTTTTGCTCTAATTTTCTCTATCCTGTTCTCTATCTCCTCTTCTCTCTCTCTCTCTCTCTCTCTCTCTATCCTCTTCTCTCTACCCTGTTCTCTCTCTCCTCTTCTCTCTTCTCTCTTCTCTCATTTTCCCCTCTTCTCTCCTCTCCTCTCCTCTCCTCTTCTCTCCCTCTCTCTCTCTCTCTCTCTCTTTCCTCTTCTCTTTTTCTCTTCCCTTCTCTCTCACCTCTTATTTTTCTCTCTCCCCTTTTATCATCTCTTTCTCTCACTCTCTCTTTTTTGCTCTCATTTTCTCTCTCCCCTCATATCTCTTTCTCTCTCCTCTTCTTTCTCCCCCTCTTTTCTCTCACTCGCTCCTCTTCTCTCTCTCTCTCCTTTTCATTTGCTCTATCCTTCTTTCTCTCCTCCTTTCTCTCTCCCTCTCTCTTTTCTCTCTCTCCTCTTCTTTCTGTCTCCTATTCTTTCTCTCTCACTCTCTTTTTTGCTCTCATTTTCTCTCTCCTCTTCTCTCTCTCTCGTCCCTATTTTCGCTCTCTCTCGTCCCTCTTTTCGCTCTCTCTCTCCTCTGATTTCTCTTTCTCTCCTCTGATTTCTCTCTCTCTCTTTCTCTCACACACACACTCTTTATATATATATATTAGACGAGACCTGTATACATATACATACTCTGTTCTCATAGCGCTGACATAAGGTCACGAAGCTCACACCATTTTCCTGGATAGACCCCGTAGTCATGCTGGTCCTTGTAGTTCCTGTCAGTCTGCTCCCCCAGATGGATAATTATACATTTTGTGTAATGATTTCCAGGGCAGAACAAATCCTTATCGGCGTGTAAATACGCTTCTAGCACGCAACGTTATTAATTGTAACAAGCTCTAATTAGGACCTGATGAACCCGGAATCAGCACTTAAATCAGAACAGGCAGAACGCCACCTTAATTAATCGCATTTCATGGCTGTTTTCGCCAGAATTACGGCGGTGACACATTTTGTAGGGAGATCGCACGTGCTGACATCGTGTGAATTATTCCGATAGAGATGGCGGTGCGGCGGGGGCTGAGCGGCGCCCGTTGTGATAATACATGAATACAACTCCATCCCCAGCCCCCTTGTCTCTGGCGGCAATAAGTACTCATGTAAACATGACGCTGCTAGTACCGCGGGTACTTATCTCTATTAGAGGACTCCGCGGATTGGTGTATTGATTTGTCTTCTAACAGTTCACATCTGTAGGCTTAAAGAAACTCTGTCATTGGAAAAACATGGAGACTGCCATTGCTGACCTCCCCTCTAGAAATGATAGTTGATTGGCTGTCTCTGGCTTTGATACAAAGGGCGCCATTGCTGACCTCTGGCTGTCCATTGGCTGTCTCTGGCTTTGACATGGAGAGCGCCATTGCTGACCTCTCCTCTAGAAATGATAGTTAATTGGCTGTCTTTGGCTTTGATATGGAGGGCTCCATTTCTGACCCCTCCTCTAGAAATGATAGTTGATTGGCTGTATCTGTCTTTGACATGAAGGGCGCCATTGCTGACCTCTCCTCTAGATAAGATAGTTGACTGGCTGTCTCTGGCTTTGACATGGAGGGTGCCATTGCTGACCTCTCCTTTAGAAAAGAGTTGATTGGCTGTCTTTTGCTTTGACATGGAGAGTGCCATTGCTGACCTCTCATCTAGAAAATATAGTTGATTGCCTGTCTCTGACATGGAAAGCACCATTGCTGACCTCTCATCTAGGTATGTTAGCTGGTTGGCTGTCTCTGGCTTTGACGTGGATGGCGCCATTGCTGACCTCTCCTCTAGAAATTATAGCTGATTGGCTGTCTCTGGCTTTGACACAAAGGGGCGCCATTGCTCACATCTGGCTGTCCATTGTCTGTCTCTGGCTTTGACATTGAGGGCACCATTGCCGACCTCTCCTCTAGAAAAGATAGTTGATTGGCTGTCTCTGTCTCTGACATGGAGGGCACCATTGCTGACCTCTCCTCTAGAAATGATAGCTGATTGGCTGTCTCTGGCTTTGACATGGAGGGAGCCATTGCTCACCTCTGGCTGTCGATAGATAGATAGATAGATAGATAGATAGATAGATAGATAGATAGATAGATAGATAGATAGATAGATAGATAGATAGAGATCAATGGATAGAGCTATAAATTGGTAGATAGATAGATAGATAGATAGATAGATAGATAGATAGATAGATAGATAGATAGATAGATAGATAGATAGATATCAATGGATAGAGCCATAGATTGATAGATTGGTAGATAGATAGATAGATCAATGGATAGAGCTATAGATAGACGGCCCAATAGATAGATCTATAGATAGCTCAATAGATAGATAGATCAATCCAAAGAAAGACAACTCAATACATGGATCTATAGATAGATAGATAGATAGATAGATAGATAGATAGATAGATAGATAGATAGATAGATAGATAGATAGATAGATAGATGGATGGAGCTATAGATACATGGCCCGATAGATAGATCTAAAGATAGATAACTCAATAGATAGATAGATCAATCCAAAGATAGACAACTCAAAACATGGATCTATAGATAGATAGATAGATCTGCCATCTTTCTCTCGTGGTCCAATGTTCTCTGGTAGATTTGGTCACAGCAGTTGTAAATATCAGGATGTAGGTTGGCATTCTACAAGTAAAATGATGGCAGATGAAAAATTGCATATCTATCTATCTATCTATCTATCTATCTATCTATCTATCTATCTATCTATCTATCTATCTATCTATCTATCTATCTATCTATCTATCTATCTATCTATCCTTCTGTAACCTTCTATATATTTCTTTACCTTTATATTTTTATTTGGAATAATTGACACTGATATCCCCGTTATATTCAGAGAAAACAATGCCCCCCCCCCCCCAGTGCCGGTCTGCCCTCTTCTTGGCACGAGATAGATGTGATAGAAGTGAAATGTTTTCCATCCCGCCAGTTGCTGATCACAGAGCGCTGGCATGGGAACGCCACGATACGGCGGGTTAGAAAGATATACGTTTGCCAATTCTTTTTCTAGCTCTTATTATAGAATGTTTTCTTTTTTTTTTTTACTCTAAAAATCTGTCCTTTGGACTTTTTAGGTTATTATAGATGATTGTTATCAATGTAAATCTAGAGAAGGATCCAAGCAGCAATCCATGGACATGGCGGCCAACTTCACCCACAACTGGTTTTGGTTTTCCATAGATATTGACGTGTTGAATCCCATGCTGGCTTCCTTTATGTCTCTGGAGTTCCATTAATGAGATTTCCCTCTGCCAATGGCTGTGGCCATTACAGAGCCAGATAACGGTATTCAATGTGCCATCTATCCTCCATAATGGGCAGTCCATTGGAGGGTCTACCTGGATGATGCTTCCGTTGCGACCTTTTGAGACTGTGTCAGAAAAATCCCATGATTGGTTTCTTTCATAGATACAAGAAATTAATGGGTGATTAGGTCTTCTGGGGCCTACATAAGTTTGGGGTGGTGTTGATCTTTAGAGGGCCTTCTCCATAATAGAGGGTCTACCTGGATGATGTTTCTGTTACGACCTTTTGAGAGGTGGTAGAGCCCCAACTGTTTTGCTGCCCCGCCCCTGTTGCTTGCTTGGAATCGGGCACCGCAACCAGCAACGCTGTGACCTGCCTGCCTGTAGGCTGTCCTAGTGTGCATCATTGGTTATTAGGATGCTGGCAGCTGTGCTGCAGAACATCACTAGTTGCTAGGGTGCAAGCAGTTGGGCTCAACGGCATCATTGGTTGTTATGGTGCAGGCAGCTGCCAGCATCCTAGCAACCAGCTCTGTAATGGACACTGTTACTAAGCTGCAGTGAGGACCAGTGTTGCCAGCCGTCCGTATTTCTATGGACAGTTCGTAAAAACGGGCACTTTTTCCCCCCGTTCGTAAATGTCTGTGGTTGCGGGAATGTGCCAGTAAAAATAGCCGAGATCGGTTTGGGTTGGAACTGAGCATAGAGATTGGAGGCAGGGGGTGATTGTGGCTGCAGTGGCACTGCAGAGGGGGCTGGAGGCAGGGGGCAATGAAGGCAGGGGCCGATTGGAGGCAGGGGGAGATTGGAGGCAGGGGGTGTTGGAGGCAGGGGGTGTTGGAGGCCGGGGGTGTTGGTGGCACCGCAGAAGGGTATGGTGGCACCGCAGAGGGTGGGGGTGGAGACATGGGTTCTTGGTGGCTCTGCAGAGGGGGATGGAGGCAGGGGACGATAGAGGGAGGGGGAGATTGGAGACAGGGGGAGATCGGAGGCAGGGGGTGTTGGTGGCAGGGGATGTTGGTGGCACCGCAGAAGGGGATGGTGGCACTGCATAGGGTGGGGAGTGGAGACAGGGGTTGTTGGTGGCTCTGCAGAGGGGATGGAGGCAGGGGCTGATTGGAGGCAGGGGGAGATTGGAGGCATGGGGAGATTGGAGGCAGGGGGAGATTGGAGGCATGGGGAGATTGGAGGCATGGGGAGATTGGAGGCATGGGGGAGATTGGAGGCAGGGGGAGATTGGAGGCAGGGGGAGATTGGAGGCAGGGGGAGATTGGAGGCAGGGGGAGATTAGTGGCAGGGGGAGATTAGTGGCAGGGGGAGATTGGTGGCAGGGGGAGATTGTGGCACTGCAGAGGGGGGGGGGGGGTGAAGGCAGGGGGTTATGTGACTAAATAATTTGCCGTTATTATATCAAAAATAACAAAAATATGTTTTTTTTTTTTTTTTACCTTAATATCACATTGCTATTTGCCTAGCGTCTTTGTTTGTAGCCTAAATACTGAAATTTGCACCTAAAAATGAAATTTAGTAACTTTTGTGAAATGCCAGTAAAAACGTGTCTGCGCCAGTAAATTTCGGGTGTCGTGCCAGTAAATTTCCATCTGGTAGGTTGGTGAGGACGGCTGTCCCAATGGCACTGATGTGAGCCCTCAGGCGAGCAGGTGACACAGGATCCCCCAGGGCGTGGAATCTAAGGGCCAGCCGGTATTCTGCCAGGGACCCCCTCATGAGGATTTGGGCTTAGCTGCGTGCTGACCCCAGGTCACGACCCCCCAGGTTCACCCTGTTTGCGGGGAGAGAACCAGAAGACACAGTCAGACACGGATGGATGGATGAAGTAAAGGAGAGCCGGACAGCAAGACAAGGTCAGGGCGGGCAGCAGACAACGTAACCAGGAGAAGTAGCCGAGTCGTTACACAAGAGATCAGTTCACGAGAAGTCGGGTTAAGCAGGTAACAGGAAGGGAGCTCAGAAACAAGTGTTGCTCAAGCAACCGGAGGAATTTAAATAGCAATGCACATGGGGGGCTGGATTGGAAGTAGCAGGAAGGAAGGATATATTAAGCAACAGGTGAGGTTGGCGACACCCATGGCTGCTGAGTGCAGCCAGAGCTGAACACAAGCTTGTGGAACAACAGGTGCCAGCCGACCTACAGCAGGACATCAGTGGGGGGCAGCACTGAGGCTGGAGTGTCCATACCATACATGCGGTTGTCACAGATCAGCTGCGGCGCTGATCTGCGTCTTACCGTAAGACGCAGATCAGCGCCGCAGCTGATCTGTGACAACGGCATGTATGGTATGGACACTCCAGCCTCAGTGCTGCCCCCCACTGATGTCCTCCTGCCTCACTGGCAACATGGCCCCGCCTCTAGGATAGAGCATATACCTCTTAGGGGCCTCAGAGGGGCCAATGACTACCCTTTGTAAAAAGGATGATCTACAGTAACCAATGAGGGCTTACATGTGGGTGTTATCTCTTGTCTGAATGCAAACACAGCCTGCCTAGCCACACCCACCCCTCCAGACTGGCACCTACCCATCAAGGCATTTTAATATTTCCATAACTCTTTCCAAGAACCAGCCCACTGCAGCCATCGGGACTCTTGAGAGGAGTGCTGAGGCAAGGGTGCTGCCGCTAGCTCCGTGACCGATTGTGTGTCACGGAGCTGTAGAACGGGGGGATGCCTGTGTAAACAAGGCATCTCCCCGTTCTGCCTAGTGACAGTGACACCGATCGTATGCTCCTTCTCATCAGAGATCAATGACGTGTCACAGTAAGCCACGCCCCCTAACAGTTAGAATCACTCCCTAGCACTTAACCCCTTCCTAGCCCCCTCGTGGTTAACCCCTTTACTGCCAGTCGTATTTATACAGCAATCATTGCATTTTTATAGCACTGATCGCTATATAAATGTGAATGCTCCCAAAATAGCGCCAAAAGCGTCCGATGTGTCCGCCACGATGTAGCAGTCACGATAAAAAATCGCAGATCGCCGCCATTACTAGTAAAAAAAAATAATTCCTCTATAATCGGGGGCAATTATCAGTGCAGCCCATCGGTCCGGCCTCATTGGCACCCATCGGTCCGGCCTCATTGGCGCCAATGGTGCCAAAATAGCACCAAAAGTGTCCGATGTGTCCGCCATAATGTCGCATGTCACGATAAAAATCGCAGATCGCCGCCAAAAGAAAAATTATTAATAAAAATGCCATAAACTATTCCCTATTTCGTAGACACTATGGGCCAGATTCTCCAATATTTTCGGCGGCGTAGCGTAAGCCAGTTACACTACGCCGCCGCTGCGTACTGGAGCAAGTGCTTTATTCTCTAAGCACTTGCTCCGTAGGTTTCGCTTACGTTGCGTAAATCGCGCAGCGTAAACCCGCGCAATTCAAATGGGGCGGCTTGTATTTAAATTAAGCGCGCCCCCGCGTCGAACGAACTGCGCATGCGCCGGCCGGGGAAAAAGCCCAGTGCGCATGCTCCAAAGGACGTCACATTTTCTCAATGTAAACGACGTAATCGCAGCGTACGCCAGCCCCATTGAGAATGGACGTACGCAAACGACGTAAACGACGCACAACACGACGCGGTCCCGAGGCCATACTTAACATGGCATCCGACGGGACACGACGGCATCCGACGGGACCTCGTAAGGTTACTCCACATAGAAGCTGGGGTAACCTTACGCGAACGAAAACGACGTACGCGACGACGGGGCGGCGTAAAAGCGATCGAGAATCGGCGTACTACTTCATTTGCATATGCAAATGAAAAAACAACGTAAAGGCCACCTAGTGGCCGGAGTTGTCATTACACCTACGATCCGAAAGTGTAATTGGATTACACTTGTCGGATGTAGAAGCGTATCTATGCAAAAGTGATGCACAGCATCACACGCATAGATACGACTAAAAAAAAAAGGCGATACGACGGGGTATCTGAGATACTCCGTCGTAACGCCTCTGAGAATCTGGCCCTATAACTTTTGCGCAAACCAATAAATATACGCTTATTGCGATTTATTTATTTTCTTACCAAAAATAAGTATCAGCCTAAACTGAGGAAAAAAAAACTTTTTTTATATCTTTTTGGGGGGATATTTATTATAGCAAAAAGTAAAAAATATATATTTTTTTCAAAATTGTCGCTCTATTTTTTTTGTTAATAGCGCAAAAAAAATATAAAAAACGCAGAGCTGATCAAATACCACCAAAAGAAATCTCTATTTGTGGGGGGAGAAAAGGATGTGAATTTTGTTTGGGAGCCACGTCGCAAGACCGCGCAATTGTCAGTTAAAGCGACGCAGCGCCGAATCGCAAAAAAATACAAAAAAAGTGCTCTGGTCTTTGGCCAGCCAAATGGTCCGGGGGCTGAAGTGTTACTGTCGACGTTGATGATGCAAGAAACCAGGTCGAGCAAAAAATCAAAGCTTTAATCGGGTTGCTACGGGCAATACCGAAATTCTGAATTTTTTTGGCGCCTTGGTGACGGGCCCTGACTGCCCGCGCGGAACGCTCACCTTAGATGGTAATTAATGCTGTCCACCTCGATTGGATGCCAGCGTTCAGCACGTGAGTCGCGCAATTAATCACTGAAGGAATTCCGAAATTGAGATCTACAGGTACTTGAAAGAACATGACGTGTCTTTGAAGGACCTTCTCCACTCGCGGCGAGATCAGGCCAGGCGGCTAACTAGGACACGTTAATGGGAACCTCTCCACAGAGGGAGCCGTATTGTGCCGGGTACCCAACAAATCATTGGGGGGGGGGGGGGGGGGTGGTAATCAAGCCTTGCTTGTTAAAGGAGCTCACAAGAACCGTATCTGTGCCACCAGGTCAACAAGGTCACGGTTGTTCTCTACAAAACCACCCTAGCCTTGCAGGTCTGGCACCTATGACACCATGATGGAGCGTGCCCTCGTCCTATGCCAACAGTCCTAACTCTCAGGCTCCATTCCCACCCAGGCTTTCTGAATCGTGGGCGGAAAACGCATGAATTCTGCACCAGATTTACAACCGAGTGCCCGTCATTCACCAAGGCCAGAAGAAGCGGGACTTGTCAAAAAAAGCTACACGCTCCCTGTAAAAAAAAAAAATTTCAAAAGTCTTAGGGACGGGTCGGGGTATTTAATAAGCACTTTCACTGTAAGTGAATGTCCGCTTTAGTAGCTAGATTTAGGTAGGGCGGCGTATTTGTAAGCGGGCGTAGCGTATTGAATATATACGCTACGCCGCCGCAGGTTAGAGAGGCAAGTGCTGTATTCACAAAGCACTTGCTCCCTAAGTTACGGCGGCGTAGCGTAGATGGGCCGGCGTAAGCCCGCGTAATTCAAAGTAGGTGGAAGGTGGGCCTGATACATGTAAATGACGCGCCGAACGAACGGCGCATGCGCCGGCCGTGGACGTATCCCAGTGCGCATGCTCAAAATCACGTCGCAAATAGTCAATGCTTTCGACGTGAACGTAACCTACGCCCAGCCCCATTCTGAATCGGCTTACGCAAACGACGTGAAATTCGACGGCTGTTCCGACGTCCATACTTAACATTGGCTGCACCATCTTTTTGGTGGTTTATCTTTACGCCTGAAAAACGCCTTACGTAAACGGCGTAGCTTACTGCGACGGGCATATCTAGCTAATTTACATATTCTAGGCGTAAATTCCCTAGCGGCCAGCGTAAATATGCAGCTAAGATACGACGGCGTAGGAGACTTAGGCCGGTCGTATCTCAGCAACAGTTAATCGGAATTGGAGTGACAGGGAGTTAATGTGAGAAGCCCTGACCAATCCCCAACTAGGATTGGCAGGGGGGCAGGCCTCCTACTTAAACTCAGGTTCAGCCCACTGTAGGGAAGTTGTCTGCTGGAGTGAAGTGAAGAATGGAGTGTTAGACTGCAGCAGGAGGCCCACTCCCATCTGGGGGGGGGGGGGTGCAGGCCTCGACGGAGGAGCTTGGGAGCTGGGAGGGAGCCTCTTCATATACAGTAATGGAGAGGTGTCCAGGAATAGAGGAGCTGGAGAAACAGTCGGTATGCATGTCCAGGTAAGGGCAGGAGAAGGTCAGTGAGTGAGCCAAAGTGGATATCTGGAAGAGGCATGCCAGGGGAGCTGGGTGCAAGGCCAGAGGAGAGACTGTGGGGTTTTTTGACAAGTCGCTGTGGCCTGAGGGTACAGGATTTGCAAGTCGGGCTGGCTGAGATCAGTAGTCCATCTATCCTTTATTTCTGATAAGTATCTAGGCCATCAAGAAGGGGTGCTGCAGGCCCCTGGCCTATCAGAATCCAGCAAATTCAGTAACAGCCAGGGATTTTTCAGGGTGATCTCTGGTGCAGTTCAAGGTGATGGGGTTGAAAGACTAACGCTGTGATAGGGAAGTTTGTGCAGGAGAAGAAGAGTCCTGGGAGTAACAGTCTGCAGGAGTTGTGCAGAGCAGTAACAGTCTGCAGGAGCTCTGCAGAGGAGAAGTGTAAAGTCAAAGTTCTGTCCAGGTTAGAGTCCATAATTTTTCTAAGTGCTCTATTTATAATATGGCAAAATGTAACCTGTTCTATGGGCATGTATGGAAGTCTGGCAGCAGGGTAAATATGTGTGGATGACAGTAACTAGTAGCAACCAACCACTACACCTGTATGAAAGGGAGCTCAATTGGCAGACAAGGACAGAAAGTTGTCACCTTATAACAGGAAGTACCCGATCAAGGACCTTCAAGGCAGGATCACCTGGGGTTATTTTTAATAAAACCTGCAGAATTAAAATGTAACTAAAGGGAGCACTTGGTCTCACAGCCTATTGGTCAGTCAATAGGCCAATAGGAAGTCTTGTGAGGTGTAAGGGGTTGTTGCATATGGGTTCAGTCTAAATATGCTTGAGTATGCACTGAGCAGAGTACCCCAGGAGTTTCATTAACTTGATGCTATACTATACTATAATTTTGAGCAGAGTAATATATACTTTATATGTATGATTCTTTTTTATCCCAGATAAATTGTATGACATTTTGGTCCATTGAGCCCTGTGTCCTTCAACAATTGAGCCCTGCATCCTGCGTCCATTGAGCCCTGTGTCCTGAGTCCATTGAGCCCTGCGTCCATTGAGCCCTGTGTCCTGCGTCCATTGAGCCCTGTGTCCTGCGTCCATTGAGCCCTGTGTCTTGCGTCCATTGAGCCCTGTGTCCTTCATCCATTGAGCCCTGTGTCCTTCGTCAATTGAGCCCTGCATCCTGCGTCCATTGAGCCCTGCATCCTGCGTCCATTGAGCCCTGCATCCTGCGTCCATTGAGCCCTGCATCCTGCGTCCATTGAGCCCTGTGTCCTGCGTCCATTGAGCCCTGTGTCCTGCGTCCATTGAGCCCTGTGTCCTGCGTCCATTGAGCCCTGTGTCTTGCGTCCATTAAGCCCTGTGTCCTGCGTCCATTGAGCCCTGTGTCCTGCGTCCATTGAGCCCTGTGTCCTGCGTCCATTGAGCCCTGTGTCCTGCGTCCATTGAGCCCTGTGTCTTGCGTCCATTGAGCCCTGTGTCTTGCGTCCATTAAGCCCTGTGTCCTTCATCCATTGAGCCCTGTGTCCCCTTGGTGGGATGACATTGCCCAAGGTCACAAATCTCTATGGTTTCACACATACAACATTGTTTGCTCTTTCATCATTTTAATAAGATTATAACCATTTACAGAAACACCCGCGAAAAACAAGACACAGGCCATTAGCCCGGATAAAGGGGAGCTGACAAGCGGAATTTTTATGGAGTGTGCGCCTTCCTCTCATTGAGGGACCTTGAATCATGAGACAGAATAACCAAATGGAATGGCGAGTAGGAAGAGAGCGATGGGGAAAAGATCCTTTGGATGCGTGTCCATGAACCGCGGCGTAACGATCGCTATCCCGCCATCTCCATTATTCTGTAACCAGTTCTGGTCTGTAAACGGTCAGAGTGGCTTATTGGAATTTCAAATGTGTAATCAATGATCGGCGAACGCTTCGCTGGAGAGAAAACCCAGATAAGTCGTTCCTGGTAATAAAATCTGAATTCATTAGATACGAAAGAATGGATCGGGAGCTGTCGTGGGGGGGGGGGGGTGCGCCACGCTGAGATCCCTGCAAGAGTTACATTGTATGCCTATTTATGTGTCCGATGATACCGGGACCCACTTCAGCCAATCAGAGCTCGGATTTTACTTTCTCCCTCGTTCTCTGTGTCTCTCATTTATTTGTATCACTCCTTTCTCTTTATTCTTTTCTTTTTCTTTCTCCTCCACTTCTTTTTCTATCATTTTATCCATCTACTTACTTTCTTTCTTTTACTTTCTTTCTCCCTTCCTTCCTTATTCTTTTCTTCGTCTTTCAATTCTTTCTCCTCCAATTCTTTTTCTATCGTTTTATACATCTACTTTCGATCTTTCTCACATTCATGCATTCTTTCTTTCTCTATCCTTAACTACTTTCTTTCATTATTTCTTTCTTACTTCCTCTCTTCCTTATTTTTTTCTTTGTCTTTCAATTTTTTCTCCTCCACTTCTTCCTCCATCTTTTTTCTTTCTTTCTTTCTTTCTTTCTTTCTTTCTTTCTTTCTTTCTTTCTTTCTTTCTTTCTTTCTTTCTTTCTTTCTTTCTTTCTTTCTTTCTTTCTTTCTCTTCCATTCTTTCTCACATTCATTCTTTCTCTTCCATTCTTTCTCGCATTCATTCATTCTTTCTTCCTCCCTTCCTTCCTTATTCTTTTCTTCGTATTTTAATTCTTTCTCCTCCACTTCCTTTTCTATAATTTTATCTATCTGCTTTCTTTCTTTCTCAAATTCATTCATTCATTTTTTCTTTCTCTTTCTTCATCTACCCTCATTCTTTCTTTCTTTCTTTCTTTCTTTCTCTTTCTCCATCTACTCTCTTTCTTTCTTCCTCTTCCTTTCTTTCATTCTTTGTCGCATTCATTCTTTCTTCTTCTTTTCCTTATTCTTTTCTTCGTCTTTTAGTTCTCTCTCCTCTTCTTTCTTCCATTCTTTCTTCCTGTCTTCCTTATTCTTTTTTCCTTCTTTCAATTCTTTCTCCTCCTTTCCTTTCTCTATCATTTTCTCCATCTCTCCATCTCTTTCTTTCTTTCTTTCTTCCTTATTCTTTTACTTCGTCTTTCATTTTTCTTTCTTTCTCTCATTCTTGCATCATCTTTCTTTTTCTATTTCTTTCTTTCTTCTTTTCTTTCTTTCTCTCTTTTCCTTTTATTCTTGCATCAGACTCCCCCTTGACATCAGAGCCCCTATCAGAGTCCCTCTTACAGTAAACCAGGGTCACCATCACTACCCCCTTATATTAGGGTCCCTGTGATATCAGGCTCCTCAATCTGTGGACACGGAGGAAGTACCCCCCCCCCCCCCCCCGTTCGGTTCGCACCAGTACCTTCGAACAGACCGAGCGTTGGCTCGAATTCAAACATGCTCATTTTACTGTAATGCCCAATATGCAAGTTATTGTCATAAAATGTCTTTGAGAGCCCGGGTCTTGCACGGGTTTTGCACCAGGGAACATGTATCATGTAAAACCTTTTTCCATTGGGCAAGACCCGTGTTTTCATTTTCAAAGACGTTCTCACAGGCATACTATAGACACCCAGCAGGTAGAACATTTAAAGTAATTTTTCCTTTTTTTATTTTATTTAAGCATCAATAAAATCACTGCTGCGCTGGGATCACGATGCGCGTGCCCAGCGGCAACGATCGCCGCCGGGCACCCGCGATTGCCCAGTAATTGAGCAAGGACGTGGAGCTCTGTGTGTAATGATGGGGTGTAAACACAGAGCTCCACGTCCTGTCAGGGAGAGAGGAGACCGATCTGTGTCCCTTGTATATAGGGACACAATCGGTCACCTCCCCCAGTCACCCCCCCTCTCCCCACAGTTAGAACACAAACTAGGCTACACATTTAACCCCTTCCTCACCCCCTAGTGGTTAACCCCTTCCCTGCCAGTCACATTTATACAGTTATCAATGCATATTTATAGCACTGTTCACTGTATGAATGTGATTGGTCCCAAAAATGTCACAAAAGTGTCTGATGTGTCCGCTATAATATCGCAGTCCCAATCAAAAAATCGCAGATCGCCGCCATTACTAGTAGAAAAAAAAATGACATAAAACTATCCCCTATTTTGTAAACGCTATACATTTGGCGCAAACCAATCGATAAACGCTTATTGCTTTTTGTTTTACCAAAATATGTAGAAGAATACGTATCGTCCTAAACTGAGGGGAAAAAAGAAGATTTTATATATATTTTGGGGGATATTTATTATAGCAAAAAGTAAAAAATATTGCATTTTTTTTTACAAAATTGTCGCTCTATTTTTGTTTATAGCGCAAAAAATAAAAGCTGATCAAATGCCACCAAAAGAAATCTCTATTTGTGGGGAAAAAAGGACGTAAATTTTGTTTGGGAGCCACGGCGCACGACCGCGCAATTGTCAGTTAAGGCGACGCAGTGCCGAATCGCAAAAAGGGGCCTGGTCCTTTACCTGCATTTTGGTCCGGGTCTTAAGTTGTTAATGTGTAAACACCAAATCTCAGAAAGAGGCTCTGTCCTTAAGTGGTTAGGATTCGTTTTAGAAGTAGGGGTGTTATATATATATATATATATATATATATATTTTTTTTTTTTTTTTTTTTTTACTACTATAAATAATAATATAATACAAATAAATAATATAATTACACAAATAAATAAAAATAATCATAAATAATAACAAATAAATTCAATAAATTAATACTAAGTAAAAATAAATAAACCCTAACCTCTAACCCTTAAGAAAAAAAGAAAATAATAATAATAATACCTAGACACCCTAACACAAAAAAAAATAAAAAATATTCTCCAGGGTGTTAGAACCCCCCCCCCCCCAAAACATCTCTCTCTCTCTCTCTCTCTCTCTCTATCTCAAAAGGAGGCTCTGTCCTTAAAGGGGTTCTAAAGGTACAATTTTTTTTACCTTCATGCATCCTATGCATGAAGGTAAAAAAACATCTAGCAGCACCGCCCCCCCCCGAGCCCCCGTTGTACTTACCTGACCGTTCGAATCTCCCGGGCGCGTCCACGTCGTCCTCTTCGGTTCCCAGCCTGGCCGTTGATTGGCTAGGCTGGGCGGATTGATAGCAGCGCAGCCATTGGCTAGCGCTGCTGTCAATCAGGGCGGATGACGCGGCGCGCTGGGGGGCGGAGCCGAGTGATACAGTCGGCGGCTATGGCCGCCGCTGTATCACGGGAGCGCGCTCGCAAAAGCTTTCCTCCATGCGAGCGCCCTCGCATGAAGAAGGAAAGCTTTTGCGAGGAGGAGCCCAGACAGCCGCCGAGGGACCCCAGAAGACAGGTTTCCGGGCCACTCTGTGCAAAACAAACTGCACAGTGGAGGTAAGTATCACATGTTTGTTATTTAAAAAAAAAAAAATCCCTGACTTTAGTGACCCTTTAAGTGGTTAAGATTAGTTTTAGAAGTTGGGGGTCATATATATATATATATATATATATATATATATATATATATATATATGACATATATATATATATATATATATATATATATATATATATATATTTTACTACTATTAATAATAATATTAATAATCATAATAATTTAATACAATTAAATAATAATAACAATTACACACATAAATAAAAATAATTATAAATAATAACAAATAAACTCAATAAATTAATACTGAGTACGGTAATAATAAATAAATCCTAACCTCTATCCCTTAAAAAAAAAAAGAAAATAATAATAATAATAATAATACCTAAACACCCTAACACAAAAAAAATAAAAAATATTCTCCAGGGTGTTAGAACCCCCCAAACATCTATTTACATCTATTTTTATATAAGTAATTTTTTAGCAAAAAAAAAAACAGTTTTTAACTTGTAAACACCAAATCTCAGAAAGAGGCTCGGTCCTTAAGTGGTTAAGATTAGTTTTAGAAGTTGGGGGTTATATATATATATATATATATATATATATATATATATATATATATATATATATATTTTTTTTTTACTACTATTATTAATAATAAAAATAATAATAATAATATTAATAATAATAATAATATAATACAAATAAATAATAATAATAATTACACAAATAAATAAAAATAATCATAAATAATAACAAATAAATTCAATAAATTAATACTAAGTAATAATAAATAAATCCTAAGCTCTATCCCTTAAGAAAATAATAATAATAATAATAATAATAATACCTAAACACCCTAACACAAGAAAAAAATAAAAAATATTCTCCAGGGTGTTAGAACCCCCAAACATCTATTTTTTTATATATATAAATTATATAAGTAATTTTCTAGCAAAAAAAAAACATTTTTTAACTTGAAAACACCAAATCTCAGAAAGAGGCTCGGTCCTTAAGTGGTTAATTATGGTTTTTCTTGTCTTGTTTTTTTTTTGACAGACTCGATGCGCCTTAAAAAAATAATTTGATTTGTGTTAAACGGTGATAATTTGGGACGAGGAATTGGAGTTCTTAGGGAGGCGTTGAGACGAAAGCGACGAAGGTTGTGATTGGCGCTTTGCAGAACGCCGTTCCGCATTAAGGGAAGAGAAAATGCGCCGCGTCGGAATTATTTTCGCGTCTGTTTGCGTGAGATGAACAAATCCTCTCCATGTACGGCTTTGATCCGGAGCAACTCGCCATAGCAACAGATAAGGCTTCCTTTAGAAAAGGCGCTACAAAGCGTGAAGAGACCTCCCCCTCCTCCGCCGGCAGCCACCGGGAGAAGCTGGGATTTTTGCTCGATTCGGATGAATCATTTTCCGGGGAATTATGCAAAGTGTCGGATCGTGACTCAGACTCCGAGAGAGTGGATGGGAGAATAAGGAAACAGGAATTCCATAGGATACTATTTGTAAGTCCGGGAACATTAAGATGATAAAGAGGATTGGTGAGGGCGGCTTAGAAAAGAGGTCACAGCAGCTGAACTCCATCGCCTAAACCAGGGGTCTCCCGACTGCGGCCCAGGGGCCGGATGTGGCCATTTGTTTGCTTTTATCCGGCCCTTGGGGCACTATTTAATTCACTGTCACCAATGAAGGGCACAATTTCTGCCCAATGACACCAACAATGGGGCCCAATGATGGGGTACAATTCCTCCCAATGACACCAATGAAGGGCACAATTCCTTCCAGTTACACCAATGACGGGGCACTGTTCCTCCCAATGATGGGGCACAATTCCTCCCAATGATATCAATCATGAGGCACAATTCCTCCCAATGACACCAACAATGGGGCACAATTCCTCCCAATGACACCAATGATGAGGCACAATTCCTCCCAATGACACCAATGATAAGGCACACTTCCTCCCAATTATGGGGCACAGTTCCTCCCAATTACACCAATGAAGGGCACAATTCCTCCCAATGACACCAACAATGGGGCCCAAAAACACCAATGGTGGGGCACAATTCCTCCCAATGACACCAATGATGAGGCACAATTCCTCCCAATGACACCAATGATGAGGCACAATTCCTCCCAATGACAGGGCACAGTTCCTCCCAATCACACCAATGAAGGGCACAATTCCTCCCAATCACACCAACAATGGGGCCCAAAAACACCAATGATGAGGCACAATTCCTCCCAATGATACCAATGACGGGGCACGGTTCCTCCCAATCACACTAATGAAGGGCACAATTCCTCTCAATGACACCAACAATCGAGCACAATTTCTACCCAATGACACAATGGGGCCCAATTCCTCCCAAAAACACCAATTATGGGGCATTATTCCAAACTGGCATCCTTTGATGGGGCAAACTAGCGGCATTTGATGGGGCAAACTAGCGGCATTAGATGGGGCAAACTAGCGTTATTTTATGGGGCAAACTAGCGGCATTAGATGGGGCAAACTGGCAGCATTTGATGGGGCAAACTAGCGGTATTTGATTTCTGAAAACTGGCGGCATTTGATGAGGCCAACTGGCATCCTTTGATGGGGCAAACTGGCGGCATTTGATAGGGCAAACTAGTGGCATTTAAAGAAGCAAACTGGCAGCCATTGATGGGGCAAACTGGCGGCATTTGATGGGGCAAACTGGTGGCAATTGATGGGCACAGTGGCTGCGTTTTTTCTCCAGTGCATCACGCACAATCCTTCCCGTTTTCAGGGAATGCTATTGAGGAGGCAAACTGGCATCCTTTGATGGAGCAAACTGGCAGCATTTGATGGGGCAAACTGGCGGCATTTAAAGAAGCAAACTGGCGGCTATTGATGGGGCAAACTGGTGGCATTTGATGGGGCAAACTGGCGGCATTTGATGGGGCAAACTGGCGGCATTTGATGGGGCAAACTAGCGGCATTTAAAGAAGCAAACTGGTGGCTATTGATGGGGCAAACTAGTGGCATTTAAAGAAGCAAAATGGCAGCTAGCGGCATTTGATTGAGCAAACTGGTAGCATTTGATGGGGCAAACTGGCGGCATTTGATGGGGCAAACTGGCGGCATTTGATGGGGCAAACTGGCGGCATTTGATGGGGCAAACTGGTGGCTTTTGATGGGGCAAACTGGCGGCATTTGATGGGGCAAACTGGCGGCATTTGATGGGGCAAACTGACAGGATTTGATGGGGCAAACTGGCAGCATTTAAAGAAGCAAACTGGCAGCATTTGATGGGGCAAACTGGCGGCATTTGATGGGGCAAACTGGCAGCATTTGATGGGGCAAACTGGCGGCATTTGATGGGCAAATTGGCAGCATTTGATGGGCAAATTGGCGGCATTTGATGGGGCAAACTGGCGGCATTTGATGGGGCAAACTGGCAGCATTTGATGGGGCAAACTGGCGGCATTTGATGGGGCAAACTGGCAGCATTTGATGGGCAAATTGGCGGCATTTGATGGGGCAAACTGGCGGCATTTGATGGAGCAAACTGGCAGCATTTGATGGGGCAAACTGGCGGCATTTGATGGGGCAAACTGGCAGCATTTGATGGGCAAATTGGCGGCATTTGATGGGGCAAACTGGCGGCATTTGATGGGGCAAACTGGCAGCATTTGATGGGGCAAACTGGTGGCATTTGATGGGGCAAACTGGCAGCATTTGATGGGGCAAACTGGCGGCTTTTGATGGGGCAAACTGGCGGCATTTGATGGGGCAAACTGGCGGCATTTGATGGGGCAAACTGACAGGATTTGATGGGGCAAACTGGCGGCTTTTGATGGGGCAAACTGGCGGCTTTTGATGGGGCAAACTGGTGGCATTTGATGGGGCAAACTGGCAGCATTTGATGGGCAAATTGGCGGCATTTGATGGGGCAAACTGGCGGCTATTGATGGGGCAAACTGGCAGCATTTGATGGGGCAAACTGGCGGCATTTGATGGGGCAAACTGGCAGCATTTGATGGGGCAAACTGGTGGCAATTGATGGGCACAGTGGCTGTGTTTTTCTCCAGTGCACTGGTGATGCACAATCCTTCCCGTTTTCAGGGAATGTTCTTCCCTCGGGGGATTCTGGGATGAGATACAAAATGATATCAAGTAACTCACAGGCGTTGACCTGAGTAATAACCCTTCAGATAACGTATTGCTTCCCAATCATCTATCTAGATTCAAGTACAAGCACTCCCCGTTGATACACATAATCAACGAGGCTAGAGCCCGCGTCCCACGGAGATGGAAGCAACCCACCCCCCTCAGCCTAGATATGTGCTTTCCTGAAAGTCCAGGAATTATATACAGTGGAACCTCGGTTAACAAGCAACTTTAAAAAAAAAAATTCTGACTGGATTTGCGGTTGTTGTCTCGCAAGACAAGCAGAATTCAAGCTAATGGGGCGTGCAATACTGCATTTGGCCTGAGGTGTGGGGGCGCCGGAGCCGAGAAGAGCCGAACGACGCCAATCACAGCTGATCGGCAATGCTTGGAAATGCATGGAAATACTCCGAGCCTTCCCGAGGTTTGCCGACATCAGCCAACGTGTCCTCTGGCCTTTCCGGCCGTTTCTGAGGCTCTCTGGTGCCCTCCCCCACCTCTGGCCACATGCGGTATTGCATGCCATTGAAGTCAATGCTGAACTAATTATTTTTGTTTCCATTGACTTCAATGGGGAAACTCGCTTTGATATGCGAGCGCTTTGGATTACAAGCGTTCTCCTGGAACGGACTTTACTCGTAATCCGAGGTTCCACTGTACTATGGAAAATCTCCATCAAGGTAAGAGGTTCAGGAAAACCTGCTTCTATTGGGTAGACTTGACCTCATCCCATGACTATGAGGGTGCTAAGAGGCCCTTAAGTAGGAACTCAAGAGTCAAGTTCTTTATCTCTAGGCATGTAAGGGGAAAGACCCTTGGAATTTGTGAAGTGCCCCCCCCCCCCATATCCCCATATTGCACTCCAAAGTTTTTTCTCCAATAACCATCAGCATGGGGCATCTTTTCAACCACTTGCAGACCGCCCACTAGCAATGCACTGTGGACATGTGGCCTGTGTAGGCATAGGGATGTACCCGTACATCGCTGCTTGCTTCTGGGCTTATGTGCCACCCCCTCCCCCCCAGAAGGAGTCCTGTTGGAACAGGAAGGGGCCATCCCCAAACTGTTCCCACAAAGTTTGGAGAATGAAGTTATACAAAATGTCTTGGTATGCCGACGCCTTAAGAGTTCCCTTCACTGGAACTAAGGAGCCAAGCCCAACCCCTGAGGGGCCAAGCCCAACCCCTGAAAAACAACCCCCCACACCATAACCCCCCCCCCCCCAATAACTGGTTTGAACCACTACACAGAGCAAGGCCCATAAAGCCATTGACCTTGCTTTGTGCTCTGGTCCAAATCATTTGGTGGAGGGGGGATTATGGTGTGGGGGTTGTTTTAAGGGGTTGGGCTTGGCCCCTCAGGGGTTGGGCTTAGCCCCTTAGTTCCAGTGAAGGGAACTCTTAAGGCGTCGGCATACCAAGACATTTTGGATAACTTCATGCTCCCAACTTTGTGGGGACAATTTGGGGACGGCCCCTTCCTGTTCCAACATGACTGCCCACCAGTGCACAAAGCAAGGTCCATAAAGACATGGATGAGCGAGTTTGGGGGAGGGGGGACTTAATTGGCCTGCACAACCCCAGATGTCAACCCCATAGAACACCTTTTGGCTGAATTAGAGCAGAGACTGTGAGTCAGGCCTTCTCTACCAACATCAGTGCCTGACCTTACAAATGCTCTTCTGGAAGAACGGTCAAACATTCCCATAGACACCCTCCTAAACCTTGTAGCCGGCCTTCCCAAAAGAGTTGAAGCTGTTATAGCTGCAAAGGGCGGGGCCAACTCAATATTGAACCCTACAGACATGGGCAGAACTTTTTTCAGGGGGGGAATAATTTTAAGGTCACCCATGCCCCGCCCCCTTTTGGCAATGTCATAAAGGGGAGGGGCTTAGGCGCGACTCGCAAGTATTTAATTTTAAAGTGGAATGGCAGACTTTTTTCTAAGCATGTGGGCTGGGATTCACAAAGCGCTTACGCCGACGTATCTCCAGATACGCCGCGAAAGTACAAATATGCGCCGTCGTATCTGTGCGCCGGACCCACAAACTTAGATACGCCTAAAAAATGACTTCATCCCACCGACGTAACTTTCCTACGCCGGCGTAGAGTGGGCGCGTATTTACGCTGGACGCTCCCATGGGTTTTCTATTCAAATATGCAAATGAGGGAGATACGCCGATTCACAAACGTACTTCCGTCTGGCGAATGATATACGCAGTTTGCGTAAGTTTTACGTCCGGCGTAAAGTTATTCCCCATAGATGAGGCGCAACCCATGCAAAGGTATGGACCAAGGGACACAAGCCTACGTATTGTACGTTGGACGTCTGTGAATATGGGCCGACGTGGGTCGTGGGTCCGGGCGTAGGTTACGTTCACGGCGTACACAGTGATCCGGCGTATCTTAGGCAGTTGTTCCGACCTGGTTGTGCGCATGCGCACGGGGATACGTCCACGTCTCGACGCATGCACAGTTCGTTTTAATTACTTGTCTGGCGCCCGACATGGGGTCACGCTTCATTAACATGGATCACGCCCACTTCCAGCCCACTTCCACTTACGCCGGCTTACGCCTACGAAATATACGCTACGCCGGCGCAGAGTTGGGAGCATTTGCTTTGTGAATTCCGTGCTTGCCTCTCTGCCCTGCGCCGGCGTAGCGTGAAAGAGATACGCTACGGCGGCATAAACCTGCGCCGATGTCTGTGAACACCTTGCTGATCCCTGATTCCGGGGGGGGGGGGGGCGCTTGCCCCTACCTGCGGATGCCTACGGCCTAAGACCGGGATGCCATTGAAGTTCGTGTGCGTGTAAAGGCAGGCGTCCCAATACTTTTGGTAATATAGTCTACTTTTTTGAAAGATGTCTTGAACCCAGTTTCTAGAAAACGAAGCAGCCTGGTAAAAAATAGACCGCGTTCCGCGTTTCCGCGTTTGATGAGTATCATTTATAGATATCTAGAACGTTGTAGCTATAAAAAAAAAAAAAAACGCATTGTTGCTATTTTGAGCATTTTTCAACAGTTTTGATCGTCGGGGGAAAATAAAATGTTTCCTTTCTGGCGGCGGCGGCGGCGTTCTCCGGATTGTGACTCGGGGAATGACATGCCTATTTTTTACTTGGAGGCGCTCGCGTCCCGGCGGAATAGGGAGCCTGTTAGAGGTAATTGGAATGAAATCTACTTTGGCTTCACAGTTAGTTCGGCATTTGTCAGCGGCGTCTCCCCGGGAGATGAGCGGGGCGGCGGCGGGCGGCGAATTCTTTTTTTTATCAGGAGGGGCCTCTGCCTGTCCTGTACATGCTAATAAGATTCTCCTGTCCTAGTTTTTACCGTACCAGCGTGCGGCGAACGCGGCGCTGTTATTAGCATGACACATTTAGCTAAAAATAAAATAAAAAATATGAAACATGCAAATGAAAAAAAAAAAAAAAAAAAAGCAGCTCCTCCCGGTCCATATATATAGATGGAGATCAGAAGAAGGAAACTACGCGTTTCGCCGCGGGCCTCAAACTGTCACTGTAAATTAAAGGCAGCAACTCCCCGAGGGCGCATGCGCTTATCTGGCAGCGGCTTCCCGATCGCCCCAGGAGCCCCCCCCCCCCAAAACCACTTTAATAAGCACATTTGACTTTTAATCAAACCCTCCAATCCCTCCCCCCTCCCCCCCAGGGCCTCGCCTTCTGCAACTCTATATTGTTCATCACAGTGATGGGCGACTTCGGTTAACGAGCGTTTCGCAATACGAGCGCTGTATTTTAAAAAATCCTAACTCGGTTTGCGAGTGTTGTCTTGCAATACGAGCAGGATTCAGGCCAAAGCTGTGGGAAGTACCGCGCTTGGCCTGAGGTTGGGGGGGGGCGCTGTTGGTGAACGGCGCCGTTCGGAGCTGCTCAGAAAGATGCAGAAATACTCAGTTCCCAAGGTTTGCTGAGGTCAGCTGAGGTGTCCTCTGGCCTTTTCGGCTGTTTCCCAGGCTCTCTGGCCCCCTCCACCTGCCTCTGGTCGCATGCGGTATTGCATGCCATTGAAGTCAATGCGGAACAAATTATTTTCGTTGCCATTGACTTCAATGGGGAAATTCGCTTTGATATGCGAGTCCTTTGGATTACGAGCGTTCTCCTGGAGCGGATTATACCCGTAACACTCAGTTCCCGAGCATTTTCGAGGTCAGCCGAGCAGTCCTCGGGCCTTTCCTGCTGTTTCCCAGGCTCTCTGCCCCCCCCTTCTGGCCGCATGCGGTATTGCATGCCATTGAAGTCAATGCGGAACAAATTATTTTCGTTTCCATTGACTTCAATGGGGAAACTCGCTTTGATATGCCAGAGGTGTGGGGGGCACCGGAGCCGAGCGGAGCCCATCGGACTTTTCCGTGGATTTTGCTCCGAAGGGGCGTTGGCCGTGAACTTACATACACACGGCAGGACTTTTTCAGCCAACATTCACCAAATCTCATGGTTTTCCAGCTCTTTAACGCCACCCTTTGGGCAACTTCTGCTATTGTTGTCTGATCTTTAGCATTGGTTCTGAGCATGCGTGTTTGTACTTTGGACTTGTGTACACACGATCGGATTTTCCTCCATCGGACATTTGTTGCTGGAAAGTTTGAGAGCATGCACAGCGAACATTTGTCCGTTGAAAAAACGAACGCGATTTGTCCGATGGAGCGTACAGACAGGTCGGATTGTCCGATAAAACACGTCCGTCGGAGCGCTGTTGTCAAAAAGTCCGATCGTGTGTATGAGCCTTAAGACTGGGATGTCATTAACCACTTAAGACCCGGACCATTATGCAGGTTAAGGACCTTGCCCCTTTTTGCGATTCGGCACTGCGTCGCTTTAACTGACAATTGCGCGGTCGTGCGACGTGGCTCCCAAACAAAATTGGCGTTTTTTCCCCCACAAATAGAGCTTTCTTTTGATGGTATGTGATCGCCTCTGCGGTTTTTATTTTTTGCGCTATAAACAAAAATAGAGCGACAATTTTTAAAGAAATTCAATATTTTTTTAGTTTTTTCTACAATAAATATCCCCCAAAAAATATATATAAAAAATTTTTTTTTTCCTCAGTTTAGGGCGATACGTATTCTTCTACATATTCTTTGTAAAAAATAATCGCAATAAGCCTTTATCGATTGGTTTGCGCAAAATTTATAGCGTCTACAAAATAGGGGATAGGTTTATGGCATTTTTATTATTATTATTTTATTTACTACTAATGGCGGCGATCAGCGTTTTTTTTTTTTTTTCGTGACTGCGACATTACGGCGGACACATCGGACACTTTTGACACATTTTTGGGACCATTGTCGTTTTCACAGCGAAAAGTGCTATAAAAATGCACTGATAACTGTGAAAAAATGACAATGCGGTGAAGGGGTTAACCACTAGGGGGCGCTGTCGGGGTTAAGTGTGACCTCATGTGTGTTTCTAACTGTAGGGGGGCGGGGCTGGACGTGTGACGTCAGTGATCGTCGTTCCCTATATCAGGGAACAGACGATCACTGACATTGTCGCAGTGAAGAACGGGGAAGGTGTGTTTTACACTCACCTCTCCCCGTTCTTCAGCTCCTGTGACCGGTCGCGGGACACCGGCGGCGATCGTGGTCCCGCGGGCGCGGTCATGGAGCTTCAGACCGGGTTGCGTGCGTGTGCGCCGGCGGCGCGCGCGCACGACCCACGGCTGGGCTCCTAAAGGGGGCGTATATATACGTCCTTGTGCCAAGCCGCGCCATTCTGCCGACGTATATGGACGCGCGGCGGTCCTTAAGTGGTTAAAGTTCATGTGGGGGGTGAAGGCAGGCGTCCCAATACTTTTGGTAATATAGTGTATATTTACGGTGTATATACTGTATATATATTGGCTGCGTATTTCATCCTTTCATTTCGGTTTATTAGATTTCTTTCTTTCTGCTGGAGGACGTGTTATCTGTATTATCTCCGTTGTGGAAGGAAATAAATCTACCCCAAAGCCACTCGGCACTTTTGTTTTTTGTGTTTTAAGAATGTTTTTTTGTTTTTTTTTTCCAATTATCCTCCCGTTGTGCATTGTATGAAATCCAGGATCTTGACACCTCCAGCGACACAGAATGAGTTATGTATCGATCGGAAATGGCTGCCGATGATTATTTTTTAAGCTCGTTGGCGAGAGGCGAGGAGCATCGGGGGGAACAATAGGATGTGGGGCCGGGGCATGTCCATTGGCTGATGTATAGATGTCTGGATGGGTGAAGACCATTGTCTGGAGGTGTCGGACACAACTCTGGATATGGAGGGGGGGGAAGCTCTGCTGGAGGTCAGATTCTTCTACTTCATCGTATGTAGGGGAAAGTAGGCATAATGAGACATTGATATATATCGGTGGACTGTTTCCAATGGCCTGCTTTCTATTTATACTGGAGTTCTATTTTCGAGATGTAAGTCATCACCGAGACCAAGACCGGGAACTTTTTATAGGATCTCACAGAGACCAGGAACTTGTTAAAGGATCTCACAGAGGCCAGGAACTTTTTAAAGGATCTCACAGAGACCAAGACCGGGAACTTTTTAAAGGATCTCACAGAGGCCAAGAATGGGAACTTTTTAAAGGATCTCACAGAGGCCAAGACCGGGAACTTTTTAAAGGATCTCACAGAAACCAGGAACTTTTTAAAGAATCTCACAGAGGCCAGGAACTTTTTAAAGGATCTCACAGAGGCCAAGACCGGGAACTTTTTTAAGGATCTCACAGAGACCAAGACCGGGAAATATTTAAAGGATCTCACAGAAACCAAGACCGGGAACTTTTTTAAAGGATCTTACAGAGACCAAGAATGGGTACTTTTTTAGGAATCTTACAATGACCATGACTGGGAACTTTTTAAAGGATCTCACAGAGACCAAGACCGGGAACTTTTTAAAGGATCTCACAGAGACCAAGACCGGGAACTTTTTTAAAGGATCTTACAGAGACCAAGAATGGGTACTTTTTTAGGAATCTTACAATGACCATGACTGGGAACTTTTTAAAGGATCTCACAGAGACCAAGACCGGGAACTTTTTAAAGGATCTCACAGAGACCAAGACCGGGAACTTTTTAAAGGATCTCACAGAGACCAAGACTGAGAACTTGTTAAAGGATCTCACAGAGACCAAGACTGGGAACTTTCTAAAGGATCTCACAGAGACCAAGACCGGGAACTTTTTATAGGATCTCACAGAGACCAAGACCGGGAACTTTATAAAGGATCTCACAGAGACCAAGACCGGGAACTTTTTAAAGGATCTCACAGAGGCCAAGACCGGGAAATATTTAGAGGATCTCACAGAGACCAAGACCGGGAACTTTTTAAAGGATCTCACAGAGGCCAAGACCGGGAACTTTTTTAAAGGATCTCACAGAGACCAAGACCAGGAACTTTTTAAAGGATCTCACAGAGACCAAGACCGGGAACTTTTTAAAGGATCTCACAGAGACCAAGACCGGGAACTTTTTAAAGGATCTCACAGAGACCAAGACTGAGAACTTGTTAAGGGATCTCACAGAGACCAAGACTGGGAACTTTCTAAAGGATCTCACAGAGACCAAGACCGGGAACTTTTTATAGGATCTCACAGAGACCAAGACCGGGAACTTTTTAAAGGATCTCACAGAGACCAAGACCGGGAACTTTTTAAAGGATCTCACAGAGACCAAGACTGGGAACTTTTTAAAGGATCTCACAGAGACCAAGACCGGGAACTTTTTAAAGGATCTCACAGAGACCAAGACCGGGAAATATTTAGAGGATCTCACAGAGACCAAGACCGGGAACTTTTTAAAGGATCTCACAGAGGCCAAGACCGGGAACTTTTTTAAAGGATCTCACAGAGACCAAGACCAGGAACTTTTTAAAGGATCTCACAGAGACCAAGACTGAGAACTTGTTAAAGGATCTCACAGAGACCAAGACTGGGAACTTGTTAAAGGATCTCACAGAGACCAAGACTGGGAACTTTTTAAAGGATCTCACAGAGACCAAGACCGGGAACTTTTTATAGGATCTCACAGAGACCAAGACCGGGAACTTTTTTAAAGGATCTCACAGAGACCAAGACCGGGAACTTTTTAAAGGATCTCACAGAGACCAAGACCGGGAAATATTTAGAGGATCTCACAGAGACCAAGACCGGGAACTTTTTAAAGGATCTCACAGAGGCCAAGACCGGGAACTTTTTTAAAGGATCTCACAGAGACCAAGACCAGGAACTTTTTAAAGGATCTCACAGAGACCAAGACTGAGAACTTGTTAAAGGATCTCACAGAGACCAAGACTGGGAACTTGTTAAAGGATCTCACAGAGACCAAGACTGGGAACTTTTTAAAGGATCTCACAGAGACCAAGACCGGGAACTTTTTATAGGATCTCACAGAGACCAAGACCGGGAACTTTTTTAAAGGATCTCACAGAGACCAAGACCGGGAACTTTTTATAGGATCTCACAGAGACCAAGAATGGGAACTTTTTTAGGAATCTTACAATGACCATGACTGGAAACTTTTTAAAGGATCTCACAGAGACCAGGAACTTTTTAAAGGATCTCACAGAGACCAGGAACTTTTTAAAGGATCTCACAGAGACCAGGAACTTTTTAAAGGATCTCACAGAGACCAAGATCGGGAACATTTTAAAGGATCTCACAGAGACCAAGATCGGGAACATTTTAAAGGATCTCACAGAGACCAAGACCGGGAACTTTTTAAAGGATCTCACAGAGACCAAGACCGATTCTAGAGAGTTAAACCATCAACCTGTTTCTTATACCTGCTAGGGACTGTTCATGAGATCTCTGCTTTTCAGTAGGGATTGGCTTGGTTCTGAGTTCAGTCTGAACTGTTGGCTAGAATCAGGAAGGAAGCTATCAATCCCGGTGTTCTGCCAAGTTCTCCAACCCGTCAGAAACTCCAACCGCTTAACCTCTTTGAGGGCATCAAGCTGTGGGGCAGGGAATCCTCTGGTTGACCCAGTGTTCTTTCAATATCTCCAACCCATCAGAAACTCCAACTGCTTAACTTCTGGTTTAATGGTCTAATATGGCCATGTAAAGGATGTCATGACCATCCCTATCCCATGTGGCCATACTAAGTCAACTTTGTAATGACTATAATGACTATGTAATATGTGGCCATATTATGTCAATAATGTCATGACCATCCATAGCCCATGTGGCCGAATTAAATCAACAATGTCATGACCATCCCTAGCCCTGCCATACACAAATGGGCCAGGATGCTTGCAATATTCTTGAACTTAATATGGCCACATGGTCATAATAGGCCAATGTCATTGACCTAATATGGCCAATGTGACCATATTGAGTTAATGTCATTGGCCTAATATGGCCACGTGAAGGATGTCATGACCATCTCTAGCCAATGTGGCCATGTTAAGTCAATGTCATGGCTATCCCTAGCCGATGTGGCCATATTAGGTCAACAATATCATGACCATTCCTAGCCCATGTGGCCAAACTAAGTCAATAATGGCATGGCTATCCCTAGCCCATGTGGCCATATTATGTCAATAATGTCATGACCATCCCTAGCCCATGTGGCCATATTATGTCAATAATGTCATGACCATCCCTAGCCCATGTGGCCATAATAAGTCAATGATGTCGTGACCATCCATAACCCATGTGGCCATACTAAGTCAATGATGTCATGGCTATCTCTAGCCCATGTGGTCATATTAAGTCAACAATGTAATGACCATCCCTAGCCCACTCATGTGGCCATATTATGTCAATAATGTCATGACCATCCCTAGCCCACTCATGTGGTCATATTAAGTCAATGATGTCATGACCATCCATAACCCATGTGGCCATATTAAATCAACATTGTTGTGGCCATACTAAGTCAACAATGTCATGACCATCCCTAGCCCATGTGGCCATATTAAGTCAATGATGTCATGACCATCCATAACCCATGTGGCCATATTAAATCAACAATGTCATGGCAATCCCTAGCCTATGTGGCCATATTAAGTCAACAATGTCATGAGCATCCATAACCCATGTGGCCATACTAAGTCAACAATGTCATGAGCATCCATAACCCATGTGGCCATACTAAGTCAACAATGTCATGACCATTCCTAGCCCATTTGGCCATACTAAGTCAACAATGTCATGGCTATCTCTAGCCCTTGTGGTCATATTAAGTCAACAATGTCATGACCACCCCTAGCCCATGTGGCCATATGATATCAATAATGTCATGACCATCCCTAGCCCATGTGGCCATACTAATTCAACAAGGTCATGGCTATCCCTTGCCCATGCGGCCATATTAAGTCAACAATGTCAGGACCATCCATAACCCATGTGGCCATATTAAATCAACAATGTTGTGGCCATACTAAGTCAACAATGTGATGACCATCCCTAGCCCATGTGGCCATATTAAGTCAATGATGTCATGACCATCCATAACCCATGTGGCCATACTAAGTCGACAATGTCATGACCATCCCTAGCCCATGTGGTCATACTAATTCAACGATGTCATGACCATTCCTAGCCCATGTGGTCATACTAAGTCAATGATGTTGTTACCATCCCTAGCCCATGTGGCCATACTAATTCAACGATGTCATGACCATTCCTAGCCCATGTGGTCATACTAAGTCAATGATGTCATAAAAACAGGTTTCATTTAAAACTGTTGCTAAAGCTGTAAAGCGAGGACACAGTTAAGGCAAAGTAGAGGCAAATTCAACTTTAAGAAGCTTGGGGTCCTCTTTTGATTATTACCTTGACTTAAATTTAAAGGGGGAGTCTGCAGAAGCCATTCTTGCAGGAATATAATGCAACAGTCAGCAAAGAACGTGTGGGAAGAAAGATATAATAATGCGGAGCGGAAATCTTCCCGGGCTGCAGTCGGGCTAATAGGCGAGAACTGGAGATTGGAGCAGACAATGGCTTAATTCTCCACATACAGAGAGGGAACATAAAGAGCAGAGCGCGCCCGTTCCCCCGGTGCCGCCTGTTTTGGAGATTAGCTGCCAAGTCTGGAGAAAAGGGGAATTTAGCACTCTGCATATTGGACAAGAAATGTGTTTGGATGGCGGCAGGTGTATTACCGTTTGGGAGAAGTAGGTCAGGCGCTTTATTGGGCGATTTTACCACCCCACCCCCTCCACCCCGCTACAATGTATTCTGCTTTATTAAAGAGAAAATTGAGTCCACTGGCTTGTCTATAAGGAGGCGGCTCTTGGGCTGTCACCCTCTACCTGGCCCCAGTACATACTGAGTCACTGGCCTGGAACAAGCATGCAGCCAGTGAAGTAACATGTCCTCAATCTTCCACTCTATCCCACCGCATGTTTCCAATACCCAAACGCACCTGTAGCATCCCTTTAGACTCTAACCAACCCCAGCAGTACGTCTGCAGTCTCTGACCATCTCCTGTACTATGTCTGCAGTCTCTGACCATCTCCTTTACTATGTCTGCAGTCTCTGACCATCTCCTGTACTATGTCTGCAGTCTCTGACCATCTCCTGTACTATGTCTGCAGTCTCTGACCATCACCTTTACTATGTCTGCAGTTTCTGACCATCTCCAGTACTATGTCTGCAGTCTCTGACCATCTCCTGTACTATGTCTGCAGTCTCGGATTGTCTCTTGTAGTATGTTTGCAGTCTCGGACCATCTCCTTTACCATGTCTGCAGTCTCTGACCATCTACTTTACCATGTTTGCAGTCGCTGACCATCTCCTGTAGTATGTATGCTGTCTCTGACCATCTCCTTTACCATGTCTGCAGTCTCTGACCATCTCCCATACTATGTCTGCAGTCTCGAATTGTCTCTTGTAGTATGCAGTCTCTGACCATCTCCTTTACCATGTTTGCAGTCTCTGACCATCTCCTTTACCATGTTTGCAGTCTCTGACCATCTCCTTTTCCATGTCTTCAATCTCTGACCATCTCCTTTACCATGTTTGCAGTCTCTGACCATCTCCTGTACCATGTCTGCAGTCTCCGACCATCTCCTTTACCATGTCTGCAGTCTCCGACCATCTCCTTTTCCATGTCTGAAATCTCTGACTATCTCCTTTACCATGTCTGCAGTCTCTGACCATCTCCTGTACTATGTCTGCAGTCTCGAATTGTCTCTTGTAGTATGCAGTCTCTGACCATCTCCTTTACCATGTTTGCAGTCTCTGACCATCTCCTGTACCATGTCTGCAGTCTCTGACCATCTCCTTTTCCATGTCTGCAATCTCTGACCATCTCCTTTACCATGTTTGCAGTCTCTGACCATCTCCTGTACCATGTCTGCAGTCTCTGGCCATCTCCTGTACTATGTCTGCAGTCTCTGACCATCTCCAGTACTATGTCTGCAGTCTCTGACCATCTCCAGTACTATGTCTGCAGTCTCAAATTGTCTCTTGTAGTATGTTTGCAGTCTCAGACCATCTCCTTTACCATGTCTGCAGTCTCTGACCATCTACTTTACCATGTTTGCAGTCTCTGACCATCTCCTGTAGTATGTCTGCTGTTTCTGACCATCTCCTTTACCATGTCTGCAGTCTCTGACCATCTCCTGTATTATGTCTGCAGTCTCGAATTGTCTCTTGTAGTATGCAGTCTCTGACCATCTACTTTACCATGTCTGCAGTCTCTGACCATCTCCTTTACCATGTCTGCAGTCTCTGACCATCTCCTTTACCATGTCTGCAGTCTCTGACCATCTCCTTTACCATGTTTGCAGTCTCTGACCATCTCCTGTAGCATGTCTGCAGTCTCTGACCATCTCCTGTAATAAGCCTGCAGTCTCTGATCATCTACTGTAGTATGTCTGCAGTCTCTCACCATCTCCTTTACCATGTTTGCAGTCTCTGATCATCTACTGTAGTGTGTCTGCAGTCTCTGACCATCTCCTGTAATATGTCTGCAGTCTCTGACCATCTCCTGTAATATGTCTGCAGTCTCTGACCATCTCTTGTATCATGTCTGCAGTCTCTGACCATCTCCTGTACTATGTCTGCAGTCTCTGACCATCTCTTGTATCATGTCTGCAGTCTCTGACCATCTCCTTTACCATGTTTGCAGTCTCTGATCATCTACTGTAGTGTGTCTGCAGTCTCTGACCATCTCCTGTAATATGTCTGCAGTCTCTGACCATCTCTTGTATCATGTCTGCAGTCTCTGACCATCTCCTGTACTATGTCTGCAGTCTCTGACCATCTCTTGTATCATGTCTGCAGTCTCTGACCATCTCCTTTACCATGTTTGCAGTCTCTGATCATCTACTGTAGTATGTCTGCAGTCTCTCACCATCTCCTTTACCATGTTTGCAGTCTCTGATCATCTACTGTAATATGTCTGCAGTCTCTGACCATCTCTTGTATCATGTCTGCAGTCTCTGACCATCTCCTGTACTATGTCTGCAGTCTCTGACCATCTCTTGTATCATGTCTGCAGTCTCTGACCATCTCCTGTGATACGTTTGCAACATCTTACAGTCTTCTGCAGTATTACTTATACTGAATATTATGTGTGGCCCCCCTGTGGATGTCAGGGGGCCACAGTTAAGGGCCCCTCCCCCTCTGTCCATCTATTTATCACCGGTACAGAATCCAGTATGTTGTACAGACGCGCCGCGAGCTCTGCGCCCGTTCGGAGAGGACGATGTGATATCACTGGAGGGGCCCCTTCCGATGATTTATACGGAGTGTCAGGCCCGTGCGTTTTCATGGCGCTGTAGGGCCTTCTACTGTGTAAACGGCGGGTCGGCCTGAAACGGGATCCCGTGATTAATATTTCATTGGCGTGCCGCTGTAATCGCTAGGTCACCCGTACGGCGCCCGCGGCGCCGGCTCACCTCATAGTTGGTGTTTACGTTTGCCTTTTGTATATAGGTACTGACGCCTCGCTGTGTTTGTTTTCATTCCATGTCTCCTTTCACTCAGCGCCTTTTCTACGCGAAGAGCGCCGCGAACAAAGCCGTCCGCACACATGGATGTATGAACAGGTGTCCGCCGGGGTCAGGGGGCGTGTCTTCCGCGGTGTACAGATACAATGTAGCAACCGCGGGATTAAGTGATGTAAGAGCGCAGAAGGGAATGCGTGTATACACGCCGTATATATATATATATATATATATACAGTATCTCACAAAAGTAAGTACACCCCTCACGTGTGTAAATCTTTTCTTGTATCTTTTCATGTGACAACACTGAAGACATTACACTATGGGCCAGATTCACGTAGATGGGCGCATTTACGAGCGGGGCGTAGCATATCCTACTTACGCTACGCCGCCGCAACTTAGAGACGCAAGTGCCGTATTCTCAAAGCACTTGCGTCCAGAGTTGCGGCGGCGTAGCGTAAATGGCCCGGCGCAAGCCCGGGTAATTCAAACGTGGATGAGGTGGGCGTGTTTCATGTAAATCAATCGTGACCCCGCGTTTTTGACGTTTTTTTTTTTTTTTGCGCCGTCCGTGGACGTGTCCCAGTGCGCATGCTCCAAATTACGCCGCAAATACTCATTGGTTTCGACGTGAACGTAACTTACGCAAAAGCCCTATTCGCGAACGAGTTACGCAAACGACGGAAAAAAACGACGTCCATACTTAACATTGCGTACGCCGGACCTACGCAACGTTACCCCCTCATATAGCAGGGGTAAGTTTACGCCTACGCAAACGACGTAAAAAACGACGAGCGGGCGCAATTACATTCGGGAATCGGCGTATCTAGCTCATTTTTCATATCGACGGAAGCGCCACCTAGCGGCCAGCGTATAATTGCACACAATTATACGCCGGCGTAGCCAATTTACGTCGGCGGAAGAAGCCTATTTTTTACACGTATCTGCGTTTGAGAATCGGCGTAAACATACGCCGGCGCAGATTTGAAATTACGGCGGCGTATCTGGAGATACGCCGCCGCAATCCTTTTGAGAATCTGGCCCTTTGTATCTACAATGTTGTGTAGTGAGTGTACATGGGGGAGGGGTGTACACAGGGGGAGGGGTCTTTGTATCTCCAATGGGGGAGGTACATGGGGGGAGGGGTCTTTGTATCTCCAATGTTGTGTAGTGAGTGTACATGGGGGGAGGGGTCTTTGTATCTCCAATGTTGTGTAGTGAGTGTACATGGGGGAGGGGTGTACACAGGGGGAGGGGTCTTTGTATCTCCAATGTTGTGTAGTGAGTGTACATGGGGGCGGGGTGTACACAGGGGGAGGGGTCTTTGTATCTCCAATGTTGTGTAGTGAGTGTACATGGGGGGAGGGGTGTACACAGGGGGAGGGGTCTTTGTATCTCCAATGGGGGAGGGGTCTTTGTATCTCCAATGTTGTGTAGTGAGTGTACATGGGGGAGGGGTGTACACAGGGGGAGGGGTCTTTGTATCTCCAATGTTGTGTAGTGAGTGTACATGGGGGGAGGGGTGTACACAGGGGGAGGGGTCTTTGTATCTCCAATGTTGCGTAGTGAGTGTACATGGGGGGGAGGGGTGTACACAGGGGGAGGGGTCTTTGTATCTCCAATGTTGTGTAGTGAGTGTACATGGGGGAGGGGTGTACACAGGGGGAGGGGTCTTTGTATCTCCAATGTTGTGTAGTGAGTGTACATGGGGGAGGGGTGTACACAGGGGGAGGGGTCTTTGTATCTCCAATGTTGTGTAGTGAGTGTACATGGGGGGGAGGGGTGTACACAGGGGGAGGGGTCTTTGTATCTCCAATGTTGTGTAGTGAGTGTACATGGGGGAGGGGTGTACACAGGGGGAGGGGTCTTTGTATCTCCAATGTTGTGTAGTGAGTGTACATGGGGGAGGGGTGTACACAGGGGGAGGGGTCTTTGTATCTCCAATGTTGTGTAGTGAGTGTAACACAGGGGAGGGGTCATGGGGGGAATGTTGTGTAGTGAGTGTACACAGGGGGAGGGGTCTTTGTAGGGGGAGGGTCTTTGTAATGTTGTGTAGTGAGTGTACTCAGGGGAAGGGGTGTTGTGTAGTGAGTGTACTGGGGGAGGGGTTGGGGGAGGGGTATCTCCAATGTTGTGTAGTGAGTGTACATGGGGGGAGGGTGTGGGGGAGGGGTCTTTGTATCTCCAATGTTGTGTAGTGAGTGTACATGGGGGAGGGGTGTACACAGGGGGAGGGGTCTTTGTATCTCAATGTTGTGTAGTGAGTGTACATGGGGGGGAGGGGTGTACACAGGGGGAGGGGTCTTTGTATCTCCAATGTTGTGTAGTGAGTGTACATGGGGGGAGGGGTGTACACAGGGGGAGGGGTCTTTGTATTGGGCCCAAAGTGTCAATATTTTATGTGGCCATTATTATTTTTTACCCTCTTGGGCATGGAGGTCACCAGAGCTTGAAAGGCTGCCACTGGAGTCCTCTTCCCCTCCTTTAATGATGACATCACAGAGCTGGTGTAGGGTGCCCATGTGTCCCGGAATACCCGGGATTGTCCCGCAATTCGCATTTGTGTCCCGTGTCCCGGGGGCGCCTTCATTCCGGGACAATACAATTTCCAAATTGGTTGCTAGGGCCGCCCCGCCTGGTGTCTGGCAACCAGTGACGTCACATTCGCAGAGTCTCAGAGTGAGGCCAAGAGGAGAAAGGCCTTTACCCAGTGCTGCCCTGCTCTCCCAGTCCACCCACCTCCTCTCCTCCTCCAACCGCGGCAGCAGCACCTCCTGACTACTCCAGGCCTCAGTGACCTCTTGGCAGGTGGCGGCATTCTGTAGTGCTGGCTGGCTTAGATCCACGGTTTGACTGCCCCGTCCCGACTCCCACAGTGCATTGCCTGACTTCTCCTCCTCCTGCGCGGGGTCTAAGCTGCCTGATAGGGGCTCCCCAACCTGGACCAGGGAATAATTAGCAAGAAAAGTATAAAAAATCATCTTTTTTTTGGCTGACACGAGTGCGTGCCCAGGGGCTGAGGGCATTCGCGGGGGTGTCCCTGAATGGCAGTTGGGAAATGTGGTCACCCTAAGCTGGTGGATGTTGGAGACCTTGCGCTCCTCCACCTTCCTTTGAGGGTCCCCCACAGATGACCCATAGGGTTTAGGTCTGGAGACATGCTTGGCCAAGTCCATCACTTTTACCCTCAGCTTCTTTTAGCAAGGCAGTGGTGGTCTTGGAGGTGTGTTTGGGGTGGTTATCATGTTGGAATACTACCCTGCGGTCCAGTCTCTGAAGGGAAGGGACCATGCTCTGCTTCAGTAGGTCACAGTACATGTCGGCATTCATGGTTCCCTCAATGATCTGTAGCCCCCCAGTGCCGGCAGCCCCAGACCATGACACTCCCCCCACCATGCCTGACTGTAGACACTTGTCTTTGTCCTCCTCACTCAGGGCTAGTGATTTTTGATACCCTAGGCGCAGTACCGATCCTGACCTCCCCCCGGGCCCTAGGCAAAATTACATGTCACAATAAAGGTGAGAAGCGGGGGGGGGGGGGTGGGCACTGCCGACATTAACATGTCACATTAAAGAAGCGGGGGGGGGGGGGTGTCCTGCTGTCGGAAATGACCTCTTACATTAAAGTAAGAAGTGGGGAGTGCTGATTTCTTACCTCTTCTCCCATGCAGCCAGCGAGTTGAGAAGCGGGATGAGGGGCCGAAAATGACTTCTCACCAGGCGGGGGCCACTAGTAATTTGGGGGGGGGGGCCTTCCGCAAGAAGGGGCAAGAAACTGGCACAGGCTGCAGAATCTTCCTGATAATATAGTACATAGTGAATCGATGGACCCCTTTGGTAAATCATTATCTTTATGTATTCCCTTAGAGTTTCTCTTTAACTTTCAGCTGCTCAATGCATCCCTCTGCAATCACAGCTGAAGCGATATGATGCGTTTTTTTTTCGGGAACGGCCGGCCTGGGAACCGCTAATTATTTCCTCTCGGTTATCGCCAAGCTCATTTATTCGGCGCCCGGCACCGATCTTACAATAACAATGATTGAACTCAAGTCCTTTCAATCCTTCTAAGTGAGTTTTCAGGTAACAATAATGGAAGACAAACCAATCGGCTGAACCCCTCGGCCCCTCGCCTAATGGCGTGCTGCATCTTTTATGCCGCGTCTTCGCTCTTTTGTGCATTTTTAATGCGCTCTTCATCAATATTCATGTCCGAAATGCTGATTAAAGGTGGCCTTGCGCAGCGCTTGGGCTTTTTTCGTCAGGAGGACGTCAACAATTAACACTTCTGGGCTTCCCTGATGGATGACTGGGCCGGTCAGAGGACTTAAAGGACACCTGTAGGGGAAGGGATATGAAGGTAGGCCGCGGCTGACCTACTTCTAATGCCGCGTACACGCGATCGGAAATACCGCCACCAAAAGTCCAATGTGAGCATTGGAACGGAAATTCCGACCGTGTGTAGGCTCCATCGGACTTTTGCTGTTGGAATTAACGCCAAACAAAAGATCGAGAGCGGGTTGTCAAATTTTCAGACGGAAAAAAAAATACCGATTGTCTGTAGCAATTCCGACGCATGCTCGGTAACAATTCGACGCATGCTCGGAAGCATTGAACTTCATTTTCTCTGCTCGTCATAGTGCTGTCCATCACCGCATTCTTGACGGTCGAACGTTCAGAGAACTTTTGTGTGACCGTGTGTATGCAAGACAAGCTTGAGCGGAATTCCGTTGGAGAAACCATCCAAGGTTTTTCCGACGGATAATGTGTGTACGAGGCATAAATGTGGCTTTTACCTGGTCATCTCTGACTTTTCTATTGCTGTCCAGGAAAAGCTGGAAGAGCCCATCACGGCAGCAGAGCTGGGAGTGGCCCTGGGCCATTTCCAAACCCAAGAAGGCCCATGGCCCTGATGGCCTTAAGTTACGCTGGCGTACTTTAAGGTCTTCTTTGACATGCTTTCCCGTACCCCCTGGTCTCTGCCCTCAACTCTTGCCTCTAGGGATGGAAATGTACCATGCTCCTCCCCTCTAGGGATGGAAATGTACTATGCTCCTCCCCTCTAGGGATGGAAATGTACCATGCTCCTCCCCTCTAGGGATGGAAATGTTCCATGCTTTTCCCCTCTAGGTATGGAATGTACTATGCTCCTCCCCTCTAGGGATGGAAATGTACCATGTTCCTGTCCTCTAGGGATGGAAATGTTCCATGCCCCTCCCCTCTAGGGATGGAAATGTACCATGCTCCTCCCCTCGAAGGATGGAAATGTAGCATGCTCCTCCCCTCTAGGGATGGAAATGTACCATGCTCCTCCCCTCTAGGGATGGAAATGTACTATGCTCCTCCCCTCTAGGGATGGAAATGTACCATGTTCCTGTCCTTTAGGGATGGAAATGTTCCATGCCCCTCCCCTCTAGGGATGGAAATGTACCATGCTCCTCCCCTCGAAGGATGGAAATGTAGCATGCTCCTCCCCTCTAGGGATGGAAATGTACCATGCTCCTCCCCTCTAGGGATGGAAATGTACTATGCTCCTCCCCTCTAGGGATGGAAATGTACCATGCTCCTCCCCTCTAGGGATGGAAATGTACCATGTTCCTCCCCTCTAGGGATGGAAATGTACCATGTTCCTCCCCTCTAGGGATGGAAATGTACCATGTTCCTCCCCTCTAGGGATGGAAATGTACCATGCTCCTCCCCTCTTGGGATGGAAATATTCCATGTCCTCCCCCCCTCTAGGGATGGAAATATTCCATGTTCCTCCCCTCTAGGGATGGAAATGTTCCATGTTCCTCCCCTCTAGGGATGGAAATATACCATGCTCCTCCCCTCTAGAGATGGAAATGTACCATGCTCCTCCCCTCGAGGGATGGAAATATACCATGCTCCTCCCCTCTAGAGATGGAAATGTACCATGCTCCTCCCCTCGAGGGATGGAAATGTACCATGTTCCTCCCCTCTAGGGATGAAAATGTACCATGCTTTTCCCCTCTAGGAATGGAATGTACTATGCTCCTCCCCTCTAGGGATGGAAATGTACCATTCTCCTCCCCTCTAGGGATGGAAATGTACCATGTTCCTCCCCTCTAGGGATGGAAATGTACCATGCTCCTCCCCTCTAGGGATGGAAATGTACTATGCTTTTCCCCTCTAGGGATGGAATGTACTATGCTCCTCCCCTCTAGGGATGGAACTGTACCATGCTCCTCCCCTCTAGAGATGGAAATGTACCATGCTCCTTCCCTCTAGGGATGGAAATGTACCAACCTCCTCCCCTCGAGGGATGGAAATGTACCATGCTCCTCCCCTCTAGAGATGGAAATGTACCATGCTCCTCCCCTGGAGGGATGGAAATGTACCATGCTCCTCCCCTCTAGGGATGGAAATGTACCATCTTCCTCCCCTCTTGGGATGGAAATGTACCATGCTTTTCCCCTCTAGGGATGGAATGTACTATGCTCCTCCCCTCTAGGGATGGAAATGTACCATGCTCCTCCCCTCAGGGATGGAAATGTACCATGTTTCTCCCCTCAAGGGATAGAAATTTACCATGCTCCTCCCCTCTAGGGATGGACATGTACCATGCTCCTCCCCTCTAGGGATGGAAATGTGCTATGCTCCTCCCTCGAGGGCTGGAAAAGTACCATGCTCCTCTCCTCTGGGGGTGGAATGTGCTATGCTCCTCCCCTCTAGAAATGTAAATGTACAATGCTCCTCCCCTCTAGGAATGGAAATGTACTATGCTCCTCCCCTCTAGGAATGAAAATGTGCCATGCTCCTCCCCTCTAGGGATGGAAATGTACCATGCTTTTCCCCTCTAGGGATGGAATGTACTATGCTCCCCCTCTAGAGATGGAAATGTACCATGCTCCTCCCCTCTAGGGATGGAAATGTACCAACCTCCTCCTCTCTAGGGATGGAAATGTACCATGCTCCTCCCCTCTAGGGATGGAAATGTACCATGCTCCTCCCCTCTAGGGATGGAAATGTACCATGTTCCTCCCCTCTAGGGATGGAAATGTACCAACCTCCTCCTCTCTAGGGATGGAAATGTACCATGCTCCTCCCCTCTAGGGATGGAAATGTACCATGTTCCTCCCCTCTAGGGATGGAAATGTACCATGCTCCTCCCCTCGAGGGATGGAAATGTACCATGCTCCTCCCCTCTAGGGATGGAAATGTGCTATGCTCCTCCCCTCGAGGGCTGGAAATGTACCATGCTCCTCCCCTCAGGGATGGAAATGTACCATGTTTCTCCCCTCAAGGGATATAAATTTACCATGCTCCTCCCCTCTAGGGATGGACATGTACCATGCTCCTCCCCTCTAGGGATGGAAATGTGCTATGCTCCTCCCCTCGAGGGCTGGAAAAGTACCATGCTCCTCTCCTCTGGGGGTGGAATGTGCTATGCTCCTCCCCTCTAGAAATGTAAATGTACAATGCTCCTCCCCTCTAGGAATGGAAATGTACTATGCTCCTCCCCTCTAGGAATGAAAATGTGCCATGCTCTTCCCCTTTAGGGATGGAAATGTACTATGCTTTTCCTCTCTAGGGATGGAATGTACTATGCTCCTCCCCTCTAGGGATGGAACTGTACCATGCTCCTCCCCTCTAGAGATGGAAATGTACCATGCTCCTCCCCTCTAGGGATGGAAATGTACCATGCTTTTCCCCTCTAGGGATTGAATGTACTATGCTCCCCCCTCTAGAGATGGAAATGTACCATGCTTTTCCCCTCTAGGGATAGAATGTACTATGCTCCCCCCTCTAGAGATGGAAATGTACCATGCTCCTCCCCTCTAGGGATGGAAATGTACCAACCTCCTCCTCTCTAGGGATGGAAATGTACCATGCTCCTCCCCTCTAGGGATGGAAATGTACCATGCTCCTATCCTCTAGGGATGGAAATGTACCATGTACCTCCCCTCTAGGGATGGAAATGTACCAACCTCCTCCTCTCTAGGGATGGAAATGTACCATGCTCCTCCCCTCTAGAGATGGAAATGTACCATGCTCCTCTCCTCTAGGGATGGAAATGTACCATGCTTTTCCCCTCTAGGGATGGAATGTACTATGCTCCTCCCTCTAGAGATGGAAATGTACTATGCTCCTCCCCTCTAGGGATGGAAATGTACCAACCTCCTCCCCTCGAGGGATGGAAATGTACCATGCTCCTCCCCTCTAGAGATGGAATGTACTATGCTCCCCCCTCTAGAGATGGAAATGTACCATGCTCCTCCCCTCTAGGGATGGAAATGTACCAACCTCCTCCCCTCGAGGGATGGAAATGTACCATGCTCCTCCCCTCTAGAGATGGAAATGTACCATGCTCCTCCCCTGGAGGGATGGAAATGTACCATGCTCCTCCCCTCTAGGGATGGAAATGTACCATCTTCCTCCCCTCTTGGGATGGAAATGTACCATGCTTTTCCCCTCTAGGGATGGAATGTACTATGCTCCTCCCCTCTAGGGATGGAAATGTACCATGCTCCTCCCCTCAGGGATGGAAATGTACCATGTTTCTCCCCTCAAGGGATAGAAATTTACCATGCTCCTCCCCTCTAGGGATGGACATGTACCATGCTCCTCCCCTCTAGGGATGGAAATGTGCTATGCTCCTCCCCTCGAGGGCTGGAAAAGTACCATGCTCCTCTCCTCTGGGGGTGGAATGTGCTATGCTCCTCCCCTCTAGAAATGTAAATGTACAATGCTCCTCCCCTCTAGGAATGGAAATGTACTATGCTCCTCCCCTCTAGGAATGAAAATGTGCCATGCTCCTCCCCTCTAGGGATGGAAATGTACCATGCTTTTCCCCTCTAGGGATGGAATGTACTATGCTCCCCCCTCTAGAGATGGAAATGTACCATGCTCCTCCCCTCTAGGGATGGAAATGTACCAACCTCCTCCTCTCTAGGGATGGAAATGTACCATGCTCCTCCCCTCTAGGGATGGAAATGTACCATGCTCCTCCCCTCTAGGGATGGAAATGTACCATGTTCCTCCCCTCTAGGGATGGAAATGTACCAACCTCCTCCTCTCTAGGGATGGAAATGTACCATGCTCCTCCCCTCTAGGGATGGAAATGTACCATGTTCCTCCCCTCTAGGGATGGAAATGTACCATGCTCCTCCCCTCGAGGGATGGAAATGTACCATGCTCCTCCCCTCTAGGGATGGAAATGTGCTATGCTCCTCCCCTCTAGGGCTGGAAATGTACCATGCTCCTCCCCTCAGGGATGGAAATGTACCATGTTTCTCCCCTCAAGGGATAGAAATTTACCATGCTCCTCCCCTCTAGGGATGGACATGTACCATGCTCCTCCCCTCTAGGGATGGAATTGTGCTATGCTCCTCCCCTCGAGGGCTGGAAAAGTACCATGCTCCTCTCCTCTGGGGATGGAATGTGCTATGCTCCTCCCCTCTAGAAATGTAAATGTACAATGCTCCTCCCCTCTAGGAATGGAAATGTACTATGCTCCTCCCCTCTAGGAATGAAAATGTGCCATGCTCCTCCCCTCTAGGGATGGAAATGTACCATGCTTTTCCCCTCTAGGGATGGAATGTACTATGCTCCTCCCCTCTAGGGATGGAACTGTACCATGCTCCTCCCCTCTAGAGATGGAAATGTACCATGCTCCTCCCCTCTAGGGATGGAAATGTACCAACCTCCTCCTCTCTAGGGATGGAAATGTACCATGCTCCTCCCCTCTAGGGATGGAAATGTACCATGCTCCTCCCCTCTAGGGATGGAAATGTACCATGTTCCTCCCCTCTAGGGATGGAAATGTACCAACCTCCTCCTCTCTAGGGATGGAAATGTACCATGCTCCTCCCCTCTAGAGATGGAAATGTACCATGTTCCTCCCCTCTAGGGATGGAAATGTACCAACCTCCTCCTCTCTAGGGATGGAAATGTACCATGCTCCTCCCCTCTAGGGATGGAAATGTACCATGCTCCTCCCCTCTAGGGATGGAAATGTACCATGTTCCTCCCCTCTAGGGATGGAAATGTACCATGCTCCTCCCCTCTAGGGATGGAAATGTACCATGCTCCTCTCCTCTAGGGATGGAAATGTACCATGCTTTTCCCCTCTAGGGATGGAATGTACTATGCTCCTCCCCTCTAGGGATGGAAATGTACCATGCTCCTCCCCTCAGGGATGGAAATGTACCATGTTTCTCCCCTCAAGGGATAGAAATTTACCATGCTCCTCCCCTCTAGGGATGGAAATGTACCATGCTCCTCCCCTCAGGGATGGAAATGTACCATGTTTCTCCCCTCAAGGGATAGAAATTTACCATGCTCCTCCCCTCTAGGGATGGACATGTACCATGCTCCTCCCCTCTAGGGATGGAAATGTGCTATGCTCCTCCCCTCGAGGGCTGGAAATGTACCATGCTCCTCTCCTCTGGGGGTGGAATGTGCTATGCTCCTCCCCTCTAGAAATGTAAATGTACAATGCTCCTCCCCTCTAGGAATGGAAATGTACTATGCTCCTCCCCTCTAGGAATGAAAATGTGCCATGCTCTTCCCCTTTAGGGATGGAAATATACCATGCTCCTGCCCTCTAGGGAGACCTGTGGAGGCAAAGCTGAGGGGGTGCTCGGTAGGAGTTCCGGCTCCCAACTGCTAATGGGGGATGAACAGAGATAAGTCTCTCCACTGCTGCGCAGAGAAGATCAGGATCTTGTGGAGGAGTTCTGTCCTCCTCTCTCCTGCCAACTGCTGAGACCAGGCGGGGGCGGAGATGAGGGGTGATGCCGCAGCTGCAGGAGAGGTGCGAGGGCCCCATGAAATGGCCTGGCGGGCCGCATTCAGCCCAGTTTGACACATGTGATTGAAGATTTAAATTTAAAAAAAGTATTCATACCCTATCTTAGTACTGTAATTACAAGTATTAACACCTTACATTTAGAGAACACAATTTTAATTTTTTTATATGCCGCTTTTAGCAGGTACATCAATTTTTTTTATGGGGGGGGGGGCTTTTCTGATTACGGAGACCGATCCCGACATCTTCCTGTACTGTTCAGTAATTTGTGCATAATTATAGCACCGACACCACCAGCTAAATATATCTCTGTCGTTTGGCGCAATCCTCAGGTGTTATTACCAGGTGTGAAATGAACGTTTTTCTACGGCAAACACAGGTGCCGCCTGGCAGATGGGGGGCCGCCGGGGGCCGGGGGCGCTGTCATGGCTCTTCCATGATTGAACCTCTCTTCCTCCCGCCCGCCACCGGAAACGATCTTGTAAAGATGCTTATCTGTCATTTGTCAGGAAATATCTATAAATAGTGAAGTGGACTCGACATGATGGCACATTACCCACCGGGGTGTCACTGACTTATGGAGGAGATAAGAGGATGACAGCGAGGACAGGCCGCTGGGGAATACTGGGGGATGCTATTAAAGGGAGCAGGTAGAGAGACGCTTCAAGGGGGAAAAAAAAGAGATATAAAAGGTGTTGCACCTTTTATATCTCTTTTTTTTTCCTTAGACGATAAAAAATACATTGTTGAAAATGTATTTATTTCTTTTTCTTTTCAATTAAACTTTATAAAATAATATTGTTCTTTTTTTTTTTTTCCTTTTCTTTTGGGTGGGTGAATGTTAGAAGTAAGATATTGGGCCGGATTCAGGTAGAGTTACTCTGGAGTATCAGTGATTCGCCAGCATAACTCTCACTTTGAGCCGGCGTTTCTGTTTTCAGTAAGCAGAAAACAAGAAACGCCGGGATTGAGTTCCTATACGAGCGGCGTAATTGTATTTCGCCGTCGTATCGGAACTGCAATTTAAAAATGGGCGCTCGGGGCGTTCCCGCTGATTTACGCCGAGAATATGTAAATCAGCGAGAGACGGAAATTCACGATCGTACGCGGGCCCGACGCAGTGACTTTCCGACGTTTCCGTAAGAGATACGCGGCGTAAAGAAAAAACAGCCCCCTAGGTGGAGTATCCTATGTTAAGTATGGCCGTCGTCATCGCGTCGAATTGAAAAAGTTTAACGTCGTTTGCGTAAAACGTCCGTGAATGGGGATTGACGTCATTGACGTTCACTGACAGAATTTGGAGCATGCGCACTGACAGTCGACGCATGCGCAGTATGTTCGCCGCGGGATCGCGCCTAGTTTAAATAATACACGCCCCGTACCCGCCCAATTTGAATTCCGCCGGCTCATTTTCGCTACGCCGCCGCAACTTTAGGAGCAAGTGCTTTGTGAATAACAGTACTTGCTCCTAAAGTTTCGCCGGAGTAACGTAAATGACGAACGTTACTCCAGAATAAAGATCTGCTCTCCTACCTGAATCTGGCCCTATGTATCTAGATAAAAATGTATGTATAAATGTATAACTTGTACTGTTATGAAAATAATAAAAATAAAAAATAAAACAAGCCCAAGCCTAACCAGTTTTAAACAATATGGGCCAGATTCAGGTAGGAGAGCGGATCTTTATTTCGGAGTAACGTTTCGTCATTTACGTTACTCCGCCGAAGATTTAGGAGCAAGTACTGTTATTCACATAGCACCTGCTCCTATAGTTGCGGCTGGGTAGCGAAAATGAGCCGGCGGAATTCAAATTGGGCGGGTAGGGGGCGTGTATTATTTAAACTAGGCGCGATCCCGCGGCGAACGTACTGCGCATGCGTCGACTGTCAGTGCGCATGCTCCAAATTCTGTCAGTGAACGTCAATGACGTCAATCCCCATTTCCGGACGTTTTACGCAAACGACGTTAAACTTTTTCAATTCGACGCGATGACGACGGCCATACTTAACATAGGATACTCCACCTAGGGGGCTGGTTTTTTTTACGCCGCGTATCGCTTACGGAAACGTCGGAAAGTCACTGCGTCGGGCCCGAATACGATCGTGAATTCGCCGATTCTCGCTGATTAACATATTCTCGGCGTTAATCAGCGGGAACACCCCGAGCGCCATTTTTAAAATTGCAGTTCCGATTCGACGGCGTTTCTTGTTTTCTGCTTACTGAAAACAGAAACGCCGGCTCAAAGTGAGAGTTATGCTGGCGTATCACTGAACACTGATATCACCCATTGGGCCAGATTCAGGTAGATGGGAGCATCTTTGCTCTGGAGTAACGTTTCTCATTTACGTTACTCTGGCAAAATTTTAGGAGCAAGTGCTGTTATTCATGAAGCACTTGCTCCTAAAGTTGCGGCAGCGTATCGCAAATGAGCCGGCGGAATTCAAATTGGGCGGGTACGGGGCGTGTATTATTTAAACTAAGCGCGATCCCGCGGCGAACGTACTGCGCATGTGTCGACTGTCAATGCATCCCAGTGCGCATGCTCCAAATTCTGTCAGTGAACGTCAATGACGTCAAATCCCCATTCATGGACGTTTTACGCAAGCGACGCGATGATGACGGCTATACTTAACATAGGATACTCCACTAGGGGGCTGCTTTATCTTTACGCCGCGTATCGCTTACGGAAACGTCGGAAAGTCACTGCGTCGCGCCCGAATACGATCGTGAATTGCCGATTCCCGCTGATTAACATATTTTTTCAGCGTAAATCAGCGGGAACGCCCCCGGCGCCATTTTTAAATTAAAGTTGCGATGCGATGGCGAAATTCAATTGCGCCGATCGCATCGGAACTCCAACCCGGCGTTTCTTGTTTTCTGGTTACAGAAAACAGAAACGCCGGCTTAAAGTGACAGCCTAACTCTACCTGAATCTGGCCCATAAAATGATGGATGTAAACACTAGTAATATGCTGTATATATACAACACATATATTATTATTATTATTATACAGGATTTATATAGCGGGCAGCACCTTTTTATATGTTTTTTCTTTTTCCTTTTCTTAGGCAATAAAAAATACATTGTTGAAAATGTATTTATTTATTTTCCTTTTCAATTAAACTATATCAATTTTCCTTTTCTTTTGGGTGGGTGAATGTTAGAAGTTATGTATCTGGATAAAATGTATGTATAAGTTGTACTGTTATGAAAATAATAAATAATAAAAAAAAAAAAAAAACAAGCACATGTCTAACCAGTATAAAAAAAAATATATATAAAAATAAAAAGGGTAAAAATAAAACATAAAATGATGGCTGTAAACACTAGTAATATGCTGTATGTATACAACATATATTATTATTATTATATAATACAGGATCTATATAGCGCGAACAGTTTGCGCAGGACTTAAAACAAAAATGTAAAACTATTAATATGCTGCATTTAACCACTTCCTTACCGGGCACTTAAACCACCAAAGAGATCCTATGGGGTAAATGACCGCACCAGCCAGGAAGACACTGGCTGCAAAAAGCGCCTTGAGGCGATTCAGTTTGCATGTGTAGCGCTATACAAGTCATTTATTCATTCATGGGCACTGATGGGCACTGGTAGGTGACACTGATGGGCGCTGGTAATTGACACTGATGGGCAGCACTGGTAGGTGACACTGATTGGTGACACTGATAGGTGGCACTGTGGGCATTGATGGGTGGCACTGTGGGCACTGATTGGTGGCGCTGGTGGGCACTGGTAGGCGGCATTGTTGTGCAATGGTAGGCGGGCACTATTGTGCACTGGTAGGCGGCACTGTTGTGCACTGGTAGGCGGGCACTGTATCATGGTGGATTCCTCAGAAGCTCCTTCTTCCAAACCCTATTTTCTATTATTTGAATCTCTGTAGCCCAGCCTTAGAAGATTCCCATTAATTCTCATGATATTGGAACAATACAATATAAAACGTATCAATATCCAATTCCGTAGAATTCCCGGCTTCATAAAATCGCATCAGCAAAATATTCTTCTAATAGACGGCACACGGGGGGATGAGAAGAAAACGCATTATTCCGGCTTTACCTGATTACCCACGTACTTCATAACCTGTTGTGCACTGGTAGGCGGCATTGTTGTGCACTGGTAGGCAGGCACTGTTGTGCACTGGTAGGCGGGCACTGTTGTGCACTGGTAGGCGGGCATTGTTGTGCAATGGTAGGCGGGCACTGTTGTGCACTGGTAGGCGGCACTGTTGTGCAATGGTAGGCGGGCACTATTGTGCACTGGTAGGCGGCATTGTTGTGCAATGGTAGGCGGGCACTATTGTGCACTGGTAGACGGCACTGTTGTGCACTGGTAGGCGGGCACTGTTGTGCACTGGTAGGCGGGCACTGTTGTGCACTGGTAGGCGGCACTTGTTGTGCAATGGTAGGCGGGCACTGTTGTGCACTGGTAGGTGGCACTGTTGTGCACTGGTAGGTGGCACTGTTGTGCACTGGTAGGTGGCACTGGCAGGTGCTACAGATGAGCAGGCGGCTGCACTCCTTGATCGGGACCGATGTCCCTCTGACAGCCGCCGGTGATCAGCTTTTTTATTTTTTCCTCCTCACCGCTCTGTTTACATCACATGATCAGCTGTCATTGGCTGACAGCTGATCGCGTGGTAAGGGGTCGGAAACGGGTGGGGGCGATCGACCCCTTACTCGGATCTGTGATCAGCCAAGTCCTCTTCCCCTCATCCATGATGACATCATGGATCTGGTGGATGTTAGAGAACTTGTGCTCCTCCACCCAGGGCCGTTTGAAGGAATTTGGGGGCCCCAAGCAAAATGGGGGCCCCCAAGCACCCCCCCGCACGCAAAGCCTATGTTAACGCTACACTAATTTTTTACACCCATGTTCTTACTCCTCCTCCCTAGTCCCTAGGTTTTTCTATTCTCACCTTCCCTTCTTCCCTGTAGGCTGCCGCTGTAGCATGGCCGAGCTCCTCCTCCTCCTGTCAGTCCGGTGTTCTAACATTATGGGTCCCCAGTCCCCTATCAGATAGTACCCTGGCCAGGTACCGCGTGGTACAGGAGATTGAGTTTCCTGTGTTCCCGGCCGGACTGACAGGACTCCAGGAGGAAGGAAGAGGAGCTTGGCCACAATACAGCCTGGGAAGGGGAGGTTGGGGGCCCCAGGCCAGCTCGGGGCCCCAAGCAATTGTTTGTTTTGCCTGTCCTGTAGCGACGGGCCTGCCTCCATCTTCCGTTTGAGGATTCCCCACAGATGACCAATAGGGTTTAGGTCTGGAGACATGCTTGGCCAGTCCATCACCTTTACCCTCAGCTTCTTTACCAAGGCGGTGGTGGTCTTGGAGGTGTGTTTGGGGGTCGTTATCATGGTGGATTCCTCAGAAGCTCCTTCTTCCAAACCCTATTTTCTATTATTTGAATCTCTGTAGCCCAGCCTTAGAAGATTCCCATTAATTCTCATGATATTGGAACAATACAATATAAAACGTATCAATATCCAATTCCGTAGAATTCCCGGCTTCATAAAATCGCATCAGCAAAATATTCTTCTAATAGACGGCACACGGGGGGATGAGAAGCAACCGCATTATTCCGGCTTTACCTGATTACCCACGCACTTCATAACCTGTTGGACCCGGGCGAGTTGTCATTGTAACGGAACGCTCGGCGGCGGTCTCTCTCTCTGTGCGTTTTTCTTTCCAAGGGATTGATTTCCTGACTGATAGACATTCTCGCCGCGCTCCTCTGCAGCTCTATGTAATCTATTTTCATTCTGTGATCATTGGTGACTTTTATTAGTGATGATGACTTTGCCGGCGCTTTCTTTCCTTCGCCTTGTCAGGGAGGTGACAGCTGTTTCCCCGCAGCCGTAGAGGCCGGTTAGACTAATCGGGAAAAGTGAAGGACGGAGCGTGTCAAAACGCGTCGGCGACATCTGGGCTTTCCACACAGCGGTGACGGCAAACGCATTGTAATTTTCAGAGAGGTGACATTGGGAAGAATTGGATAAGCCTTGATTGTCTTGTGTGTAGCCGGCCATACGTGGGCACCAGTGTCGGCTGGTGCTCAAAAAAACAAAAAACATAAATTGCAGCCTTACTGTGCCCATCAAGCGCAGCCACTGTGCCCATCAAACGCCACCACTGTGTTCATCAAACGCAGCCACTGTGCCCCATCAAAGGCAGCCACTGTGCCCCATCAAAGGCAGCCACTGTGCCCCATCAAACGCAGCCACTGTGCCCCATCAAAAGCAACCACTGTGCCCCATCAAACGCAGCAACTGTGCCCCCCAATTGCCACCAGTTTTCCCCATCAATTGCCGCCAGTTTTCCCCATCAATTGCCGCCAGTTTTCCCCATCAATTGCCACCAGTTTGCCTCATAAAATGCTGCCAGTGTGCCCCCCGCCCAGCACTTACCTGTCTCGGGTCCTCCATGCTCCCTCCGAGTCCTCAATGTCTTCTCCCGTCCTCTTTAGCAATGATTGAACGCCTGATAGGCGTCCAATCACAGCGCATAATCTATTGCCTGGGGGCCCCATAATCTAATATTGCTCGGGGGCCCCATAATCTTCTATTTCCCGGGGCCCCATAATCTCCTATTGCCCAAGGGCCCCATAATCTCCTATTGCCCGGGGGCCCCATAATCTCCTATTGCCGGGGGCTCCATAATCTCCTATTACCCGGGGGCCCCATAATCTCCTATTGCCCGAGGGCCCCATAATCTCCTATTGCCCGAGAGCCCCATAATCTCCTATTGCTGGGGGCTCCATAATCTCCTATTACCCGGGGGCCCCATAATCTCCTATTGCCGGGGGCTCCATAATCTCCTATTGCCCGAGGGCTCCATAATCTCCTATTGCCCGAGAGCCCCATAATCTCCTATTGCCCGAGGATTCCATAATCTCCTATTGCCCGAGGGCCCCATAATCTCCTATTGCCTGAGAGCCCCATAATCTCCTATTGCCCGAGGGCCCCATAATCTCCTATTGCCCGAGAGCCCCATAATCTCCTATTGCTGGGGGCTCCATAATCTCCTATTACCCGGGGGCTCCATAATCTCCTATTGCCGGGGGGCCCCATAATCTCCTATTGCCGGGGGCTCCATAATCTCCTATTGCCCGAGGGCTCCATAATCTCCTATTGCCCGATAATCTCCTATTGCCCCCCCATAATCTCCTATTGCCCGGGGGCTCCAGCCCCATCTCCTATTGGGGGCTCCATAATCTCCTATTGCCCGAGGGCTCCATAATCTCCTATTGCCGAGGGGCCTGAGAGCCCCATAATCTCCTATTGCCTCCATAATCTCCTATTGGGGGCTCCATAATCTCCTATTGCCCGAGGGCTCCATAATCTCCTATTGCCCGAGAGCCCCATAATCTCCTATTGCCCGAGGATTCCATAATCTCCTATTGCCCGAGGGCCCCATAATCTCCTATTGCCCGAGAGCCCCATAATCTCCTATTGCCGGGGGCTCCATAATCTCCTATTGCCCGGGGGCTCCATAATCTCCTATTGCCGGGGGGCCCCATAATCTCCTATTGCCGGGGGCTCCATAATCTCCTATTGCCCGAGGGCTCCATAATCTCCTATTGCCCGGGGGCCCCATAATCTCCGATTGCCCGAGGGCTCCATAATCTCCTATTGCCCGGGGGCTCCATAATCTCCTATTGCCCGAGGGTCCTATAATCTTCTATTGCCCGAGGGCCCCATGAGTTGTCAGTCCACCATAGGGCTGGACTGGGACAAAAATTTGGCCCTGGACTTTATCCAGACAGGCCCACTTTGACAGGTCTCTCCCATAGCGGCCAGACAAACCCCCCGGCCAACCCCGATGTCCACCCAAGCCCCTCCTCCCCCTTCACTAGCCTTCAGAGTCACTGAAGCCGGCCCACTGAGCCATCGGCCCACCGGGAAACTCCCTGTAGTCCCAATGGCCAGTCCATCCCTGGTCCACCACCTGGACGGGGGGCCAGCACTCCTAAAGGTGTGAAATCCTGGTTCTCAAGACACTCTGCCCTGCTACAAGCATTCCAGCCAGGCAATCAGCATTTTCAGATGTAGAGGACAGCGCGTGCAATGTCCACCTCTTTCTCCCATCGTTTATAATAAGAGGGAGAACATAACCCCGGGGGGCGCGGAATGTTGGACGAGCGACAAGACCGGTTTCCTATGAAGAACATCAAATCAAAGAAAATGATGTCTTGTAATCATCGTACCTGGCAGCTTCGTTTCCATGTCAACAGCTTCCTCTTTCTAAGATCGTCTAAATTTATCCCCGGCAACCGTCGCCGTCACCGGGAGATGTCATTTGTCTTTGTCAAGCCTTCGCCTTTTGTTAGGGGCTCAGCTGGAAGCACCTCGAGAATCGGCGCAATTATCCTTCAACTTCCACCATTTCTCATCTGTTGGGTGGATTCTACAAAGTGCAACAATGTTTCTTTTAGTTCGGGAAAGTTTCTGTCATTCATCATTTCAGGACAAGTTTTCAGCAAAAGAAAAAAGTATTTCAGATCTTGGGAAGAAGATCCGATACTTCTGTTCTCGATGTCCAATATTCTAAAACCATTCGTTACGGCAAAAGAATGTGCCCAAAAATTGGCGTTTTTTTTTTTTTTTTTTGACTGTCAACTGCTCGCCTATCGGCCAATTTAACCACTTAACCACTTCCATATCGGGCACTTACGCACCTTCCCGCCCAAGCCAATTTTCAGCTTTCAGCACTGTCGCAATTTGAATGACAATTGCGCGGTCATGCTACACTGCACCCAAACAAAATTGGCGTCCTTTTTTCCCCACAAATAGAGCTTTCTTTTGGTGGTATTTGATCACCTCTGCGTTTTGTTTTTTTGCGCAACAACTAAAAATAGAGCGAAGATTTTGAAAAAAAAATACGTTTTTATTTTTTTCTGTAATTTTTTTTGTAAATGAGTATGTTTTCTCTTTCAATTACGGGCACTGATATGGTGGCACTGATGGGCACCGATGAGGTGGCACTGATGGGCACCGATGAGGTAGTTCTGATGGGCACCGATTAGGTAGCACTGATGGGCACTGATAGGCGGCGCTGGTATGGGGCACTGATGGGCACTCATAGGCGTCACTGATGGGCACTCATGGGCGGCACTGATGGGCACTCATGGGCGGCACTGGGCACTCATAGGCGGCACAGGTGGGCACTCATAGGTGGCACAGGTGGGCACTGATAGGTGGCACAGGTGGGCACTGATAGGTGGCACAGGTGGGCACTGATAGGTGGCACGGGTGGGCACTGATAGGTGGGCACTGGGCATGGATTGGCACTGACAGACACTGGGGTGGCACTGATGATCACTGAGGGTGGCACTGATGGATCACCTGTTGCCAATCAGTGCCCATGTGTGGGCACTGATTGGCATTATTGGCATTATTATTTTTTTACTGCCCTTTTTTTTTTGTCCTTTTTTTTGTCCTTTTTTTTTTTTTTGTAAGTACCCTGGTGGTCCGTGTGGCGATCCGAGGGGGGGGCTGCGCTGATAAACAATCAGCGTGAACCCCCCCTGTCAGGAGAGCCGCTGATCGCGTCTGTACTCGCTTCCTTTTTACATCGTGATCAGCCGTGATTGGACACGGCTGATCACGTGGTAACGAGGCTCCGCCGGAGACTCGTTACCGAGATCGGAGGTGCAGGGTGTCAGACTGACACCCCGCATCACCGATCGCCGCGCTGCGCGCCCGCACGGGCGCGCGCGGCATGAAATCGTGCTAGACGTTTGAGAACGTCTAGTCACGATTTCATAACCACTTCCCGGCCGTAAATCGGCTATTGGCCGGGCGGGAAGTGGTTAAGGACCTTGGGTGTTTTTCAGATTTGGTGTTTACAAGTCTATAACAGTTTTTTTTTGCTACAAAATTACTTAAAACCCCCAAACATTATATATATTTTTTTCTAACACCCTAGAGAATAAAATAGCGGTCATTGCAATACTTTATGTCACGCCGTATTTGCGCAGCGGTCTTACAAGCGCACTTTTAAAAAAAAAAAATGAGACAACAATAAATTTGGCCCAATTTTTTAATATATTGTGAAAGATAATGTTACGCCGAGTAAAATGATACCCAACATGTCACGCTTCAAAATTGCGTCCGCTCGTGGAATGGCGACAAACTTTTACCCTTTAAAATCTCCATAGGCGACGTTTAAAAAATTCTACAGCTTGCGTGTTTTGAGTTACAGAAGGCTAGAATTATTGCTCTCGCTCTACCGATCGCGGCGACACCTCACTTGTGTGGTTTGAATACCGTTTACATATGCGGGCGCTACTCACGTATGCGTTCGCTTCTGCTCGCGAGCTCGGCGGGACGGGGGGAGCGTTTTCTGGCTCCTAACTTTTTTAGCTGGCTCCTAGATTCCAAGCAAAATTTTGTCAAACCCTGAGTAAGGCCGCGTTCACACGTCCGAGAACCTCGTCGGGCTAAACCCATCGTTCCGCCCGACGAGGTTCCCGATGAGCGGTCGGAAAAAGCTCGTCGAGCCAAAGTCCTCATTGAACAACGGGGGAAAAAGAGAGCGTGCTCTCTTTTTTGGGCTCGACGAGCTTCCCGACGGGACGCTCGTCGGAAGTGTACACACGATCGATCTTCTCGCCAGAATATGTCTCCCAGCGAGCTTCTCGCTGGATTCTGCCGAGAAGCTCGGTCGTGTGTACGTCGCCTTAAAGTAGCGTAAAAATTGGCCTGGCCATGAAGGGGGAAAAACCTTCTGGTAGTCAAGTGGTTAATTTAGTGCATTGGTGGCCAACCCTGTTTTCCAATCGTAGTTTTCCGATCGCCGATACGATCACATATTTAAAAAAAAGCTCTGTGATTGGCCACCAACAAGCGCTCAAATAAAACAAAGATGAGAAAGCGTCCGTACTCGGCACGCCATTAAATCATTTTGATGTGGGGGGAAACGCCCCTTGCCGCTCCGCGTTTACCCTTGCCGGGTGACCTTTTCCTGCTGGCGTAGGACGGCGCGTGCGTTGCGGTGGCGGGACATTCGTTTAGCCGGCGAACGTGACTGAGTGGAGCTTGCACGACGGGCGCAGATTAATGAACCTATCAGGATTTAGCAATGCGCCGGATCCCTGCGAGCTTCCGCTCATTTATAATATGAACAAAGCAGTCAGAAGGCGAGGAAGGAAAGTGATCAGTCTTCACGTCGGCAGTGATGAGGCTCCTCATCGCACTTCTCGATTGGCCGAGTTTTTGGAAACTTTTCATTTTACGGCGTCAGGTTTTTGGATCAACAATATGGTGTAGGTGAGGTTTTGGCTAAAAATTTAAGGAGTTGTAAAATAAATTTTTACAGGGTATAGAGACATAGGGCCAGATTCAGAAAGGACTTGCGACGGCGTATCTCCAGATACGCCGTCGTAAGTCCGAATGAGTGCCGTCGTATCTCGGCGCCTGATTCAAAGAATCAGATACGCCGGAATTTAGGCAAGATCCGAGCGACGTAAGTCTCTTACGCCGTCGGATCTTAACTGCTTAATTACGCTGGCCGCTAGGTGGCGCTTCCGTCGATTTCCGCGCAAATTAGGTAGATACGCCGATTCACGCACGTAGTTGCGCCCGTCGTATTGATATGCGTCGCTTACGTAGGCGTTCCACCGGCGCAAAGTTACCCCTGCTCTATGAGGCGCAGCCCATGTTAAGTATGGACGTCGGAACAGCGCCGAATTGTACGTCGTTTAGTAAGTCGTTCGGGAATGGGGCTGGGCGTAAGTTACGTTCACGTCGATATCAATGAATATTTCCGACGTGATTTTGGAGCATGCGCCCTGGGATACGTCCACGGCCGGCGCAATGCGCAGTTCGTTCAGGCCGCGTCATTTACGCGGGGTCACGATTAGTTTACAAACAACACGCCCACTACCAGCCTACTTTGAATTACGCGGAATTACGCCGGCCCATTTACACTACGCCGCCGTAACTTTGGGCGCAAGTTCTCTGTGAATACGGCACCTGCTTCTCAAAGTTACGGCGGCGTAGATACGCTGCGCCGCCGGAAAGTTACGCGATGATATCTGAATCTGGCCCATAATACTTAACTGATTCCTTTTAACCACTTCAGCCCCGGACCAAAATGCAGCTAAAGGACCAGGCCCCTTTTTGCAAATTGGCACTGCGTCGCTTTAACAGACAACTGCGCACCGTAAGAACGATCATAGCGGTGGTTCCGCCGCTTGATTGTTCTTACAGGTGGCGGGAGGGGACATTCCCCCTCCTGCCGCCATCCGGTGCTTCTCCGGGCTCCCCCGTGGCATCGGGGGCCCGGAGAGATGATTGCCGTCCGCCGGATGTGCAGCATAGAGATGATTGGTGACCAGATGGGCACCAGTCATCTCTATGACCGTCGGAGGCCCGGGCGCGACGTGATGACGTCACGCCCGGGTCCCCGTAAGTAAACAGACCGCAATTGTGGCTGTCAGCATGAGATCCGTGAATTTTTTTTCACAATCTCATTCTTTCCAGCCTAGAGGATGTGTGACCTAACGTGTGTTTACAACTGTAGGGGGGTGTGGCTGTAAGTGTGACGTCATCGATTGTGTCCTCCTATAACAGGGATGACGCGATCGATGCAGCCGCCACAGTGAAGCACGGGGAAGCTCTCCCCGTTCTTCAGCGCAGGGGACCTATCGCCGCACTCCAGCGGCGATCGGGTCCGCGAGTCCCTCGGTCCCGGAGCTTCGGACCGGGTCACGGGAGCGTGCCGCGGCTGGGTAGTAGTACCTGTACGTGGATCTGCCCAGCCGTGTCATTCTGCCGACGTATATGTGCATAATAATAATATTAAAAAGAAAAATAATAATAAAAATAAATACATAAAAAAATTATGATAAAAATAAATACATTTAAAAAAAGAATAATAATAATAATCAAATAAAAATTTAAAATAATGGCACCTGAACCCGTGTTTTGCGATTCTAATGCGTTTTTCGGGATTGCGATGAAGAATTCTGCCGCAATCCCAAAGCGCCCTAGGTATGAATTAGGGTCTTTTAAAGTGACTCTCTGGGATCCTAAAATTTGGTCTGAGCTTACAAGATTACCGGCGTGCACCCAATGAATCTAGGTCGTGGGGATGCAGAAATAAGCGCACTCCTGCGACCCTGAAGGGAAGTACTCTTGAAAAAAGCTTCGGCCGTACTTCAGAGCAACCAATCCAATTCCTGGTTGCTTTACAAAGAAAATTTCTGGTGATTTTTGATTGGCTACAAAGGGTTACTGCCCATTATACATCCCCACTCCTCTATGCGATTATTATCGCTTCTACTTAGCACAGTGAATGTACTGCTACTTCATGTCCACAGGGGGGCAGAGTGACTGCAGGAAAATGATGGATGCCAGATCTCTGCATAATGTGTTCTGTGAGAAGTCGAGAGGGAATTAATAATTCAATTATAATTAGACGTGTGAAATTTGTTTCGCTCTAAAAAAACTTTTTTTTTTTTACGAATTTGGACAAATTTGGATATTTCCGAATAAACAAAACTCCATTTAACACATTTTTCCTGAATATTCGAAAAATCGTAAATTCAAGAATAAAAAAATAAAAAAATTCGGAAATTAACCACTTGACCACCGAGCCTGTTTTTCAGATTCTGTGATTACAAGACTAAAACAGTTTTTCTTTTGCTATAAAATTACCCCAAACATTATATATATATTTTTCTAACACCCTAGAGAATAAAATGGCGGTCATTGCAATATTTTTTGTCACACCGTATTTGCGCAGGCAGGCGCAGCGGTCTTACAAGCGCACATTTTTTGGGGGAAAATTCACTGTTTTTTAATTAAAAAATAAAGACAACAATAAATTTTGCCCAATTTTTTTATATATTGTGAAAGATAATGTTACGCCGAGTAAAATGATACCCAACATGTCACGCTTAAAAATTGCGCCCGCTCGTGGAATGGCGTCAAACTTTCACCCTTAAAAATCTCTATAGGCGACGTTTAAAAAATTCTATAGGTTGCATTTTTTGATACAGAGGAGGTCTAGGGCTAGAATTATTGCTCTCGCTCTAACGATCGCGGCGATACCTCACTTGTGTGGTTTGAACGCCGTTTTCATATGCGGGCGCTACTCGCGTATGCGTTCGCTTCCGTGCGCGAGCTCGTCGGGATGGGGCTTTTAAAAAAATGTTTTTTTGTTTTCTTATTTATTTTAATTTAGTTTAGAATTTTTTACACTGAAATAAATAAAAAAAAATATTGATCACTTTTATTCCTATTACAAGGAATGTAAACATCCCTTGTAATAGAAACAAGCATGACAGGTCCTCTTATATATGAGATCTGGGGGTCAAAAAGATCTCACATCTCATATTTAGACTTAAATGCAAAAAAAAAATGGAAACTGTCATTTTTTCAAATGACAAAAAAAAAACTGTTTCTTTGAGATGCTGGGCGGGACTGACGTTTTGACGTCACTTCCGCCCAGCAAAGCTATGGGGACGGGTGGGGGCGATGTTGCCCTTACTCACATCCCCACAATGACAGCCGAAGGACCCGATCGCGGAAGCGGCGAAGGTCACGGGAGAGCGGCAGGAGGGGGGGGCCCTCTCCCGCCACCGATAACGGCGATCTCGCGGCGACTCCGCCGCGGAGACCGCCGTGATCATTGACAGAACCGCCCACTGAAGAGATGGATATCTTGGTTGTGGCAGCAGCTGCTGCCGTTACCGAGATATCCATCTTTAAAAACATGGGCCCAGATTCACAGAGCGATTACGCCTGCGCAACAGGAGATGCGCGTGCGTAAGTCTAAATGTGCGCGTGCGTTTCGTTGCACGGCATCCCCAGAACGAGATACGCAAAAAATCGTAATTTCGTTAGACTGGCGCATCCGTCCGCGCAAAAGTGCGATAGACACACCATTGATTTGCTAGTCAAATATGCTAATGAGGGACTTACGGGGATCCACAAAACAACGTTGGGGCAGCGCAGGCGACGCGGTGTGCGCAACAGCAAAATGTCCTGTCTAAAATTAGAGCTGATAAAAGCTGGTCTAAAAAAAGAAAAAAAGTCTACTTGTCAGATAAAGCAACACTGTTAGTGAGGAGTTCAGCAGTCACACGTGTTGCTCAACAATCTGTATGCCAACATGCCAGGGGCATCGTCGCGCATAGCTATACTACTGACTTTAGATGAACAAAGAAGGAGGAGGGCACGGAGGAGGGCACTAAGGAGGGCACGGGAGATGTTTTTTTTTTTTTTATTTGCTTATATAAAATTTACAATTTAATCTAATCTAATACAATATTCTTATCTGATACAAGCCCCTCACTCTTCACTTGATATATCACACACGCATAGACATCTTTGGCATGAGTGATTCTGAGGTGTCTCGCATCTTCAGATTCACCCCTCATGCCATCCTGGAATTACCACAACCTTGCAGGACATCAGCAGCCCAACACATGACACTACCCATGACACCCATGACAGCTACATATACAATCAGAGCCCCATCCCCACAGATTTCGAACAGAACATGTATGGGGACAGCTGGCTGGTTGGTGAGTGACATGGGTGGCAGGCATGACTATCCCCTCCCGTGATGCACACCTCAGAAGTGGCACATGCATGACTAACATCCTCCTGTCTTTTCCCTTCAAGGTGACTCTGCATATGCACTGGTACCCCATCCCCATCATGACCCCATCTCATGACCCCATCTCATGACCCCATCTCATGCCATCTCATGCCAGCTCACATTATGCATCTTTGCACGTTAAACACACACATTAATCATGGCACAATGAGAATGCATGCATGCACACCACTGTGGTCCCTAGCACAGACACATCACATCCTCATCACATTGGATTGGCACCAGTCCACCATGCAGGACTTGTGAGCTGCAACGCCACGCCACGGCTCCAATTATGTCACTGTACATTCATACACCATTCACACAGACCTGGGGATCACTTCTCCACCACAAATGAGGGTGACACCCCTTTTCCCGCAGGAATATCACCCCCACATTCCAAAATCATTCACAAACAGAACCAAAAAAAAAAAATGCCCAGCAAAAATATAATTTAAACAAAATAACAACAAAGAAAACACATAAAAGACAAAAATCACTCTGCAAAACAGTCCCCAAATATCTCAAAGACACGTCACAAACAAACAAAAGCACCTTGCTGTAGAGGGAGGGATACAAAGGGATGTACTTTTGCAAAGGAAGTGCATTTGTGTCTGTCTATTTATGCTGTCTGCGTAGTTCATAAAGTTGCCCTAGTCCATTTCCAATTTCACTGATTGCGCCGCTCCCGAGTTGTGAGCATGCGCACAGCGGAGCTGACCATGGTCTCCTTCAAGCGCGCATGCGCGAGCCGGCCGGCCCTTCATTTGCATGGGGTCACGGCTCATTTCAATGTAACACGCCCACGTCCTTCCCAATTTGTATTACTCCTCCTTACGCCTCTGGAAAAACGTTACGTATGCGCAATTTCCTGCGCAAAAGCTACGAGAATAGGGTGATTACGCGGCAAAATTGCGCAAGTCTAACGTAAAGGCGGTGCGCTACGCCGGTCCAATAATGCGCAGATGTACGTGAATCTGGGCCATGATGTATATTTACAATGGGCGGTTGTCAAGTGGTTAAAAAATTAAAAAATCCGGAAATTTTAAATTTGGAAATTAAAAAATTTGGAAATTTAAAAATTTGGAAATTAAAAAATTAAAAAATTTGGAAATTCGAAAACCCGAAATATCGAAAATCAGAAATAATAACTAATAATAACTTAACTATTACTAACTATTCAATTATAGGTATTGGGAATTACATATCACTCTCATAAAGTCTTGATGGCAACAAAGTATCTGAATATTTAAAAAAAAATAATAAAAGAAGAGTGAAGTTCACAGAACACGGAACCCATCCTGTCCTGGGCTGACTTCACACCATATCGGGTCTGCGGGCCGCGTCTGCGCAGCTACCCTGGCCCATTCATTTAAAAGGGCTGCTGCGACTGCGTTTCTGAAATAATGTTCCTGCGCCATTTTCAAAACCCAGCAGCCGGGATATCGCATGATGCTTTTGCACCTTGCTATTCCCGGCAGTTGCTGCTACGTTTTTTAAATGCATTGGGGTGCAATTAGGAATAAATGGCAGCTCAGCGCATTTTTAACCACTTGCCTACTTAGTACTTTCACCGCTCCCCCTTCCTGCCCATTCCAATTTTCAGCGCTGTCGCACTTTGAATGACTATTGCGCAGTCATGCAACACTGTACACATATGACATTTTTAAAGGGCCCTCATTGTGTTGGCTTGGGTACAGCCTCCATTGTGTTGGGTGGGTGAAGCCTCCATTGTGTTGGATGGTTAAGGAGCCTCCATTGTGTTGGGTGGGTAAGAAGACTCCATTGTGTTGGCTTGGGTACAGCCTCTATTGTGTTGGGTGGTAGAGCGTCCATTGTGTTGGTTGGGTAAAGAGCCGCCCCCATTGTGTTGGGTTGGGTACAGACTTTATTCTGTTGGGTGGTAGAGCCTCCATTGTGTTGGGTGGGTGGAGCCTCCATTATGTTGGATGGTAGAGCGTCCATTGTTTTGGTTGGATAAAGAGCATCCATTGTGTTGGGTGGGTGGAGCCTCCATTGTGTTGGATGGTTAACCCCTTCCATACAGGGCATTTTAACCCCCTTCCTGCCCAGACCAATTTTTAGTTTTCAGCGCTGTTGCACTTTGAATGACAATTGCGCGGTCATGCAACACTGCACCCAAATTAAATTGTTATGTTTTTTCCCCCACACAAATAGAGCTTTCTTTTGGTGGTATTTGATCATTTCTTTTATTTTTTGCGCTATACACAAAAGAAGAGCGACAATTTAGAAAAAAAAAACAATATTTTTTACTTTTTTATTTAATAAATATCACAATTTTTTTTTAAAAAAAACTTTTTTTTTCCTCAGTTTAGACCGATACATATACTTCTACGTATTTTTGGTTAAAAAAAAAAAAACGCAATAATATATATTGATTGGTTTGCGCAAAAGTTATAGCGTCTACAAAATACGTAATAGTTTTATGGCATTTTTATTTTTTATTTTTTACTTGTAATGGCGGCGATCTGCGTTTTTTTTTTTTTTTGTGACGTGACATTGCGGCGGACATATCGGACACTTTTGACACGTTTTTGGGACCATTCACATTTACACAGCGATTAGTGCTATAAAACTGCACTGATTACTGTGTAAATGTGACTGGCAGGGAAGGGGGTTAACACTAGGGGGCGCTGAAGGGGTTAAAATGTTCCCTAAAGTATGTTCTGAATGTAGGGGGAGGGGACTTACAAGGGGAGGAGACCGATGTGTGTTCCTCTGTACTGGGAACACACATCAGTCTCCTCACCGCTGACAGGAGGTGGATCTGTGTGTTTACACACACAGGTCCACACTCCTGCCGTGATCAGCGGTAATCGTGGGTGCCCGGTGGCAATCGCGGCCACGCCACCGGGCACGCCCGCGGGATCGCGAGTGGTGCCGCGGGCGCGCGAGCGTGCCCTAGAACGCCTGGGAACAAAGAACGTCATATGACGTCCACTCTCATCGGCGAGGGGTTGCTGCAGACGTCAATACCCTATGGCCCGGTATGGAAGGGGTTAAGGAGACTCCATTGTGTTGGGTGAGTGGAGCCTCCATTGTGTTGGGTGGGTAAGAAGACTCCATTGTGGTGGCTTGGCTACAGCCTCCATTGTATTGGATGGTAGAGCCTCCATTGTGTTGGCTGGGTAAAGAGCCCCCATTGTGGTGGCTTGGGTACAGACTTCATTGTGTTGGGTGGGTAGAGCCTCTATTGTATTGGTTGGGTAAAGAGCCTCCATTGTGTTGGTTGGGTAAAGAGCCTCCATTGTGTTGGTTGGGTAAAGAGCCCTCCATTGTGTTGGGTGGGTACAGCCTTCATTGTGTTGGTTGGTAGAGCGCCCATTGTGTTGGGTGGTAGAGCGTCCATTGTGTTGGTTAGTTAAGGACACTCAATGTGTAGGCTGGGTGGGTAGAGCCCCCATTGTGTTGGTTGGGTATAGAGCCCCCATTGTGTTGGTTGGGTACAACCTTGTTGTGTTGGGTGGGTACAGCCTCCATGGTTGGGTAAAGAGCCCCCATTGTATTGGTTGGGGAAAGAGCCCCCATTGTATTGTTGGTAAAGAGCCGTCATTGGGTGGGTAAGCTTTAGTGTTGGTTGGGTGAGAGTCCTCATTGTGTTGGCTTGGGTACAGCCTTGTGTTGGTGGGTACAGCCTTCATTGGTTGGTTGGGTGAAAGCCTCAGTGTTGGCTTGGGTACCTCCATTGTGTTGGGTGGGTACAGCCTTCATTGTGTTGGTTGGTAGAGCGCCCATTGTGTTGGGTGGTAGAGCGTCCATTGTGTTGGTTAGTTAAGGACACTCAATTGTGTAGGCTTGGGTACAGCCTCCATTGTGTTGGGTGGTAGAGCCCCCATTGTGTTGGTTGGGTATAGAGCCCCCATTGTGTTGGTTGGGTACAACCTTCGTTGTGTTGGGTGGGTACAGCCTCCATTGTGTTGGTTGGGTAAAGAGCCCCCATTGTATTGGTTGGGTAAAGAGCCCCCATTGTATTGGTTGGGTAAAGAGCCGTCATTGTGTTGGGTGGGTACAGCCTTTATTGTGTTGGTTGGGTGAAGAGTCCTCATTGTGTTGGCTTGGGTACAGCCTTCGTTGTGTTGGGTGGGTACAGCCTTCATTGTGTTGGTTGGGTGAATAGCCCTCATTGTGTTGGCTTGGGTACAGCCTTTCGTTGTGTTAGGTGGGTACAGCTTCCATTGTGTTGGTTGGGTTAAAAGCCCTCATTGTGTTGGCTTGGGTACAGCCTCCATTGTATTGGTTGGGTGAAGAGCCCTCATTGTGTTGGCTTGGGTACAGCCTTTGTTGTGTTGGCTTGGGTAAAGCCTTCGTTGTGTTGGTTGGGTAAAGAGCCCCCATTGTATTGGTTGGGTAAAGAGCCTCCATTGTGTTGGGTGGGTGGAGCATCCATTGTGTTGGGTGGGTGGAGCATCCATTGTGTTGGGTGGGTGGAGCCTCCATTGTGTTGGGTGGGTAGAGCCCCCATTGTTTGGTTGGGTAAAGAGCCGTCATGCGTTGGGTGGGACTTTATTGTGTTGGTTGGGTGAAGAGTCCATTGTGGATGACTTTGTTGAATGCCGCAGTGTGGTTGGCAGTGTGGTTGGCAGTGTGGGTTGGCAGTGTGGTTGGCAATGTGGTTGGCAGTGTGGTTGGCTGTGTGGTTGGCAGTGTGGTTGGGTAAAGCAGTTTGGTTGGGTAAAGAGCCTCCAGTTTGGGTTGGCATCCATTGTGTGGTGGGTGGCATCCATTGTGTGGGTGGGTGGCCTCCAGTGTGGGTGGGTATTGGCAGTGGGACTCCATTTGGATGACTGTGAATGCCGCAGTGTGGTTGGCAGTGTGGTTGGCAGTGTGGGTTGGCAGTGTGGTTGGCAATGTGGTTGGCAGTGTGGTTGGCTGTGTGGTTGGCAGTGTGGTTGGCAGTTTGGTTGGCAGTTTGGGTTGGCAGTGTGGTTGGCAGTGTGGGTTGGCAGTGTGGGTTGGCAGTGTGGGTTGGCAGTGTGGTTGGCTGTGTGGTTGGCAGTGTGGGTTGGCAGTGTGGGTTGGCAGTGTGGTTGGCAGTTTGGTTGACAGTGTGGTTGGCAGTGTGGTTGGAAGTGTGGGTTGGATGTGTGGGTTGGCAGTGTGGTTGGCTGTGGGTTGGCAGTGTGGGTTGGCAGTGTGGGTTGGCAGTGTGGTTGGCTATGTGGTTGGCAGTGTGGGTTGGCAGTGTGGGTTGGCAGTGTGGTTGGCAGTTTGGTTGACAGTGTGGTTGGCAGTGTGGTTGGCAGTGTGGTTGGCAGTGTGGGTTGGCAGTGTGGATTGGCAGTGTGGTTGGCAGTGTGGGTTGGCAGTGTGGTTGGCAGTGTGGGTTGGCAGTTTGGTTGACAGTGTGGTTGGCAGTGTGGTTGGAAGTGTGGGTTGGCAGTGTGGTTGGCAGTGTGGGTTGGCAGTGTGGTTGGCTGTGTGGTTGGCAGTGTGGGTTGGCAGTGTGGGTTGGCAGTGTGGGTTGGCAGTGTGGTTGGCTATGTGGTTGGCAGTGTGGGTTGGCAGTTTGGTTGACAGTGTGGTTGGCAGTGTGGGTTGGCAGTTTGGTTGACAGTGTGGTTGGCAGTTTGGTTGGCAGTGTGGGTTGGCAGTGTGGTTGGCTGTGTGGATGGCAGTTTGGTTGGCAGTGAGGTTGGCAGTGTGGTTGGCAGTGTGGGTTGGAAGTGTGGGTTGGCAGTGTGGTTGGCTGTGTGGTTGGCAGTGTGGGTTGGCAGTGTGGTTGGCTTGGGTTGGCAGTGTGTGGCAGTTGGTTGGCTGTGTGGTTGGCAGTGTGGGTTGGCAGTGTGGGTTGGCAGTGTGGTTGGCAGTGTGGTTGGCAGTGTGGGTTGGTTGGCAGTGTGGTTGGCTGTGTGGATGGCAGTTTGGTTGGCAGTGAGGTTGGCAGTGTGGTTGGTAGTGTGGGTTGGATGTGTGGGTTGGCAGTGTGGTTGGCTGTGTGGTTGGCAGTATGGGTTGGCAGTGTGGGTTGGCAGTGTGGTTGGCTATGTGGTTGGCAGTGTGGGTTGGCAGTGTGGTTGGCAGTGTGGGTTGGTAGTGTGGTTGGCAGTGTGGTTGGCAGTGTGGGTTGGCAGTGTGGTTGGCAGTGTGGTTGGCAGTTGGGTTGGCAGTGTGGGTTGGCAGTGTGGGTTGGCAGTGTGGGTTGGCAGTGTGGTTGGCAGTTTGGTTGACAGTGTGGTTGGCAGTGTGGTTGGCAGTGTGGGTTGGCAGTGTGGGTTGGCAGTGTGGGTTGGCAGTGTGGTTGGCAGTGTGGTTGGCAGTGTGGGTTGGCAGTGTGGGTTGGCAGTGTGGGTTGGCAGTGTGGGTTGGCAGTGTGGTTGGCTATGTGGTTGGCAGTGTGGGTTGGCAGTTTGGTTGACAGTGTGGTTGGCAGTGTGGGTTGGCAGTTTGGTTGACAGTGTGGTTGGCAGTGTGGTTGGCAGTTTGGTTGGCAGTGTGGGTTGGCTGTGTGGTTGGCTGTGTGGATGGCAGTTTGGTTGGCAGTGAGGTTGGCAGTGTGGTTGGCAGTGTGGGTTGGAAGTGTGGGTTGGCAGTGTGGTTGGCTGTGTGGTTGGCAGTGTGGGTTGGCAGTGTGGTTGGCTGTGTGGTTGGCAGTGTGGGTTGGCAGTGTGGTTGGCTGTGTGGTTGGTAGTGTGGGTTGGCAGTGTGGTTGGCAGTGTGGTTGGCAGTTTGGTTGGCAGTGTGGTTGGCAGTTTGGTTGGCAGTGTGGGTTGGCTGTGTGGTTGGCTGTGTGGATGGCAGTTTGGTTGGCAGTGAGGTTGGCAGTGTGGTTGGCAGTGTGGGTTGGAAGTGTGGGTTGGCAGTGTGGGTTGGCTGTGTGGTTGGCAGTGTGGGTTGGCAGTGTGGTTGGCAGTGTGTGGTTGGGTTGGCAGTGTGGGTTGGCAGTGTGGGTTGGCAGTGTGGGGCAGTTGGGTTGGCAGTGTGGTTGGCAGTGTGGTTGGCAGTGTGGTTGGCTGTGTGGTTGGCTGTGTGGGTTGGCAGTGTGGTTGGCTTGGGTTGGCAGTGTGGTTGGCAGTGTGGTTGGGTTGGCAGTGTTGGCAGTGTGGTTGGCAGTGTGGTTGGCAGTGTGGGTTGGCAGTGTGGTTGGCTGTGTGGTTGGCAGTGTGGGGCAGTTGGGTTGGCAGTGTGGTTGGCAGGTGTGGGTTGGCAGTGTGGTTGGCTATGTGGTTGGCAGTGTGGGTTGGCAGTGTGGTTGGCAGTTTGGTTGACAGTGTGGTTGGCAGTGTGGTTGGCAGTGTGGGTTGGCAGTGTGGATTGGCAGTGTGGTTGGCAGTGTGGGTTGGCAGTGTGGTTGGCAGTGTGGTTGGCAGTGTGGTTGGCTGTGTGGCTGTGTGGTTGGCAGTGTGGGTTGGCAGTGTGGTTGGCAGTGTGGTTGGCAGTGTGGTTGGCTGTGTGGTTGGCAGTGTGGGTTGGCAGTGTGGTTGGCAGTGTGGTTGGCTGTGTGGTTGGCAGTGTGGTTGGCAGTTGGGTTGGCAGTGTGGTTGGCAGTGTGGGTTGGCAGTGTGGGTTGGCAGTGTGGTTGGCTGTGTGGGGTTGGCTGTGTGGTTGGCAGTGTGGGTTGGCAGTGTGGTTGGCAGTGTGGGTTGGCAGTGTGGTTGGCAGTGTGGGTTGGTTGGCAGTGTGGTTGGCAGTGTGGCAGTGTGGTTGGCAGTGTGGGTTGGCAGTGTGGTTGGCAGTGTGGGTGGCAGTTGGTTGGCAGTTTGGCAGTTGGTTGGCAGTGTGGTTGGCATGTGGTTGGCAGTTTGGTTGGCAGAGAGATGATCTGACGACGTCCCTCCTCCTCCATCATGAAATCTACAACAAAGTCCCTTTAATAATTCAGCACAATGAGTTCTTATTGACCGACCTCCAGCCGCACCTTCCAGCCGTTTTCCGAGGCCGCTGCCGATCGGGGGCCGGAGTTAATATTTTATGCCGGAGCTGATCGATAAAATCAGTCGGCAGATTAAAGTCTTTTGTTTTATTTACTGAGAGCGCCGAGGAAAGACGCAAAGTAAAGTCCACAGAAGATTGGAAGAGACAAACGCTCCTCCTGGGTCTCCACACCGGGAACTCTTCTCTCTATGATGATGAATGAAACGTTCGTCATCTTCTGAGCACCCGGCGCACGGAGCGATCGTCTGACGGCGGCTGCGAGGCATCGCGGGGGGGGGTGGCGGCTTCACCTTCGTTCATTCGGGGCGTTGATTTTGCGATTTTATTAATGAATGTTATTCTAATAGTGCAAGTGAGTGTGGAGTCTACAACGGCGGTCCCGGCAGAGCGCCAAGGCTGCATTCAATGGGGCGGGGCGTAGGGCAGCCCATTAGATTTGTGCTAGGAAGGAGGTTTTGGGGGGAGGATTTGTACGAGGAGGGGAGATTTAGGGGGGGAGGATTTGTACGAGGAGGGGGGATTTGGGGGGGGAGGATTTGTACGAGGAGGGGGGATTTGGGGGGGAGGATTTGTACGAGGAGGGGGGTTTGGGGGGGAGGATTTGTACGAGGAGGGGGGATTTGGGGGAAGATTTGTACGAGAAGAGAGGATTTGGGGGGGAGGATTTGGGGGGGAGGATACGAGGAGGGGGAGGATTTGTACAAGGAGAGTGGATTTGGGGGGGAGGATTTGTACGAGGAGGGGGGATTTGGGGGGATTTGTACGAGAAGGGGAGATTTGGGGGAAGGATTTCTACGAGGAGGGGGGATTTGGGGGGGAGGATTTGTACAAGAAGAGGAGATTTGGGGAGGGAGGATTTGTACGAGGAGGGGGGATTTGTACAAGGAGGGAGGATTTGGGGGAGGAGTGGGGATTTGGGGGGAGGATTTGTATGAGGAGGGGGGATTTGGGGTGGAGGATTTGTATGAGGAGGGGGATTTGGGAGGAGGATTTGTACGAGGAGGGGGGAGGATTTGTACAAGGAGAGTGGATTTGGGGGGGAGGATTTGTACGAGGAGGGGGGATTTGGGGGGGATCTGTACGAGAAGGGGAGATTTGGGGGAAGGATTTCTACGAGGAGGGGGGATTTGGGGGGGTGGATTTGTACAAGAAGAGGAGATTTGGGGAGGGAGTATTTGTACGAGTAGGGGGGATTTGGGGGGGAGGATTTGTACAAGGAGGGGGGATTTGTATGAGGAGGGAGGATTTGGGGGAGGAGTGGGGATTTGGGGGGAGGATTTGTATGAGGAGGGAGGAAGATTTGTACAAGGAGAGCGGATTTGGGGGGGGGGGATTTGTATGAGGAGGGGGGATTTGGGGGGGGGGGGATTTGTATGAGGAGGGGGGATTTGGGGGGGAGGATTTGTAGGAGAAGGGGGATTCGGGGGGGATTTGTACGAGAAGGGGAGATTGGGGGGAGGATTTGTACGAGAAGGGGAGGATTTATACAAGGAGGGGGGATTTTGGGGGGGGATTTGTACGAGAAGGGGAGATTTGGGGGGGAGGATTTGTACGAGGAGGGAGAATTTAAGGGAGGATTTGTAGGAGGAGGGAGGATTTGTACGAGGAGGGGGGATTTGGGGGGAGGATTTGTACGAGGAGGGGGGAAGATTTGCACAAGGAGAGTGGATTTGAGGAGGAGGGAGGATTTGTACGGGAAGGGAAGATTGGGGGGAGGATTTGTACGAGAAGGGGAGATTTGGGGGGGGGGATTTGTACGAGAAGGGGAGATTTGGGGGGGAGGATTTGTACGAGGAGGGAGGATTTGGGGGAGGATTTGTACGAGGAGGGAGGATTTGTATGAGGAGGGGGGATTTGGGGGGAGGATTTGTACGAGGAGGGGGAAGATTTGTACAAGGAGAGTGGATTGGGGGGAGGATTTGTACAAGGAGGGGGGATTTGGGGGGAGGATGTGTACGAGAAGGGGATATTTGGGGGGGAGGATTTGTACGAGAAGGGGAGATTGGGGGGAGGATTTGTACGAGAAGGGGAGATTTGGGGGGGAGGATTTGTACAAGGAGGATGGAATTAGGGGGAGGATTTGTACGAGGAGGGGGGATTTGGGAGGGGAGGATTTGTACGAGGAGGGGGGATTTGGGGGGGGATTTGTACGAGAAGGGGAGATTTGGGGGAAGGATTTCTACAAGGAGGGGGATTTGGGGGGGAGGATTTGTACAAGAAGAGGAGATTTGGGGAGGGAGGATTTGTACGAGTAGGGGGGATTTGGGGGGGGGGAGGATTTGTACAAGGAGGGGGGGATTTGTATGAGGAGGGAGGATTTGGGGGAGGAGTGGGGATTTGGGGGGAGGATTTGTATGAGGAGGGAGGAAGATTTGTACAAGGAGAGCGGATTTGGGGGGGGATTTGTATGAGGAGGGGGGATTTGGGGGGGGAGGATTTGTATGAGGGAGGGGGGGATTTGGGGGGGAGGATTTGTAGGAGAAGGGGGATTCGGGGGGGATTTGTACGAGAAGGGGAGATTGGGGGGAGGATTTGTACGAGAAGGGGAGGATTTATACGAGGGGGGATTTTGGGGGGGATTTGTACGAGAAGGGGAGATTTGGGGGGGAGGATTTGTACGAGGAGGGAGAATTTAAGGGAGGATTTGTAGGAGGAGGGAGGATTTGTACGAGGAGGGGGGATTTGGGGGGAGGATTTGTACGAGGAGGGGGGAAGATTTGCACAAGAAGAGTGGATTTGAGGAGGAGGGAGGATTTGTACGGGAAGGGAAGATTGGGGGGAGGATTTGTACGAGAAGGGGAGATTTGGGGGGGGGGATTTGTACGAGAAGGGGAGATTTGGGGGGGGAGGATTTGTACGAGGAGGGAGGATTTGGGGGAGGATTTGTACGAGAGGGAGGATTTGTATGAGGAGGGGGGATTTGGGGGGATTTGTACGAGGAGGGGGAAGATTTGTACAAGGAGAGTGGGGGATTTGGGGGGAGGATTTGTACGAGGGGGGATTTGGGGGGAGGATTGTACGGGGGGAGAAGATTTGGGATTGGGGGTGAGGATTTGTACGAGGAGGGGAGGATTTGGGGGAGGATTTGTACGAGGAAGGGGAGATTTGGGGGGGAGGATTTGTACGGAGGATTGGGGAGGATGTGGAGGGGGAGATTTGGGGGGAGGAGGAGGGGGGATTTGGGGGAGGGAGCTGGAAGGTGGGATCTGGGCAAGGTTCCCTCTACACTCCCAGCTGTTAGGCCAGCGGTGGAACTACCAGGTGGCACTTATGACCAGGCCCTGGAGCTCTACCATCAAAAGGGGGGGGCAAGACAGCAATAAAGGGCCCCCACGATTGGAATAAAGGGCCCTGGGATCAGTGGGAAGGGTCTGGCAATCAGAGGGAAGGTCACCAGACTTGGAAGGGAAGGGCCCCTGCTCTGATAGAAGGGGTCCTGGGACCAGTGGGTCAGGGGGGGCCCTTCATCCTTTCTTATACCGGGGCGCTAACGGTTGGACATGTACCGTTTGTTAAACCCCCATTACTCCGATCTGTGATCTAGCGACTCTGGTTATTTTCTTGTCTTTCCCCCGGACTCTCCTGCTGCGGCTGCCTACTTAAGCTGTTCGGTTCAGATCTTCTCTGCTTTCGCCTGGTCAACATATCAGAGACTCTCTCCTATGTACCTGTGAAAGACTTGCTTGGCCGACGTCCCTTCTGGTTCCTGATCTGGTTCTCCAGTTTCCTGATTTCCAGGCTTGCCCTAAAGTACGCTGATCTCTGGCTGCCTGGCGTCCTGGCTTGTCTGACTATCCGTTCCATTACCGAACTCTAGCTATGTTTTGACTACGTTTGCTCTGCTTACCTTTTACTATTATTATTTAACTAGTGTGATTTTTACTGCACTTCTGTCTCGGTCTGATTCATGGTTTCTGACATCAATATATGTAATAGAATAGCCAGTGGACTAACTAAATTTTCAGTGGAATAACTCATTTCAAAGCCTGGTTCCTTGTTTGTTTTTAAGCGAGGAAGGGATAGAAGTAGGGTTGCCACCTGTTTGGGATTTACCTGGGCCGTTCCGGGTTTTGAATCATGTGTCCGGGTTTGAAACCCCCGGACACATGATTCAAAACCTGGACTGTCCTACATTATTCAGACAGGAATGTAGCTTAGAACAGGGCCTCACAGGAGGGTGAGGGGCAGGGTTGCCACCTGTCCGGGATTCACTCGGGCAGTCCGGGTTTTGAATCATGTGTCCGGGTTCCAGGTGGAAAGAAACCCGGACACATGATTCAAAACCTGGACTGTCTTACATTTTTCAGACAGAAATGTAGCTTAGAACAGGGCCTCAGATGAAGGTGAGGGGTAGGGTTGCCCCCTGTCCGGGATTCACCCGGGCTGTCCAGGTTTTGATTCACGTGTCCGGGTTTCAGGTGGACAGAAACATGATTCATCTCTACTCATCTAATCATCTCCTGCACTGTTTCTAAAACATTCGTTGAACGAACGTCACGCATGCTTCGTAAAAAGTTGGTTGTAATTTCACTAACAGGTGAATTCCTATGATCATCAGCGCCATCTAGTGGCCAAAATGCAGTATATCGTCTCATAGAGATCAGAAAACAATACTGCCTTTTGGCCACTAGATGGAGGTGGCTATACAGGAATTTATGTATTCATTTAAATCCTATTAAAATCTATAAATTCATGAATGTGTGTGACAATATTTTATTTGCTGTTTAAAAGTTAAAATATGTTTTTTTTTTTTGCTAGAAAATT
>CM056056.1:13575622-13600622 GCA_029574335.1 Rana kukunoris
AGAGGTCTGTTTAAAGCTCAGAGAGCATCATGAAGAACAAGGAACACACCAGGCAGGTCCGAGATACTGTTGTGGAGAAGTTTAAAGCCGGATTTGGATACAAAAAGATTTCCCAAGCTTTAAACATCCCAAGGAGCACTGTGCAAGCGATAATATTGAAATGGAAGGAGTATCAGACCACTGCGAATCTACGGAGACCCGGCCGTCCCTCTAAACTTTCACCTCATACAAGGAGAAGACTGAAAACAGCGTCTTAAAGAAACATTTTTTTTTCTGTCATTTAAAAAAAATTACAGTTTAATTTTTTCTTTTCTTTTTTTGCATTTAAGCCTAAATATGAGATGTGACGTCTTTTTGACCCCCAGATCTCATATATAAGAGGACCTGTCATGCTTTTTTCTATTACAAGGGATGTTTACATTCCTTGTAATAGGAATAAAAGTGATCAATATTTTTTATTATTATTTATTTCAGTGTAAAAAATTATAAACTAAATCAAAATAAATAAGAAAACAAATATTTTTTTTTTTTAAAACACCCCGTCCCGACGAGCGACAGAAGCTAACGCATACGCGAGTAGCGCCCGCATATGAAAACAGTGTTCAAACCACACAAGTGAGGTATCGCCGCGATCGTTAGAGCGAGAGCAATAATTCTAGCCCTAGACCTCCTCTGTATCTCAAAAAATGCAACCTGTAGAATTTTTTAAACGTTGCCTATCGAGATTTTTAAGGGTAAAAGTTTGACGCCATGCCACGAGCGGGCGCAATTTTTAAGCGTGACATGTTGGGTATCATTTTACTCGTAACATTATCTTTCACAATGTATAAAAAAATTGGGCCAAATTTATTGTTGTCTTATTTTTTAATTCAAAAAAGTGCGCTTGTAAGACCGCTGCGCAAATACGGTGTGACAAAAAGTATTGCAATGACTGCCATTTTATTCTCTAGGGTGTTAGAAAAATATATATATAATGTTTGGGGGTTTTAAGTAATTTTCTAGCAAAAAAAACTGTTTTAGTCTCGTAAACACCGAATCTGAAAAACAGGCTCGGTGGTCAAGTGGTTAAAGTTTGCCACAAGCCACCTGGGAGACACACCAAACATGTGGAAGAAGGTTCTCTGCTCAGATGAAACCAAAATCGAACTTTTTGGCAACAATGCAAAACGTTATGTTTGGCGTAAAAGCAACGCAGCTCATCACCCTGAACACACCATCCCCACTGTGAAACATGGTGGTGGCAGCATCATGGTTTGGGCCTGCTGTTCTTCAGCAGGGACAGGGAGGATGGCTAAAATTGATGGGAAGATGGATGGAGCCAAATGCAGGACCATTCTGGAAGGAAACCTGATGGAGTTTGCAAAAGACCTGAGACTGGGACGGAGATTTGTCTTCCAACAAGACAATGATCCAAAACATAAAGCAAAATCTACAATGGAATGGCTCACAAATAAACATATCCAGGTGTTAGAATGGCCAAGTCCAAGTCCAGACCTGAATCCAATCGAGAATCTGTGGAAAGAACTGAAAACTGCTGTTCACAAACGCTCTCCATCCAACCTCACTGAGCTCCGGCTGTTTTGGGCAAAAATTTCAGTCTCTCGATGTGCAAAACTGATAGAGACCATGATGTGGCAAAAGGTCGCCAAGTTCAAGGGGGCCGAATACTTTCGCAAGGCACTGTATACTATATATACATATGAGTTTTTTATGTGAAACAGATAACGATCGGCCCTCAACACATTTTAAGGGAACAATATTTATAAATAAATAAATAAATATATATACACAGTGTGCAGTTTTTTATTTTATTTATTATGCTCTCGGTAATAAATAAATAATATTTTTCCATTCATTTATTATTATTTGTTGTCCAAATATCAGAAGCATTCATGCAAGCTTGCTGGAACTTACCTGTATATTTTCTAATAGATTAATTCTTTTATCATCAGCTCTAGTGGCCCAAATGCAAAAAAAAAAAAAAAAAAAATACACCATGTTTTATAGTATTAATACAAATTAGATATATATAATAATTAGTAATAATGTCATAAAACGTGTTACATTTTATAAATACCTCACTGAGAAAATATACCATATTATAATAATAATAATAATAATAATAATAATATTTTTTTTATATATATATATATAATTAAAATATGGTATATTTTCTCAATGAGGTACTTATAAAAGGTTCCACGTTTTATAATATTAATACAATTTTTTATATATCATTTATATCTAATTTATTTCTCTAATAATTCTTATTAATATCATAAAACATGGTGTATTTTTCAATTTTTGCATTGACACTTTGCTACAATGTTGTGTAGTGAGTGTACGGCTTGTATAACGGTGTAAATTTGCCTCAAAATAACTCAACACACGACAATTAATGTCTAAACCCGCTGCCAACAAAAGTGAGTACACCTCCTAAGTGAAAATGTCCGAATTGGGCCCAAAGTGTGTGGCCGCCATTATTTTCCAGCGCTGCCTTAACCCTCTTGGGCATGGAGGTCACCAGAGCTTCACAGGTTGGCACTGGAGTCCTCTTCCCCTCCTCCATGACGACATCACAGAGCTGGTGGATGTTGGAGATCTTGAGCTCCTCCACCTTCCGTGTAAGGATGTCCCACGGATGATCAATAGGGTTCAGGTCTGGAGACATGCTTGGCCAAGTCCATCACCTTTACCCTCAGCTTCTTTAGCAAGGCGGTGGTGGTCTTGGAGGTGTGTTTGGGGTGGTTATCATGTTGGAATACTACCCTGCGGCCCAGTCTCTGAAGGGAAGGGATCATGCTCTGCTTCAGTATGTCACAGTACATGTTGGCATTCATGGTTCCCTCAATGATCTGTAGCTCCCCAGTGTCCTTCTGGGATGGCAGCCATGCAGAACCAATTTGATGCAGTGTGCGGCATATGGTCTGAGCACTGACAGGCTGACCCCTCCCCCTCCCCTTCAACCTTTGCAGCAATACTGGCAGCACTCATAGGTCTATTTCTCAAAGACAACCTCTGGAAATGACGCTGAGCACGTGACGCTCAACTTCTCTGGTGGACCATGGCGAGGCGGGGGAGGGGAACCCGTCCTGTTATACCGCTGGATGGTCTTGGCCACCTCAGTTTCAGGGTCTCTGCAATCTTCTTATCTCCTCGGCCATCTTTATGTAGAGACACAATTCTTTATATCAGATCCTCAGAGAGTTCTTTGCCATGAGGCGCCATGTTGTCCTTCCAGTGACCAGTATGAGTGAGTGAGAGCGATAACACCAAATTTAACACACCTGCTCCCCGATCACACCTGAGACCTTGTAACACTAACGAGACACAGACCAGTGGGGGAGGGGGGGCTAATTGGGCCCCCAATTTGGACATTTTCTCGTAGGGGTGTCCTCACTTTTGTTGCCAGCGGTTTAGACATTAGCGGCTGTGTGTTGAGTTATTTTGAGGGGGATGGGCAAATTTACACCGTTATACAAGCTGTGCACTCACTACACAACATTGTAGATACAAAGGGCCAGATTCTCAAAGACTTACGACGGCGTATCTCCACGTACGCCGTCGTAAGTCCGAATCTGCGCCGTCGTATAGGCGCGCCTGATTCTCAGAATCAGTTACGCATAAATTCGGCCAAGATACGAGCGGCGTAAGTCTCCTACGCCGTCGTATCTTGGGTGCATATTTCCGCTGGCCGCTTGTTGGCGCTTCCGTTGATTTCCGCGTCGAATATGCAAATGAGCTAGATACGCCGATTCTCGAACGCACGTGCGCCCGTCGCAATTAGTTACGCCGTTTTACGTAAGACATACGCCGGCGTGAAGATAAAGCTGCTCTTTACGTCGTTTGCGTAAGTCGTACGCGAATAGGGCCGTGCATAAGTTACATTCACGTCGTAGGCAGTGTGTGTGCGACTAATCTTAGGCATTCTATCCGACGCATGCGCACTGGGATACGTCCAAGGACGGCGCATGCGCGGTTCGTTAAAAGCGTCAATTGCGCGGGGTCACGATTATTTTGCATAAAACACGCCCACCTCTTCCCCGTTTGAATTAGGCGCACTTAGGCCGGCACGTCTACGCTACGCCGCCGTAACTTAGGACGTAAGTGCTTTGAGAATACCGCACTTGCGTTCTAAGTCGCGGTGGCGTAGCGTAAATACGATACGCTACGACCGCTCATAGTTTCGCCACCCTACGTGAATCTGAGCCATAGTGTCATTTCTTCAGTGTTGTCACATCAAAAGATACAAGAAAAGATTTACAGAGATGTGAGGGGGTGTACTTACTTTTGTAAGATATTGTATGAATGGTGGAAATCTGCAGATGGATTTTTATTTTTATATATATATATTGAATACAGATGAAAGGAGGATATTGTATTTCCAATGTCAGGCGATGCTGCAAGGTCACCGTCGGCTCTCTTCATAATCATAATAAACAGGAACTCTCAGTGTTTGCAGATATGGAAATCTGCATTATGCGGCGATCACGTTCCTCAACTTCATAATTACCCGACGCACCGCATCGACTCCCTTGTGCTGCTGCATCGGCTCCCTTGTGCTGCTGCATCGGCTCCCGTGAGCTGCTGCATCGGCTCCCTTGTGCTACTGCATCGGCTCCCGTGTGCTGCTGCATCGGCTCCCTTGTGCTGCTGCATCGGCTCCCGTGTGCTGCTGCATCGGCTCCCTTGTGCTGCTGCATCGGCTCCCGTGTGCTGCTGCATCGGCTCCCTTGTGCTGCTGCATCGGCTCCCGTGTGCTGCTGCATCGGCTCCCTTGTGATGCTGCATCGGCTCCCGTGTGCTGCTGCATCGGCTCCCTTGTGCTGCTGCATCGGCTCCCGTGTGCTGCTGCATCGGCTCCCTTGTGCTGCTGCATCGGCTCCCGTGAGCTGCTGCATCGGCTCCCTTGTGCTGCTGCATCGGCTCCCGTGTGCTGCTGCATCGGCTCCCTTGTGCTGCTGCATCGGCTCCCGTGTGCTGCTGCATCGGCTCCCTTGTGCTGCTGCATCGTCTCCCGTGTGCTGCTGCATCTGCTCCCTTGTGCTGCTGCATCGGCTCCCGTGTGCTGCTGCATCGGCTCCCTTGTGCTGCTGCATCGGCTCCCGTGTGCTGCTGCATCGGCTCCCGTGTGCTGCTGCATCGGCTCCCTTGTGCTACTGCATCGGCTCCCGTGTGCTGCTGCATCGGCTCCCTTGTGCTGCTGCATCGGCTCCCGTGTGCTGCTGCATCGGCTCCCTTGTGCTGCTGCATCGGCTCCCGTGTGCTGCTGCATCTGCTCCCTTGTGCTGCTGCATCGGCTCCCGTGTGCTGCTGCATCGGCTCCCTTGTGCTGCTGCATCGGCTCCCGTGAGCTGCTGCATCGGCTCCCTTGTGCTACTGCATCGGCTCCCGTGTGCTGCTGCATCGGCTCCCTTGTGCTGCTGCATCGGCTCCCGTGTGCTGCTGCATCGGCTCCTTGTGCTGCTGCATCGGCTCCCGTGTGCTGCTGCATCGGCTCCCGTGTGCTGCTGCATCGGCTCCCTTGTGCTGCTGCATCGGCTCCCGTGTGCTGCTGCATCGGCTCCCTTGTGCTGCTGCATCGGCTCCCGTGTGCTGCTGCATCGGCTCCCTTGTGATGCTGCATCGGCTCCCGTGTGCTGCTGCATCGGCTCCCGTGTGCTGCTGCATCGGCTCCCGTGTGCTGCTGCATCGGCTCCCGTGTGCTGCTGCATCGGCTCCCTTGTGCTGCTGCATCGGCTCCCGTGAGCTGCTGCATCGGCTCCCTTGTGCTGCTGCATCGGCTCCCGTGTGCTGCTGCATCGGCTCCCTTGTGCTGCTGCATCGTCTCCCGTGTGCTGCTGCATCTGCTCCCTTGTGCTGCTGCATCGGCTCCCGTGTGCTGCTGCATCGGCTCCCGTGTGCTGCTGCATCGGCTCCCGTGTGCTGCTGCATCGGCTCCCGTGTGCTGCTGCATCGGCTCCCGTGTGATGCTGCATCGGCTCCCGTGTGCTGCTGCATCGGCTCCCGTGTGCTGCTGCATCCCATGACACACTGAGCAGGGCCGCCATCAGAAATTATGGGGCCCCTTACACAGCTTCAGGCATGGGCCCCCCGGAGCAGAGAACCAGGGGGGGGTGCTGCCACCTGAAATTGAGAAGCGGTGGGGGGGGGGGGGTTGTGCCTCGAATTGAGACACGGGGGGCCCCTTACATAAAAAAGAACAAAGAAAAATATATATATATAAAAAAAAGGGGGGGTAGCCAGCCGGGGCCCTGGGGACCCCTGGGCCCTTTAATAAAAAGAAAAAAAAAAGAGTTTTTTTTAAAAAAAAGGGTGGTTGCCATCTGTGGCCCTGGGGACGTCTGGGCCCTTTAATTTTTTGTTTTTTAAGATATTACAAAAAAGGGGGGGGGTTTCTATCCGGGACCTCTGGGCCTCTAAAAAAATAAAAAAATAAAAGAAAAAAAAATTGTCCCTTTAACAAAAAATTAAATAAAAATATATTAAAAAAATATATATTTTTTTATAAAAAATAAATAAAAAAAGAGGGGGTTGCCATCTGGGGCCCTGGGGGTCTCTGGGGACCTCCAGATCCCTAAAAAAAATATAAAAAAAAATTGCCCTTTATTAAAAAAATCAATAAAATAAAATTATGTTAAAATATTTATTTTTAATCAAAAATAAATAAAAAAGGGGGGTTGCCATCTGGGGCACTGGGGGCCTCCGGGCCCCTGGGGACCTCTAAAAAAAAATAAAAGAAAAAAATTGCCCCTTTAATTAAAAAAAATAATAAAAATATATTAAAAAATATATTTTTTTAATCAAAAATAAATAAAAAAGAGGGGGTTGCCATCTGGGGCACTGGGGGCCTCCGGGCCCCTGGGTACCTCCGGACCTCTAAAAAAAATAAAAGAAAAAAAATTGTCCCTTTAATAAAAAAAATATATTAAAAAAATATATTTTTTTTATAAAAAAATATATTTTTTTTATAAAAAAATAAATAAAAAAAGAGGGGGTTGCCATCTGGGGCCCTGGGGGCCTCCGGGCCCCTGGGGACCTCCGGACCTCTAAAAAAAATAAAAGAAAAAAAATTGGCCCTTTAATAAAAAAAATATATTAAAAAATATATTTTTTTTATAAAAAAATATATTTTTTTTATAAAAAAATAAATAAAAAAAGAGGGGGTTGCCATCTGGGGCCCTGGGGGCCTCCGGGCCCCTGGGGAACTCTGGACACCTAAAAAAAAAAAAAAAGAGCAACACCGGGCTGTTTGACAGCCCGGACTGAGCAACACCGGGCTGTCAAACTGACAGTGTAGCCCCACACATTGCAGTGGAAGCTCTACTCTTCCAGCGTAAACTCATAGTATCGGCTGTCAGTTTGACAGGCAGTTTAGACCTGTATTTAGTATCAGGAACGGCTGTCAGCACCCCTAACAAACTGAACAGCTCCCGGCTGAAAAACTGACAGTGTAGCCCTCTGTGCACTGGAAGCTCTGCTCTCCCACTGTAACTTGTAGGTATCAGCTGTCAGTTTGACAGCCAATTCAGCTCTTTTAATCAAAAGCTGTTATCCTGGTGTAATCTGTGGAGCTGGACAGCCAGTTTGACAGCCAGGCCTCGCCATTAGTATGTGGAGCCGCTGTAGTCACTCTGGAATAAAAGAGGGTTATCAGACTGTCAAAGTGACAGCCCAGGGAGACAAATCACATTGGGAAAAGCATTACCAGCACGACCTGCAAAAGCCAGTACTGACTGGTATATTCTCCGGGAACCAGTTTGCATTTAACCCCTTTTATAGAGTGGGTGGCCCCTCCAATAGAATGGGGGAGGTGGGTGGTGAGGTGGGTGGGCCCCCAATAGGATGAGTGAGGTGGGTGGACCCCCAATAGAATGAGTGTGGTGGGTGAGCCCCCAGCAGAGTGGGTGTGGTGGGTGAGCCCCCAATAGGATGGGTGAAGTGGGTAGACCCCCAATTGGGTGGGTGAGGCGGGTGGGCCCCCAATAGGATGAGTGAGGTGGGTGGACCCCCAATAGAATGAGTGTGGTGGGTGAGCCCCCAACAGAGTAGGTTTGATGGGTGAGCCCCCAATAGGATGGGTGAAGTGGGCCCCCAATTGGGTGGGTAAAGTGGGTGGGTCCCCAATAGGGTGGGTGAGGCGGGTGGCCCCCCAATAGGATGAGTGAGGTGGGCAGGCCCCCAATAGGATGGGTGAAGTGGGCCCCCAATAGGATGGGTGAAGTGGGTGGGCCTCCAATAGGGTGGGTTGGGTGGCTGGGCCCCCAATAGGATTGGTGAAGTTGGTGGGCCCCCAATAGGGTGGGTGAGGGGATGGGCCCCCAATAGGATAGGTGAAGTGGGTGTGCCCCCAATAGGATGGGTGAGGTGGCTGGGGCCCAATAGAGTGGGTGAGGTAAGTGGGCCCCAAATAAAGTGGGTGAGCCCCAGTAGAGTGGGTAAGGTGGCTGGGGGTCCCCAATAGGAGGAGTGAGGTGGGTAGGCCCCCAATAGGATGGGTGAAGTGGGCCCCCAATAGGATGGGTGAAGTGGGTGGGCCCCCAATAGGGTGGGTGAGGTGGCTGGGCCCCCAATAGGATGAGTGGGGTGGGTAGGCCCCCAAAAGGATCGGTGAATTGGGCCCCCAAAAGGATTGGTGAAGTGGGTGGGCCCCCAATAGGGTGGGTGACAGGGGTGGGCCCCCAATAGAGTAGGTGAGGGGGTGGGCCCCCAATAGAGTGGGTGAATGGGTGGACCCCCAATAGAATGAGGAAGGTGGGTGGTGAGGTGGGTTGGCCCCTAATAGAATGGGGGAGTTGGGTGGTGAGGTCGGAGGGCCCCCAATAGGGTGGGTGAAGTGGGCCCCCAATAGGATTGGTGAAGTGAAGTGGGCCCCCAATAGGATGGGTGAAGTGGGTGGGCCCCCAATAGGGTGGGTGAGGTGGCTGGGCCCCCAATAGGGTGGGTGAGGTGGGTAGGCCCCCAATAGAGTGGGTGAGGTGGGTGGGCCCCCAATAGGATGAGTGAGGTGGGTAGGCCCCAAAAGGATTGGTGAATTGGGCCCCCAAAAGGATTGGTGAAGTTGGTGGGCCCCCAATAGGGTGGGTGACAGGGGTGGGCCCCCAATAGAGCGCGTGAATGGGTGGGCCCCCAAAAGAATGGGTGAGGTGGGCCCCGCCACCACATATATGAGCCAATCGCCCTACTCTGGGGATTTAATGTGCGTTGGGTTAAGGCAACCTATTCAATATCAATGGGCTGCCAACTCACCACTATGGATAAAAAAAAAATACATGTGGTGCGTTTTTCCTTTGTGGCGCGCTGTGCTACATTGGATTGGCTTGGATTGTACAATGCGTTTGGGTGCCACATTGAATGGCATTGCAATGCCCGGCATGTGGAGTGCTGCCATGCATTGTGGGAATTATTATTTTTTGCACACAATGCCCCCAAGCGCCAGTATGAATGGGGCCCTCCAACAAGCCCTCAATCATCTTTGTAGCTATAAGCATTGTGGAGAAATTAAGTTTCAATTTTTTTTTTTATTATTATTCTAACGGACGGCTGGCATTCCCTGTTTGCATTTATCAACCTCATCCAGTCTTACATGAAAGATTTTTTTTTTTTTATTACCATGAAGGCGGGATTATGGAAAACCGGGTTAGGATTGGCGTTGGCAGTGAGAGGGCAGAATGGAGTGGGAGGGTTTTATTTGGTTGTCATTTTCCATCAGCTGGAGACGAATATGGCGTGACTGCAGAGGGATGAAGGTTGCCAGTAAGGAGCTCGGTGACACTAAGCCGCCGATCATCGGCTCCCTCGGATCAATCTTATGTTACCTCAGGCCAACCAGCAGGCGCCTCGGATCTCCAGCAAATGCATTTCTAATGGCCTTGTGGTCGGGAGTGCCGGCAAGACTCGGTGCTGCTGGAAACGGACACTTCGCTTCGTCTTCAGAGCTGCAGCCGCCTCGCGGCAATAAAATCTTGTAAACACGTCTTCCTGGGCCCAGATATCAGAGAGATCCTATAAAATGTGTTGGTGGGGTGCTGGGTCCCGATAACAGAGAGATCCTATAAAATGTGTTGGTGGGTGCTGGGTCCTAATAACAGGATCCTATAAAATGTGTTGGTGGGTGCTGGGCCCCGATAACAGAGAGATCCTAGAAAATGTGTTGGTGGGTGCTGGGTCCCGATAACAGAGAGATCCTATACAATGTGTTGGTGGGTGCTGAGTTCTGATAACAGAGAGATCCTGTAATATGTGTTGGTGGGGTGCTGGGTCTCGATAACAGAGAGATCCTATAAAATGCATTGGTGGGGTGCTGGGTCCAGATAACAGAGAGATCCTATAAAATGTGTTGGTGGGGTGCTGGGTTCCGATAACAGAGAGATCCTATACAATGTGTTGGTGGGTGCTGGGTACTGATAACAGAGAGATCCTATAAAATATGTTGGTGGGGTGCTGGGTTCCGATAACAGAGAGATCCTATACAATGTGTTGGTGGGTGCTGGGTTCTGATAACAGAGAGATCCTGTAATATGTGTTGGTGGGGTGCTGGGTCTCGATAACAGAGAGATCCTATAAAATGCATTGGTGGGGTGCTGGGTCCAGATAACAGAGAGATCCTATAAAATGTGTTGGTGGGGTGCTGGGTTCCGATAACAGAGAGATCCTATACAATGTGTTGGTGGGTGCTGGGTTCTGATAACAGAGAGATCCTGTAATATGTGTTGGTGGGGTGCTGGGTCTCGATAACAGAGAGATCCTATAAAATGCATTGGTGGGGTGCTGGGTCCAGATAACAGAGAGATCCTATAAAATGTGTTGGTGGGGTGCTGGGTTCCGATAACAGAGAGATCCTATACAATGTGTTGGTGGGTGCTGGGTTCCGATAACAGAGAGATCCTATACAATGTGTTGGTGGGTGCTGGGTTCTGATAACAGAGAGATCCTGTAATATGTGTTGGTGGGGTGCTGGGTCTCGATAACAGAGAGATCCTATAAAATGCATTGGTGGGGTGCTGGGTCCTAATAACAGGATCCTATAAAATGTGTTGGTGGGTGCTGGGCCCCGATAACAGAGAGATCCTAGAAAATGTGTTGGTGGGTGCTGGGTCCCGATAACAGAGAGATCCTATACAATGTGTTGGTGGGTGCTGGGTCCTAATAACAGGATCCTATAAAATGTGTTGGTGGGTGCTGGGCCCCGATAACAGAGAGATCCTATAAAATGTGTTGGTGGGGTGCTGGGTCCCGATAACAGAGAGATCCTATAAAATGTGCTGGTAGGGTGCTGGGTCCTAATAACAGGATCCTATAAAATGTGTTGGTGGGTGCTGGGCCCCGATAACAGAGAGATCCTAGAAAATGTGTTGGTGGGTGCTGGGTCCCGATAACAGAGAGATCCTATACAATGTGTTGGTGGGTGCTGGGTTCTGATAACAGAGAGATCCTGTAATATGTGTTGGTGGGGTGCTGGGTCTCGATAACAGAGAGATCCTATAAAATGCATTGGTGGGGTGCTGGGTCCAGATAACAGAGAGATCCTATAAAATGTGTTGGTGGGGTGCTGGGTTCCGATAACAGAGAGATCCTATACAATGTGTTGGTGGGTGCTGGGTACTGATAACAGAGAGATCCTATAAAATATGTTGGTGGGGTGCTGGGTTCCGATAACAGAGAGATCCTATACAATGTGTTGGTGGGTGCTGGGTTCTGATAACAGAGAGATCCTGTAATATGTGTTGGTGGGGTGCTGGGTCTCGATAACAGAGAGATCCTATAAAATGCATTGGTGGGGTGCTGGGTCCAGATAACAGAGAGATCCTATAAAATGTGTTGGTGGGGTGCTGGGTTCCGATAACAGAGAGATCCTATACAATGTGTTGGTGGGTGCTGGGTTCTGATAACAGAGAGATCCTGTAATATGTGTTGGTGGGGTGCTGGGTCTCGATAACAGAGAGATCCTATAAAATGCATTGGTGGGGTGCTGGGTCCTAATAACAGGATCCTATAAAATGTGTTGGTGGGTGCTGGGCCCCGATAACAGAGAGATCCTAGAAAATGTGTTGGTGGGTGCTGGGTCCCGATAACAGAGAGATCCTATACAATGTGTTGGTGGGTGCTGGGTCCTAATAACAGGATCCTATAAAATGTGTTGGTGGGTGCTGGGCCCCGATAACAGAGAGATCCTATAAAATGTGTTGGTGGGGTGCTGGGTCCCGATAACAGAGAGATCCTATACAATGTGTTGGTGGGTGCTGGGTCCCGATAACAGAGAGATCCTATACAATGTGTTGGTGGGTGCTGGGTTCTGATAACAGAGAGATCCTGTAATATGTGTTGGTGGGGTGCTGGGTCTCGATAACAGAGAGATCCTATAAAATGTGTTGGTGGGGTGCTGGGTCCTGATAACAGAGAGATCCTATAAAATGCATTGGTGGGGTGCTGGGTCCAGATAACAGAGAGATCCTATAAAATGTGTTGGTGGGGTGCTGGGTTCCGATAACAGAGAGATCCTATACAATGTGTTGGTGGGTGCTGGGTTCTGATAACAGAGAGATCCTGTAATATGTGTTGGTGGGGTGCTGGGTCTCGATAACAGAGAGATCCTATAAAATGCATTGGTGGGGTGCTGGGTCCAGATAACAGAGAGATCCTATAAAATGTGTTGGTGGGGTGCTGGGTTCCGATAACAGAGAGATCCTATACAATGTGTTGGTGGGTGCTGGGTTCCGATAACAGAGAGATCCTATACAATGTGTTGGTGGGTGCTGGGTCCTGATAACAGAGAGATCCTATAAAATATGTTGGTGGGGTGCTGGGTTCCGATAACAGAGAGATCCTATACAATGTGTTGGTGGGTGCTGGGTTCCGATAACAGAGAGATCCTATACAATGTGTTGGTGGGTGCTGGGTCCTGATAACAGAGAGATCCTATAAAATATGTTGGTGGGGTGCTGGGTTCCGATAACAGAGAGATCCTATACAATGTGTTGGTGGGTGCTGGGTTCCGATAACAGAGAGATCCTATAAATTGTGTTGGTGGGGTGCTGGGTCCCGATAACAGAGAGATCCTATAAAACGTGTTGGTGGGGTGCTGGGTCCAGATAACAGAGAGATCCTATAAATTGTGTTGGTGGGGTGCTGAGTCCAGATAACAGAGAGATCCTATAAAATGTGTTGGTGGGGTGCTGGGTCCCGATAACAGAGAGATCCTGTAAAATGTGTTGGTGGGGTGCTGGGTCCAGATAACAGAGAGATCCTATAAAATGCATTGGTGGGGTGCTGGGTCCCGATAACAGAGAGATCCTATAAAACGTGTTGGTGGGGTGCTGGGTCCAGATAACAGAGAGATCCTATAAATTGTGTTGGTGGGGTGCTGAGTCCAGATAACAGAGAGATCCTATAAAATGTGTTGGTGGGGTGCTGGGTCCCGATAACAGAGAGATCCTGTAAAATGTGTTGGTGGGGTGCTGGGTCCCGATAACAGGGAGATCCTGTAAAACGTGTTGGAGGGGTGCTGGGTCCCGATAACAGAGAGATCCTATAAAATGTGTTGGTGGGGTGCTGGGTCCTGATAACAGAGAGATCCCATAAAATGTGTTGGTGGGGTGCTGGGTCCCGATAACAGAGAGATCCTATAAAATGTGTTGGTGGGTGCTGGGTTCCGATAACAGAGAGATCCTATACAATGTGTTGGTGGGTGCTGGGTTCCGATAACAGAGAGATCCTATAAAATGTGTTGGTGGGTGCTGGGTCCAGATAACAAAGATATCCTATAAAATGTGTTGGTGGGGTGCTGGGTCCCGATAACAGAGAGACCCTATAAAATGTGTTGGTGGGGTGCTGGGTCCCGATAACAGAGAAATCCTGTAATATGTGTTGGTGCTAGGTCCCGATAACAGAGAGATCCCATAAAATGTGTTGGTGGGGTGCTGGGTCCTAATAACAGGATCCTATAAAATGTGTTGGTGGGTGCTGGGCCCCGATAACAGAGAGATCCTGTAATATGTGTTGGTGGGGTGCTGGGTCCCGATAACAGAGAGATCCTGTAAAATGTGTTGGTGGGGTGCTGGGTCCCGATAACAGGGAGATCCTGTAAAACGTGTTGGAGGGGTGCTGGGTCCCGATAACAGAGAGATCCTATAAAATGTGTTGGTGGGGTGCTGGGTCCTGATAACAGAGAGATCCCATAAAATGTGTTGGTGGGGTGCTGGGTCCCGATAACAGAGAGATCCTATAAAATGTGTTGGTGGGTGCTGGGTTCCGATAACAGAGAGATCCTATACAATGTGTTGGTGGGTGCTGGGTTCCGATAACAGAGAGATCCTATAAAATGTGTTGGTGGGTGCTGGGTCCAGATAACAAAGATATCCTATAAAATGTGTTGGTGGGGTGCTGGGTCCCGATAACAGAGAGACCCTATAAAATGTGTTGGTGGGGTGCTGGGTCCCGATAACAGAGAAATCCTGTAATATGTGTTGGTGCTAGGTCCCGATAACAGAGAGATCCCATAAAATGTGTTGGTGGGGTGCTGGGTCCAGATAAGAGAGATATCCTATAATATGTGCTTATGGGGTGCTGGGTCCCGAAAACAGAGAGATCCCATAAAATGTGTTGGTGGGGTGCTGGGTCCAGATAACAGAGAGATCCTATAAAATGTGTTGGTGGGGTGCTGGGTCCCGATAACAGAGAGATCCTATAAATTGTGTTGGTGGGGTGCTGGGTCCAGATAACAGAGAGACCCTATAAAATGTGTTGGTGGGGTACTGGGTCCCGATAACAGAGAGATCCTGTAATATGTGTTGGTGCTGGGTCCCAATAACAGAGAGATCCTGTAAAATGTGCTGGTGGGGTGCTGGGTCCAGATAACAGAGAGATCCTGTAATATGTGTTGGTGTGGTGCTGGGCCCCAATAACAGAGAGATCCTGTAAAATGTGCTGGTGGGGTGCTGGGTCCTGATAACAGAGAGATCCTATAAAATGTGTTGGTGGGGTGCTGGGTCCCGATAACAGAGATCCTATAAAATGTGTTGGTGGGGTGCTGGGTCCTGATAACAGAGGGATCCTATAAAATGTATTGGTGGGGTGCTGGGTCCTGATAACAGAGATCCTATAAAATGTGTTGGTGGGGTGCTGGGCCCCAATAACAGAGAGATCCTATAAAATGTGTTGGTGGGGTGCTGGGTCCCGATAACAGAGATCCTATAAAATGTGTTGGTGGGGTGCTGGGTCCCGATAACAGAGATCCTATAAAATGTGTTGGTGGGTGCTGGGTCTCGATAACAGAGAGATCCTGTAAAATGTGTTGGTGGGGTGCTGGGTCTCGATAACAGAGAGATCCTATAAAATGTGTTGGTGGGGTGCTGGGTCCCGATAACAGAGATCCTATAAAATGTGTTGGTGGGTGCTGGGTCTCGATAACAGAGAGATCCTATAAAATGTGTTGGTGGGGTGCTGGGTCCCGATAACAGAGATCCTATAAAATGTGTTGGTGGGTGCTGGGTCTCGATAACAGAGAGATCCTGTAAAATGTGTTGGTGGGGTGCTGGGTCCAGATAACAGAGAGATCCTGTAAAATGTGTTGGTGGGGTGCTGGGTCCAGATAACAGAGAGATCCTATGAAATGTGTTGGTGGGTGCTGGGTCCCGATAACAGAGATCCTATAAAATGTGTTGGTGGGTGCTGGGTCCCGATAACAGAGATCCTATAAAATGTGTTGGTGGGTGCTGGGTCTCGATAACAGAGAGATCCTGTAAAATGTGTTGGTGGGGTGCTGGGTCCAGATAACAGAGAGATCCTATGAAATGTGTTGGTGGGTGCTGGGTCCCGATAACAGGGAGATCCTATAAAATATGTTGGTGGGTGCTGGGTCCTAATAACAGGATCTTAACAGGTCGGCCCCCAGATCCTGCTCTTTAATAACTAAGGGGCGGGGGGGCCACCCGGTGATATCACCTGGTGAACCTGCCACCTGGTGACATCATTGACTGAGGGCATTGGCTGGGTCATTAACGTCACAAGGGGTGGGGTCACCGAGATTTACTGGTTGTTAGGGACGCTGGCGGCCCCCGCTCCTGAGTCAGGGCTCTTAACGCTGCCTGAGCACAGCAGTGTTAAGGCCCCCTGTCCCTCAAAACCGGAGTAATGCATTGGGTAAGTTAGGCTGCCGCGAGGCCCCTGTGACTGCGAGGCCTTAGGCGACCGCCTAATGTGCCTAACTAAAGAGCCGCCTCTATTTATGGACCTTGCTTTGTGTACGGGTACAAATCATTTGGTGGAGGGGTGAATCATGGTGTGGGGGGTGGTTTTTCAGGGGTTGGAATTGAGAATACGGCCTGGCCACCTTTGCCCAACAGTCCGATGTCCAGGGAGGTTTGGAGCCCCGTGTTTTCCCTCCTCGTCGGGAACTTTTCCCTGTCCCTTTGCCGGCGGGGCACATGTCCCTACGCTACCAACTCCGAAAATGCGCACCAAGCCTGTGAGAAGGGGCATTCAATAGGCTTTGCCTGACCAAAGATGGCTGCCAGAGTCACATGGTCCAATCGGATGCTTCCCCAGTGAGCCAGGACACCGTAGAGGAACTGTGTTCCTCCTGACTTCCTCTCCAACTGTTAGTGCCACTGCGGAAGAGCTCCACCTGCAGCGGAGAAAGCAAACTGCGCCTGCCTACACATAGACCACATTTCATTCCACCGGTGTACAGTTATATCATTTTTCCATTTTTTTTTCTGTTATAAAAATGTTATAAATAAAGTTTTCTCCTTCACCGATGGGCACTGATAAGCCGGCAACGATGAGGCAGCGCCAATGAGGTGGCAATGACGGGCACTGATATGCGGCACTGATGGGCACTCGTGGGTGGCACTGATTGGCGATACTGATGGGCACTGAAAGGCTGCAATCATGGGTACTTATGGGTGGCACTGATAGGTGACACTGCTGGGCACTGATGGGCATTGATGCATGGCACTGATGGACACCGATATGCTTCCCTGGTGGCACTGGCGCCGGTAGGAATTTTGGGTGGGCACTGGCTGGCAACTGCCTGGGCATTGATTGGCAGCTACCTTGGCACAGATTGGCATTTCCCTGGTGGTCTAGGGGGGATGGCCATCCCTGGTGATCCTGGGCGGCATACTGGTGGTCCTGGGCGGGATCCGAGGGGGGGGCTGCGCTGATAAACTATCAGCACAGACCCCCCTCCCCTGTCAGGGGAGCAGCCGATTGGCTCTCCTCTACTGGGGTCTGTCAGACGCGAGTGAGGCAAAGCCAATCAACGGCTCTGTTTACATTGTGATCGGCCTCCGTCGGAGGATCTTTACCACTGATCGCCGCGATGGGCGCCCCCCACGGGGGTCAGGATAACTGAACCACCGACCGCCCGTCATTCTGCTATAGGCTGGGCGGGAAGTGGTTAATACGGGCAGTCCCCCAATTACGAACGGGCTAGGGACTGTCGGTTTGTTCTGAAGGCGAATATGTTCGTAAGTCGGAAACAGCAATGCGCAGAACGGCAGAGACATCGTTTTTTTCCAATGTTCTGTCGAAAAGTGGCCGCCGTCAAAAAAAGTTAGCCGCGCACGCGCAGAACTGCAGAGACGTCACGCCGCCGCCTCTCGTAAGTAGGAGTCGTTCGCAAGTCCGGATGTTAGTAACTCGGGGGACTGCCTGTTAACCACTGAAGGACCCCTTCACGCCGATATACGTCGGCAGAATGGCCCAGCCGTGGGGTCGCCGGCGGCGCGCTTGCGACCCGGTCCGAAGCTCCGTGACCGCGCCCGTGGGACCCGCGGACCAGATCGCCATCCGGTGTCCCGCAATCGGTCACAGGACCTGAAGAACGGGGAGAGGTGAGTGTAAGCACACCTTCCCCGTTCTTCTCTGATATAGGGAAAGACGATCAGTGACGTCACACGCCCAGCCCCGCCCCCCTACAGTTAGAAACACACATGAGGTCACACTTAACCCCTACAGCACCCCCTAGTGGTTAACTCCTAAACTGCAATCATAATTTTCACAGTCATCAGTGCATTTTTATAGCAATTTGCGCTGTGAAAATGACAATGGTCCCAAAAATGTGTCCGATGTGTTCGCCATAATGTCGCAGTCACGAAAAAAATCGCAGATCGGCGCCATTAGTAGTAAAAAAAAAAATATATTAACAAAAATGCAATAAAACTATCCCCTATTTTGTAAACGCTATAAATTTTGCGCGATAAACGCTTATTGCGATTTTTTTTTTATACCAAAAATAGGTAGAAGAATACGTATCGGCCTAAACTGAGGAAAAAAACGTTTTTTTATATATTTTTGGGGATATTTATTATAGCGAAAAGTAAAAAATATATTTTTTTTTTCAAAATTGTCGCTTTGTTTTTTGTTTATAGCGCAAAAAATAAAAATCGCAGAGGCGATCAAATACCACCAAAAGAAATCTCTATTTGTGGGGAAAAAAGGACGTCAGTTACGTTTGGGAGCCACGTCGCACGACCGCGCAATTGTCAGTTAAAGCGACGCAGTGCCAAATCGCAAAAAGGGGCAAGGTCCTTAACCTGCATAATGGTCCGGGGCTGAAGTGGTTAAAAGTAAATGCTTTATAGAGAATCCTGGCATCTCGAAAGTGACTTTGTCTGAAATGAAATAGACAGACATATGGAAAGTGAAGAGCGCTGCGCACCCCGATTCCTTGCCAAAAGTGACTTACTCTTTTCATTCTCTCTCTCTTTTCATTTTTTTCTCTTTTTATCTTATTGTTCTCTCTCTCGCTCTTTTCTTTTTAATTCTCTCTTTCTCTTTTCATTCTCTCTTTTCATTCATTCTCTCTCTCTCTCTCTCCCTCTCTTCATTCTCTCTCTTACTTTCTTTTTTCTTTTTAATTTGGTCTTTTCTCTTTTGACTCTCTTTCTCTTTTCATTTTCTCTTTCCATTCTCTCTCTCTCTTTTTTTCTCTCTCTCTCTTTTTTCTCTCTCTCTCTCTATTTTCTCTCTCTTTCTCTCTCGCTCTCTCTATTTTCTCTCTCTCTCTCTTTCTTTTAATTCTCTCTCTTTTTTTCTCTCTCTCTATTTTCTCTCTCCCTTTCTCTCTCTTTCTTTTCATTCTCTCTCTCTCTCACTCTCTCTTCATTCTTCTCTTCATTTTCTCTTTCTTTCTCTTTCATTCTCTCTCCTTCTCCTCTCTCTCGAGCCACGTTGCACGAGAATCCTGGCATCTCGAAAGTGACTTTGTCTGAAATGAAATAGACAGACATATGGAAAGTGAAGAGCGCTGCGCACCCCGATTCCTTGCCAAAAGTGACTTACTCTTTTCATTCTGTCTTTTCATTCATGCTCTTTCTCTCTCCCTCTCTTCATTCTCTCTCTCTCACTTTCTTTTTTCTTTTTAATTCGGTCTTTCTCTTTTCACTCTCTTTCTCTTTTCATTCTCTATCTTTTCATTCTCTCTCTCTCTCTCTTTTCTCTCTCTCTCTCTCTCCTCTACTCTCTTTTTTTCTCTCTCTATTTTCTCTCTCTCTTTTCTCTCTCTTTCTTTTCATTCTCTCTCTCTCTCTCTCTCTCTATTTTCTGTCTCTCTCTCACTTCCTTTTTACTTTTTAATTCGGTCTCTCTCTTTTCACTCTCTTTCTCTTTTAATTTTCTCTTTCCATTCTCTCTCTCTTTTCTCTTTCTCTCTCTTTCTCTTTTCTCTCTTTTGTTCTCTCTCTCTATCTTTTCTCTCTCTCTTTCTTTTCATTCTCTCTTTTTTTTCTCTCTCTCTCTCTCTCTCTCTCTCTATTTTCTCTCTCTCTCTCTTTTCTCTCTCTCTCTCTCTATTTTCTCTCTCTCTTTCTTTTAATTCTCTCTCTTTTTCTCTCTCTCTCTATCTTCTCTCCCCCTTTTCTCTCTATTTCTTTTCATTCTCTCTCTCTCTCTCTCTCTCTTCATTCTCTCTTTCTTTCTCTTTTCTCTCTCTCTCTCTATTTTCTCTCTCCCTTTTCTCTCTATTTCTTTTCATTCTCTCTCTCTCTCTCTCTCTCTCTCTCTCTCTCTCTCTCTCTCTCTCTCTTCATTCTCTCTTTCTTTCTCTTTTCTCTCTCTCTCTCTATTTTCTCTCTCTCTTTCTTTTAATTCTCTCTTTTTTTCTCTCTCTCTCTCTCTATTTTCTATCTCCCTTTCTCTCTCTTTCTTTTCATTCTCTCTCTCTCTCTTCATTCTCTCTTTCTTTCTCTTTTCTCTCTCTCTCTCTTTTTTTAAATTCTCTCTCTTTTTTTCTCTCTCTCTATTTTCTCTCTCCCTTTCTCTCTCTTTCTTTTCATTCTCTCTCTCTCTCTCTTCGTTCTCTCTTTCTTTCTCTTTTCATTCTCTCTCTTTCTCTTTTCATTCTCTCTCTTTCTCCTCTCTCTCGAGCCACGCCGCACGACCGCGCAATTGTCAATTAAAGTGACGCAGTGCCGAATCGCAAAAAAAAGGGGCAAGGTCCTTAACCTGCATAATTGTCCGGGACTGAAGTGGTTAAGAAGTAAATGCTTTATAGAGAATCCTGGCATCTCGAAAGTGACTTTGTCTGAAATGAAATAGACAGACATATGGAAAGTGAAGAGCGCTGCGCACCCCGAATTCCTTGCCAAAAGTGACTTTCTCTTTTCATTCCCTCTCTCTCTTCATTCTCTCTCTCACTTTCTCTTTTCATTCTCTCTCTTTTTATCTTATTGTTCTATCTCTCGCTCTTTTCTTTCTCTTTCTCTTTTCATTCATACTCTCTCTCTCTCTCTCTCCCTCTCTTCATTCTCTCTCTTACTTTCTTTTTTCTTTTTAATTTGGTCTTTCTCTTTTCACTCTCTTTCTCTTTACATTCTCTCTCTCTTTTCATTCTTTCTCTTTTCATTTTCTCTTTCCTCTCTCTTCTTTTCTCTCTCTCTATTTTCTCTCTCTCTCTCTCTCTTTTCTCTCTTTCTTTTCATTCTCTCTCTTTTCATTTTCTCTTTCCATTCTCTCTCTCTTTTCTCTCTCTTCTCTCTTTTTTTCTCTCTCTCTCTTTTCTCTCTTTCTTTTCATTCTCTCTTTTCTCTCTCTCTCTCTCTCTCTCTATTTTCTCTCTCACTTTCTTTTCATTCTCTCTCTTTTCTCTCTCTTTCTTTTAATTCTCTCAGTTTTTTTCTCTCTCTCTATTTTCTCTCTCCCTTTTCTCTCTCTTTCTTTTCATTCTCTCCTTCTCCTTTTATTCCTTCTCTCTCTCTCTCTCTCTCTCTCGCTCTCTCTCCCTTTCTTTCTCTTTTCATTCTTTCTCTTTCTCCTGTCCCTCGAGCCACGGCGCACGACCGCGCAATTGTCAGTTAAAGCGACGCAGTGCCGAATCACAAAAAGGGGCCAGGTCCTTCACCTGCATAATGGTCCGGGGCTGAAGTGGTTAAGAAGTAAATGCTTTATATTGAATCCTGGCATCTCGAAAGTGACTTTGTCTGAAATGAAATAGACAGACATATGGAAAGTGAAGAGCGCTGCGCACCCCGATTCCTTGCCAAAAGTGACTTTGTAAACCCAGCAAAGAGGTGACACTTTCTCATGAGCCCATGTCCTCCAAACAAGACACCGGACACCAGGGGCGGACTGACAACTCATGGGGCCCCCGGGCAATAGAAGATTATAGGGCCCCCAGGCTTACAAATGGCCACCAAGCCAGGTAGCAGTCAGTGTTGCTCATCTTACTTTTAAAAAGTAATTAGTTACAGTTACAAATTACTTCTCCGAAAAAGTAATTGCGTTAGTGACTCAGTTACTACATTGAAAAAGTAATTAGTTACTCAGCAAAGTAACTGATTTTTTTTTTTTAATATTCTACATTGCTTTGTTGAGAAGCAGGTGACGGGTGCTTGCCAGGGAGTAGTGAGTTAATACTCCAAGACAAAAGAATGCCAGATCCTTGAGAGAAGAAAACCGGAAACAAATGGTGATCTCGTGTATATCCCAGCCTAGGTGCATCCGTCCCACCATGTATGTGCAGCTAATATCTTTGTTTTTCTGATGAAGAGATGAAATCACTGACCAAAAATAACCTGCTGATCATTGGTCTGTATAGGTGTCCTGCACTTACCATGTTGACCACTAGATGTTTTGTGTACATGTGTTGTATAGGGAACTTTGTTCTGTGGATTTTGTTCCCCATGTGTTCCCCGGATCATTGATTAGGTTGCCCACACAGTGTGTGTGATCGATTCGAGTTGTTCCCCGGTAATATCAGTGTGAGGCGGATGGGGCCTGATCCAGGGGCCCCCTACAGTCACAGGTACATGGGGCCCTCGGGCAGTGCCCGAGTTCCTCTGCGTTAAGGGGAAGAGTAATCAGGTAGATTACTCGTTACCCTCAAAAGGGGCTCGTTAGGTAACGCGTTTATTGTAACCCTTACTTACAACACTGCAGTACGGGCGGTGCACAAAATCATTTTCACAAAAAGCATGTAGGTTTTGGACATATCAGGGAATTAAAAAAAACACAGATTTTTACAACATCCCTGGTTTTAGATGGCAACCCTTCCCCCTATGGTATGGGGCCCTCGGGCAGTGCCCCCCAATGGTCAGTCCGCCCCTGCCGGAACCCTCCCAGATTTCCATCGCCCCCCCCAAACCCTCCCAGGACAGATAACACTTATCTCTTTAGGACTTTTTTTTTTTTTTCCTCTGGTTAATGTGACCCAACGTGGAGAGGGAGAGGACACCTAATATCTATCATCATTGGTAGTCATAGGAACCGCATTAGGCAAATCGATGCCGATCATGATAGACTCAGCAGAACGGGAGGGCAAACCTCTCCCCTCACTCCGTCCCGCTCTCTCACTCTCTCTCTACCGTCCGTCTCCTTTTCTTTTTCACTCCCCCCTTCATTCTTCTTCTTTTTTTACTTTCTCTACTGTCCCTTACTTTATTTTTTTTATTATTTTTTTGTCCCTTTTTTTTCCTGTATGTCAATATAACCCGCAAGGTGAAATTAAGAACGTTCTGCATTTGACTTGAACCTCCGGACTTAGAACTCCTCGCTCCTAAGTGCTTGGGGTTTGGCAAGGGAACCTTTTCGGTTGCCTGTGCCAGATTGTCGGACGCGGCTCGGCGATGGAACGGGCCACAAGCGCGAGGGTCTATGGCAGCTCGGCAGCTTCTTCCTTCTTCGGCTTCCAACACACTTAATTTTCCTTTCCATTGTATTTTATTCTTTTCTATTTTATTTTTTTTTTTCATTTGTTTTTTTCACCATCTGAATGGGAATTCTACAAGTCAGTATGTGACCTCCTGAGATGTTGGAAGAACCTCATTGGAGGCTGGAGACCTTCTAAGAGGAGCACAAGGAGGCGACCTCACTTCCCCAGGCGGAGAGGTGCCATGAGACTCGACCACCATGAACCTGGAAGGACTTGAGATGATTGCGGTGCTGGTGGTTTTGGTTTTGTTTGTGAAAGTTTTGGAGCAGTTCGGTCTCTTTGAACCGGTCGCCATGGAAGGTAAACAACAGAAATTCAACTTTTTTTGCAGATCTGCAAACCAAAAAAAAAAAAAAAAAAACCCTTTCCCGTGTGATAAATCTTTGTTATGTCGAGTTTATTCAGAGCTGGTAAAGTGTTTGCCGAGGAAAATCCTTTCTGATCTCTTCTGGGATTGGTAAAGAATTTCATGAATTGTTCATAAGTTGGATCTTCGCTGAGCCCGGCGGCCTGCGGAAAAATGCGATTCTGTGTTTAACTTTTTTTTAACCCCCTGTTGGTTCTGCAATTGTTGATAAAGAGAGAGAGGGAGCAAGAGAGAGAAAGAGAGAGAGAGAGAGTGAAAAGAGGGGGAGAGAAAGAGAGAGAGAGAGAGATTGAAAAGAGAAAGAGAGAATGAAGAGGGAGGGAGAATGAAGAGCGAGAGAGTGAAAAGAGAGAGAAGAGAGAATAAAGAGAGAGAGAAAATGGAGAGAGAGAGAATGAAAAGAGAAAGAGAGAGAGTAAAAAGAGAGAATGAAAAGAGATAATGGACAGAGAGAGAGAAAGAAAGAAAGAAAGAAAGAAAGAGAGAGAATGAGAGTGAAAAAAGAGAGAGAGAATGAAAAGAGAAAGAGAGTGAGAGTGGAAAGAGAGGGAGAGAATTAAATGAGAGAGAGGGAATGAAAAGAGAAATATTGAAAAGAGAAAGAGAGAAAAGAGAGAGAGAGAGTGAAAAGAGAAAGAGAGAATGAAGAGGGAGGGAGAATGAAGAGAGGGAGAAAATGAAGAGAGAGTGAATGAAGAGAGAGCGAATGAAGAGCGAGAGAGTGAAAAGAGAAAGTGAGAGGGTGAAACGAGAGAGAAGAGAAAGAGAGAATGAAGAAAGAGAGAAAATGGAGGGAGAGAGAGAGAGAGAGAGAGAATGAAAAGAGAGAAGAGAAAGAGAGGAGAGAGAGAATGAAAAGAGAAAGAAAGAGAGAATGAGAGTGAAAAGAGAGCGAATGAGAGTGAAAAGAGAGAGAGAATGAAAAGAGATAATGGAGAGAGAGAGAGAGAGAGAGAGAGAAAGAAAGAGAGAAAAGAGTAAGAAAGAAAGAAAGAAAAAAAGAAATAAACAAAGAAAAGAGTATGAGAGAGAGAGAATGAGAGTGAAAAGAGAGAGAGGAAATTAAGAGATAGAGAATAAAAAGAGAGTGAGAGTTGATAGAGAGGGAGAGAATGAAATGAGAGAGAGAGAGAATGAAAAGAGAGAGAGAGTGAATGAATGTGAAGAGAGAGTGAGAGTTGAGAGAGAATGGAGAGAGAGAAAATCAGAGTGAAGAGAGAGAGAGAGAGTTGAGAGAGAATGAAAATATATTGAAATATAAAAACAATACTGCTAGGGTTTTAATGTGGGTCTTAAATAATGTATTGGGTGTATGAAGGAAGGATAACGTATATTATAGATCAGCCATTCCGAGGATTTGTGATAAATAAAGTGAATGATGTTTCATGTTAATAATGACCTGTAATATATAGCACATGGGGGGGGATGGTAATGTCACCTTGTTAAGAAATGCACCACTCTCTCTATTTGTTAGCGCTGTT
>CM056056.1:13605622-13665622 GCA_029574335.1 Rana kukunoris
GTTCTCTCTTTCCCTTCCCCTCTCTCTTTCTTTCCTTCTCTCTCTCTCTCTCTCTCTCTCCCCGTCCTCTTGTTCTCCTTTTTCTCCCTCCTTTTCTCTCTGTGTTTGTCTCGTATTCCTATTTCCCTCTCCAAGGTGCTTAACTATTAATGAAGATGCTGGTCATAGTGAGAATGGATTACAGAGGAAGGCCGGGAGCCACAGCCCTCCCCAGACAGTCCCGATCGATTCTCTCCATTCCTTCTCTCCTCACACATCACACAGTCAGATATACCGGTGAGAGGGGTCCAAAGGAATAGAGAATCCCTAAAACAGAATCCATACAGAACACAAGGCGGTCACATGTCTCCGTATATCACATATCCCAGAAATACGGACATTATTCCTCATTTACGAGCAGTGGGCGGAGCCATGCAAAGCACTCCTTATGCCCCATTAGCCGGATACCCATCCAGATCCGCCAGTATACAGTGAAAGGCAAATATTACAGAGCAACTTATTACAAACTGAATACCGCCCCATTTGGTATCAATGGGAGGAATAGTGCCTCATCATTGGTGTCAGTGGGGGGGGGGGGTTAGTGTCCCATCATTGGTGTCAGTGGGGGGAATAGTGCCCCGTCATTGGTGTCAGTGGAGAAATAGTGTCCCATCATTGGTGTCAGTGGGGGGAATAGTGCCCCGTCATTGGTGTCAGTGGGAGAAATAGTGTCCCATTGTTGGTGTCAGTGGGAGGAATAGTGTCCCATCATTGGTGTCAGTGGGGGGAATAGTGCCCCATCATTGGTGTCAGTGGGAGGAATAGTGGCCCATCATTGGTGTCAGTGGGAGGAATAGTGTCCCATCAATGGTGTCAGATGTAAAGGATAACAATTCCCCTTGTAGTGGGACTTTTAAGGCACTTCGATCATAAAACATATGACAATAATATATACAGTGGGGATCGAAAGTTTGGGCACCCCAGGTAAAAATTTGTATTAATGTGCATAACGAAGCCAAGGAAAGATGGAAAAATCTCCAAAAGGCATCAAATTGCAGATTAGACATTCTTATAATATGTCAAAAAAAGTTAGATTTTATTTCCATCATTTACACTTTCAAAATGACAGAAAACAAAAAAATGGCATCTGCAAAAGTTTAGGCACCCTGCAGATTTTATAGCATGCACCGCCCCCTTTGCAAAGCTGAGACCTGCCAGTGTCATGGATTGTTCTCAATCATCGTCTGGGAAGACCCTGTGATGTCAATCTCAATGGTTTTAAATGCCCAGACTCATCTGACCTTGCCCCAACAATCAGCACCATGGGTTCTTCTAAGCAGTTGTCTAGAAAACTGAAAGTGAAAATAGTTGTCGCTCACAAAGCTGGAGAAGGCGATAAGAAGATAGCAAAGCGTTTTCAGATGTCAATATCCTCTGTTCGGAATGTAATTAAGAAATGGCAGTCATCAGGAACAGTGGACGTTAAAGCAAGATCTGGAAGACCAAGAAAAATATCAGACAGAACGGCTCGCAGGATTGTGAGAAAAGCAATTCAAACCCCACGTGTGACTGCACGATCCCTCCAGAAAGATCTGGCAGACACTGGAGTTGTGGTACACTATTCCACTATAAAGAGATACTTGTACAAATATGGTCTTCATGGAAGAGTCATCAGAAGAAAACCTCTTCTACGTCCTTACCACAAAAATCTGCATTTGAACTTTGCAAATGAACATATAACAAGCCTGATGCATTTTGGAAACAAGTTCTGTGGACCGATGAGGTTAAAATAGAACTTTTTGGCCGGAATGAGCAAAGGTACGTTTGGAGAAGAAAGGGCACAGAATTTAATGAAAAGAACCTTTGTCCAACTGTGAAGCATGGGGGTGGATCAATCATGCTTTGGGGTTGTATCGCAGCCAGTGGCACCTCGAACATTTTACGAGTAGAATGAAAAATGGATTCAATAAAATTCCAGCAAATTTTGGATGGTAACTTGATGCCATCTGTGAAAAAGCTGACGTTAAAGAGAGGATGGCTTCTACAAATGGATAATGATCCTAAACACACCTCAAAATCCACGGGGGATTACATCAAGAGGCGTAAACTGAAGGTTTTGCCATGGCCTTCACAATCTCCTGACCTCAACATCATTGAAAATCTATGGATAGACCTTAGAAGACCAGTGCGTGACAGACAGCCCAGAGATCTCAAAGAACTGGAAGACTTTTGTGAGGAAGAATGGGCAAAGATCCCTCAAACAAGAATTGAAAGACTCTTGGCCGGCTACAAAAAGGGTTTACAAGCTGTGATACTCGCCAAAGGGGGCAGTACAAGATATTAACTCTGCAGGGTGCCCAAACTTTTGCAGACACCATTTTTTTGTTTTCTGTAATTCTGAAAGTGTAAATGATGGAAATAAAATCTAACTTTTTTTGACATATTATAAGAATGTCTAATCTGTAATTTGATGCCTTTCCTTGGCTTCGTTATGCACATTAATACAAATTTTTACCTGGGGTGCCCAAACTTTCGATCCCCACTGTATATAAAAGGATTTTTATAAATACATCATTAGATAAAAAAAACACAAGAACAATGTATACGTTGTATGGACAGCTATAGATAAACCAACTATGAGAGATAATGACGATGTGATGAAGCTTCCTCCAACCAGAGAATATATATCTCCTTCATCAGGGAGGTGGGAGGGATCAGTTAAAAGGCCCAATCTGGCCCACAGGCCCACAGTTTGAAGAAGAGACTGGAGTAGAACATGGTGCCCAACAAGTAAAGGCGGCTCTAGGCTTTGTGAGGCCTTAGGCGAAACTTAGACATGAGGCCCCACTCTCGCCCACATTGGGAAAAATAATTCAAGCAAGAAAAATGGCTGCAGAAAATGCACGGATCTAGCAGACAGGTGATCAGCACCTCTTCCAGGGCACCCTCCTCACCCATCAGACATATTCAGCCAATGCAAGAGGGGGGAGAGAGGGGGAGGTGAGAAAGAGAGAGGGGTAATAGAGAGATCAGATGACGCTGACATTAGTATTGATCACAGGCAAATTTGGCGGCCGCGAGGCCCCTGTGAGTGCGAGGTTTTAGGCGACCGCCTAATAGAAGAGCCACCTCTGCCAACAAGACTGTTTGACAATTCAAGAGCCTGCGGGCTGTGTATATTTTTCCTTTTTAAACTTCAAGTGATTATTGTGAAATTCTGATTGCATACAGTTTTGAACATCGCATTTAATGAACGAGTTCTCAATCTCAACTAAACACAAAGGGCCAGATTCACATACAATTAGATTCGCGTAGAGTATCAGAAATACTCTACGCCGCCGTATTTCACCTGGCTCTACGTGGAATCCCGGTAGATTTTGTCCAGTAAACTACGGCGGCGTAGTGTATTTCTCCCGGCGCAAGCCATCTACGCGAGTAGGGGGCATGAAGCATTTAAAATAGGCGCGTTCCCGCGGCGATCGAACTGCGCATGCTCCGTTCAGAAATTTCCCGCCGTGCATTGCGCGAAATCAGATCGTTACGTCAGTTTTTTTTTTTTGAGTAGCGTCGTTTACGGACATTCCTATTCCTATTACGAGTTACGTAAAAAAAAAAAAAAAAAAATGTAAATTCGACGCGGGAACGACGGCCATACTTAACATGGGCTACGCACCGTTAGACCAGCAAAAAGCTGGTCTAACAGTACGTAGAAAAAAATAGACGAAAGCGATTGCGAAGACCGCTCGTATCTTCGTGGATCGCCGTAAAAACTCATTTGCATATCCTGACGCTGAAAACGACGCGGACTCCTCCCATCGGCGAAGACGTAAGCCTCTCGGATCGAAGCCCGAAGCCGCCGTATCATGGTTTGAGGATTCAAACTAGTGATACGGCGTGCGAAATTTGAAATTACTCCTGTCTAACACCAGTTAGACAGGCGTAATCGCTCTGTGAATCTGGGCCAATGTGCTCTGGTTTTCTTTCCATAGGAATTGATGTTCTCATTGATCTCATGTATTCTCCTGTAGGCCACTGCTTCCAAAATGTAATGTTTCACGTAAAAAAAAAAAGAACATTACCAACAAACATATGAATTAGTATCGTTATTTCAGCACTTTGGTCTTGTCTTGGCCTTTGGTCTTATCTTGGTCTTTGATCTAGTCTTGGTCTTTGGTCTTGTCTTGGTCTTTGGTCATGTCTTTAGTCTTGTCTTCGTCCTTAGTCTTGTATTTGTCTTTTATCATGTCTTCGTCTTTAGTCTTGTCTTGGTCCTTAGTCTTGTCTTGGTCCTTAGTCTTGTATTGGTCTGTTGTCTTGTCTTTGTCTTGGTCTTTGGTCTTGTCTTGGTCTTTGGGCTTGTCATGTCTTGTCTTGTTTTGGTCTTTGGTCTTGTCTTGGTCTTTGAACTTTGGTCTTGTCTTGGTCTATGGTCTTTGGTCTTGTCTTGGTCTTTGGTCATGTCTTCGTCTTTTGACTTGTCTTGGTCCTTAGTCTTGTATTGGTCTTTTGTTTTGGTCTTTGGTCTTGCCTTGGTCTTTGGTCTTGTCTTGGTCTTTGGTCTTGTCTGGTCTTGGTCTTGTCTTGGTCTTTTCATGTCTTGTCTTGGTCTTTGGGCTTGTCATGTCTTGTCCTGTTTTGGTCTTTGATCTTGTCTTGTCTTGGTCTGGTCATGGTCTTTGGTTGTGTCTTGGTCCTTGGTCTTGTCTTGGTCTTTGGTCATGTCTTCGTCTTTAGACTTGTCTTGGTCCTTAGTCTTGTATTGGTCTTTTGTTTTGGTCTTTGATCTTGCCTTGGTCTTTGGTCTTGTCTGGTCTTGGTCTTTGGTCTTGTCTTGGTCTTTTTATGTCTTGTCTTGGTCTTTGGGCTTGTCATGTCTTGTCCTGTTTTGGTCTTTGGTCTTTGGTCTTGTCTTGGTTTTTGGTCTATAGTCTTTGGTTGTGTCTTGGTCTTTGGTTGTGTCTTGGTCTTTGGTTGTGTCTTGGTCTTTGGTTGTGTCTTGATCTTTGGTCGTGTCTTCGTCTTTAGTCTTGTCTTGGTCATGTCTTGTCTTGGTCTTTGGTCTTGTCTTGATCTTTGGTCTTGTCTTGGTCTTTGGTATTGTCTTGGTCTTTGGTCTTGTCTTGGTCTTTCGTCTTTAGTCTTGTCTGAGCTGAAGGTTAAACATCAAATTCCTGCAGCGGAATTGATTGGCAATAAACATTGTAGGAGCTGAATGGCTTTATCTCCAATGGCCTTCAAACTATCATTAGGGTGATTTTATTAATTTTATTTTAACGACTGGCATCCCCCGTTCTGCAGCTCCATGACACATTCGCGGGACATCGGCAGACATCGAGTCTGCGGGTCCCGCGGGCACGATGACGGAGCTCGCGCCAGGGGCGCGCGCGTGCCCACACGGCGGCAAGTTTAAAGGGATGCATATATACGCCCATTTGCCTGTCCGTGCCATTCTGCCGACGTAAATGTTCGTGCAGTGGTCGGCAAGTGGTTAAAAAAAAACAGCCTGGACTGGAAGTGACATCATAACGCCGATCTGGTCCATCAAAGCCATACAGTGTTAACTCTCTGATCGCCTATTGGAGCACCCGGCCACACCGTCGGATCGCGTCTTGGGTGAACCCACGGAAACGGTAAGCCGGAGAAACACCAGCGAGCGGTGGGGTGGGGGGGATGTCCCCTTCTGCCGCTTGGGGGGGGGTCGCTTCCCGCCGCTTGGGGGGGTCGCTTCCCGCCTCTTCAGAAATGGTTTCAGTGGCTGTTGAGAAAGTCAGCCAAAAAAAAATGATACACACGAGCACATTATGTCAATGTCCTCCAGGGTTTCAAAAAAAAATTGGTGCCGTTTACTACCGCTTTAAGGAAATCTGAAGATAGCGGTGCGTTTAAGTAGAAGTCATCCCCTTGCGATGTAAAGATTGGATCACGCAGAGTTATTTCTGGCTCTGTGGCGTTATACATATATAATGATGGGTATCAGAGGGTGAAGCTGTGATTGCGTATTTTATTGATCTTCCAGGTTATTAGCATTGCGCCGGGAGAATCTCTCAGACGGGTCTTAAACGGTTATGGAAACTGTGAGATCTGGAGGAAGGTCTCTGTAGGGGAATGTTAAGTCCTGGCTTTGATATTTCACATGTCTGATCTTTTATTTAACATGTGTAGCCATGCCCCCGTAGGGGTTGTCGAATGTTGTGGTTCACCTGTCAACCTGCCCAGCCCGGCATCCTTCTCTCAGGCACTCAAAGACACGGAAGGGTCCATAAGCTTTGTTTTGTTTTTTGTATTTTATTGAGGAGATTAACGAGGATGTGAATAGTAAATTATGGGATGCTTGGGACTTCTATATACACTTCTGTAGGGGGACCACCGGTCCTCTTGTAGGGTACCCGAGCACACAGGGAAGCCCACACAGGGAATTAGTGATGGATGACAATTGCAGAACTCTTCCTCCAGCAGCTGAAAGCTGGTCTCTCCCCCTCTCCCTGCTGCCAGCTTTTATCTGCTGAGAAAGATGCTGTGCAGGCCCCCCATACCAGCCCTGGCTCTAATGTTAACTCTGCTTCTGAGTTTGTTATCTCTGTTTTTTACCCCCTTTGTCTCTCTGATCCCAGAGCTCAGTCTGTATATTTTTCTCATCTCATCTTAATTTTTATTAACTAATTTTTATCTTTTAGAATTCAACAGGAATTCTGTTGTATTTTAAGTGAAATATAGCCTGTCAGGTAGTCTGTACGGGGGCCCTGCAATTTCTTTTTTTTTTTTTTTTTTTTTTTAAGTGTATTTTTGTGCGTGAACTCGAGAGAGAGGAGCCGGACTGCAGGAGTTGGGAGTAGGCAGACCCTCCCCCCGGAGGCAATCGCCATCCTTCTCCATGCCCCTGGTGGCAATGGCGGGTGTGAAGGGGGGCCTCCCACTCACCCCGCCCTACCTGCTCCTCTTGGGAGCCCAACTGGTGCCCAACGGGACTCCAATGGGGCAGAGGGACTCCCCCTATGAGGGAGTGAGGGGGCCTAGCCCACCCAGCCAGCCCCGTAGGTCCTTCGCCTCTCTTTATTTTAGGAGACCGCATGGCCAAAGTGCGTGTGTTTTAAACCAATTTCGTGTGCGTGCAAGTGTGGTGGTTTTTTTTTTGTGGAGGGGGGGTGGGTGTACTGAGCACAGGCGTACCTTGCACAGCACACCCACCGGGAGCCGGGCTGAGACCACCAAACTCAATTCACATGTAGCCGAGACCGGGATCCGAACCCTTGGCTGCAGAGGTGAATGGCTTGTCAGCGCAGTGCCAATCACGTTGAGCCACCACAGCTCCCTGGCCCTGCAATTTCTATCAGCAGCCTGGTGTATATATACACCACAGTCCTCTCTCCAGCTCTTCACTTGCTGCAGACCGTTACTCCTCCAGACTAGCTAGCACCATGTGGTTAGGCCTGACACTAACTCAGCCAGGCCTCAGTGAAATATGCCCTTTGCAGGCAGGGACCGTGCACCCCTATAGTGTAAAACGTTCTTGCTGCTAACTGTCCTCTTCCCAGCTACTAATCCCAGGTAGCTCTTCTTGGGCCCTGCCTGCCAGCCTGCCAGGCTACAATGACCTCTCTCCTCTGCCCTTCCCACAGTCCACTCCACTGATTCTGCACTCATCTCAAACTCCCAGTTCTCTCAGGCGTGCCTCCCCAGTGCTCCCTTTAATCAGTGGAGACCAATGGTTGACAACGTTAGACAAGCTCAGGTCTGCGATTGATAGGAAAGTCTGAATAGCTAGACTTATGGTCAATGTTTTGGGGTCACAAGCCAAGGTCAGTGTAGGCAAGCTTTTCGTAATCGAGGTCACAAGCCAAGGTCGATGCAGGAGGAGAGTTTTGTAGTCGAGGTCATGAAGTAAGGTCGATGCAGGAGGAGAGTTTCGTAGTGGAGGTCACAAGCCAGGGTCGAGGCAGAAGAAGAGTTTCTTAGTGAGTGTCACAAGCCAAGGTCAAGGCAGGAGAAGAGCTTCGTAGTCGAGGTCATGAACCAAGGTCGATTCAGGAGGAGAGTTTCTTAGTCGAGGTTACAAGCCAAAGTCGATGCAGGAGAGAGTTTCGTAGTGGGTGTCACAAGCCAAGGTTGGTGCACGAGAAGAGTTTCATAGTGAAGGTCATGAACCAAGATCAATGCAGGAGGAGAGTTTTGTAGTCGAGGTCACAAGCCAAGGTCGAGGCAGGAGGAGAGTTTTGTAGTTGAGGTCACAAGCCAAGGTCAATGCAGGAGGAGAGAGTTTCGTATTCAAGGTCATGAACCAAGATCAATGCAGGAGGAGAGTTTTGTAGTTGAGGTCACAAGCCAAGGTCGATGCAGGAGGAGAGTTTCGTAGTCGAGGTCATGACGTAAAGGTCGATGCAGGAGGAGAGTTTCGTAGTCAATGTCACAAGCCAAGGTTGGGGCAGGAGGAGAGTTTCGTAGTCGAGTTCACAAGCCAAAGTCGAGGCAGAAGACAAGTTTCGTAGTGGGTGTCACAAGCCAAGGTCGAGGCAGGAGAAGAGTTTCGTAGTCAAGGTCATGAAGTAAGGTCGAGGCAGGAGGAGAGTTTCATAGTCAAAGTTACAAGCCAAGGTCGAGGCAGGAGGAGAGTTTCGTAGTCGAGTTCACAAGCCAAGGTCGAGGCAGGAGGAGAGTTTCGTAGTCGAGGTCATGAAGTAAGGTCGAGGCAGGAGGAGAGTTTCATAGTCGAAGTCACAAGCCAAGGTCGAGGCAGGAGAAGAGTTTCGTAGTCGAGGTCATGAAGTAAGGTCGAGGCAGGAGGAGAGTTTCGTAGTCGAGTTCACAAGCCAAGGTCGAGGCAGGAGGAGAGTTTCGTAGTCGAGGTCATGAAGTAAGGTCGATGCAGGAGGAGAGTTTCATAGTCGAGGTCACAAGCCAAGGTCGTTTCCAATAATAATAGGAAGTTCATGGGAGGAGCAAGGAGTTCAAGGTTCAACAACAATCAAGATACAAGGCAGGGTTTTCCAATAGCTCAGGCAGGTGGCTGTCCAGCATCCCAGATAGCTCAATAAGAAGAATCAATGCCAGACACAGAAGAGGTCCCAGGTTTGAGTCCAGTTCCTGACACCAGCCCTCCAGACGGCAACCCGTTGTCCTCCCTGGAGTCTCTTAGCAGTGTCCTCTATATGCCTCTATCCCAGGATCTCTTCTCTCCTCCTGGATGCATCCAAGCCCAAGACCAAGGTCAGCCCCTCCCCCCAAACTGGGGAGCGATCGGTGGGCCCAGACAGCCTCAATTCTCTCTTCCTATAGCATTTCCACCTGACAGCTTCCCCCAGCAGGGCTCACCCAGTATATATGAGGAGGCCTTCCCCCTGCCAATCCAATTTGGGGATTGGTCAAGACACCCAGACAGCTCTGCCTCTCTAGCAGACTCTAGAAAGAAGAGGGAGGTCCCAGCTGCTACCCTAAGCCACTCCCAGCCCAGAATGAAAACAAACAGGCCTAGCCATCATTTAGGCCAGCCTAAATTTTTCTACTCTGCTAGAAAAATCCTCACTCTGGCACCTCCCTAACTGTCCCAGATCGGTCCCCACGCATTACACAGAAGGCAAAATGGTGGCAAATGTTGGGGCAAACTGGCGGCAATTGATGGAACACACTGATGGCAATTGATGGGGCACACTGGCAGCAATTGATGCAGCAAATGATAGGGCAAATTGGCAGTAATTGATGGGTACACTGGCGGCAATTGATGGGGCACACTGGCGGTAACTGATGGTCACAGTAACTGCGTTTGATGCCACAGTGGCAGCAATTTATGGGTACAGTGGCTGCGTTTGATGGGCACAGTGGCTGCAATTGATGTTTTGCATGGACGACACCGCCGTGACCCGAGACAGGTAAGTGCCGGGCGAGGGGGGGGGGGGGGCACATTGGCAGCATTTGATGGGGCACATTGATGGCAATTGATGGTGCAAACTGGTGGCAATTGATGGGGCACACTAGTAGCAATTGATGGGGCGAATTATGGGGCAAACTGGAGGCAATTGTTGGGAACACTGGCGGCAATTGATGGGCACACTGGTGGCAATTGATTAGGGGAAGCTGGCGGGAATTGATGTGGGCAAACTGGCGGCAATTGATGGGCACACTGGCTGCAATTGATGGGGCACACTGGCAGCATCTGATGGGCACGCTGGCTGCAATTGATGGGGCACGCTGGCTGCAATTGATGGGGCACACTGGCGGTAATTGATGGGGCAAACTGGAGGCAATTGATGGGCACGCTGGCTGCAATTGATGGGGCACACTGGCGGCAAATGATGGGGAAAACTGGCGGCAATTGATGGGGCACACTGGCAGCAATTGATGGGGCACACTGGTGGCAATTGATGGGGCACAACTGGTGGCAATGGCGGCAATTGATGGGGCACACTGCAACTGGCGGCAATTGATGGGGGCAAACTGGTGGCAATTGACAATGGGGGCACACTGGCGGCAATTGATGGGGGCACTGGTGACAATTGATGGAGCACACTGGCGGCAATTGATGGGCACACTGGCGGCAACTGATGGGCAAACTGGCGGCAATTGATGGGGCAAACTGGTGGCAATTGATGGGGCACACTGGCAGCATTTAATGGGGCAAACTGGCGGCAATTGATGGGGCACACTGGCGGCAATTGATTGTTACAGTAACTGCGTTTGGCACAGTGGCTGCAATTTATAATTTTTTTTCAGTTTGTTTGCGCCCCCCAAAAAATATTTCACACAACAGCCGCCACTGTGTGTGACTCACATTTGGCGTCCAACAAGGAGGGGAACATAGAGGAAGTAGCACCCACCTACATGCCCACATCTCAACAGAAGAGACAAGAAAATACAACAATCACAAGGGAACACAAAACACAATGAAAGACCTATTGTAGATTTTACGACCATGGCGTCACTGCGGGTTGCACCTTCTATAGTTATTCTACAGGAACATGTGATGTGCGGAGAATGGGTGTCGGGGGATTATCTTCATAGACAACCTCTATAGTGTACAAAAATGTAATTATTCTAATAGGATTTGCTGCCTAATGCATCAAGTAAATATAACGAGGGCTTAATCGCTGTGCCTGAGAGGCTGGATAAGTGTGCCGGCAGGAGACGCTTCAATGTGATTTTTTAATTATATTCCAACTTCAAATGAAGATATTTATATATTTTATATAGTGAAAGGAGATGGAGCACAGCAGTGAGCTCATCTCTCTCTCTCTCTCTCTCTCTCTCTCTCTCTCTCTCTCTCAATCGGCTCTCTCCTCCTATCAGCATTTGATTGGCTTCTTGTACTGCTGCTCCCTCTCCCAGTCTGAGCTCTGCTATGCAGGGACTGCACAAGGCCGATACCAGCTCACATCCAGGTTCTGGCACTGCTTGCATAAAAAAAAAACATTCATACTGTGGCAAAATGTCCTCAGTCTGATGACCAGCCCCATTTAACCCACCCCCTCTGAGCCCAGGTTGTCCCGGACGAGCCCCCAACCTGTGATTGGACAGTCAAAAGAGAAGAAGCACAGCAGTAAGCTCAACTCTCTTTCACTTGGCTCGCTCCTCCTATCAGCATGCTTCTTGTCAGCACATGAACCGATTGGCGCCTTGTACTGCTGCTCCCTCTCCCAGTTTGAGCTCTGCTGTACAGAGGCTGATACCAGGTCACATCCAGGTACTTACACAGCTTGCATTTAAAAATATATATTTATATTGCTGCTAAATGTCCTCAGTTTGATATTTGATATTATGAATTTTCTAATTTACGAATTTACGAATTTTCTAATTTACGAATTTACTCATTTATGAATTTTCTAATTTACGAATTTTCTCATTTACGAATTAACTCATTTATGAATTTTCTAATTTACGAATTTACTAATTTTCTCATTTACGAATTTACAAATTTTCAAATTTACGAATTTACTCATTTATGAATTTTCTAATTGACAAATTTAAATTTTTTCTCATTTACGAATTTACGAATTTACAAATTTTAGAATTTACAAATTTATGAATTTTCTAATTTAAGAATTTACAAATTTATGAATTTTCTAACTTAAGAATTTATACATTTTCAAATGTACACATTTTCTAATTTACGAATTTACAAATTTATGAATTTTCTAATTTACGAATGTATTAATTTTTTAATTTTACGAATTTATGATTTTTCTAATTACGAATTTACGAATTTTCTAATTTACAAATTTATAAATTTATTTATGAATTTTCTAATTTACGAATTTACTAATTTATTTATGAATTGACGAATTTACAAATTTACTCATTTATAAATTTACGAACTTACGAATTTACAAATTTACAAATTTACTAATTTACAAATTTATGAATTTACAAATTTATGAATTTTCTAATTTACGAATTTACTAATTTACAAATTTATTTATGAATTTTCTAATTTACGAATTTACTAATTTTCTAATTTTCTAATTTTCTAATTTACGAATTTATAACAGACATTTTTTTTTTTTTAGTCCCCCTCCGAGTCCCCCAGGCCCCCTCCGAGTCCCCCGGGCCCCCTTTGAGTCCCCCAAGCCCCCTCCGGGTCCCCCAGACCCCTGTAAAATCTTGCAGCAGGGGAAAGTGGGGCCCCCTTCAAGTCCCCCCGGCCCCCTCCGAGTCCCACGGGCCCCCTTTGAGTCTCCCGAGCCCCCTTCCGAGGCCCCCGGGCCCCCTCCGAGTCCCCCGGGCCACCTTTAGTCCCCAGGGCCCCCTTAAAGCCCCCCGGCCCCCTCCGAGTCCGCCAGGCCCCCTTTGAGTCCCCCAAGCCCCCTCCGAGTACTCCAGGCCCCTGTAAAATCCTGAGGACCCCGGGCCCCCTTCGAGTCCCCCGGGCCCCCTCCCGAGCCCCTCGGGCCCCCTTCGAGTCCCCCGAGCCCCCTCCGAGTACCCCCAGGCCCCTGTAAAATCTTGCAGCGGGGAAACGTGAAGATTTCGGCCCCCTCCCAGTCCCCCAGGCCCCTTCGATTCCCCTGGGCCCCCTCCCGAGTCCCATGGGCCCCCTTTGAGTCCCCCGAGCCCCCTCCGAGTCCCCCAGGCCCCTATAAAATCTTGCAGCGGGGGAACGTGAAGATTTCGGCCCCTCCCAGTCCCCCGGGCCCCCTTCGAGTCCCCCGGGCCCCCCTCGAGTCCCCCGGGCTGCCCTCCGAGTCCCCTGGCCCCCTTCGAGTCCCCTCCAAGTCCCCCAGGCCCCCTTTGAGTCCCCTGGGCTCCCTAAAATCTTGCAGTGAGGGAACGTGAAGATTTTAAAACCAGAGTAAGCTGATGGCAGGCTGTGAATTATTGATCGCAAACCGCGCCGTTCTCTTTGAAGCTCTCACCAGACCATTTCATAGTACTCCTGGACCCCTTTCAAATGCAGATATAAAAAGAAGAAGAACAATCGACTCGACTCGCCCCTCTGAGTCCCCCGGGCCCCCTCCAAGCCCCCTTCGAGTCCCCCCGGCCCCCTCCGAGTCCCCCGGGCCACCTTTGTGGCCCCCTTCAAGTCCCCCCGGCCCCCTCCGAGTCCCACGGGCCCCCTTTGAGTCCCCCTCGAATCCCCGGACTCCCTTCGAGTCCCCCGGGCTGCCCTCCGAGTCCCCCGATCCCCCTTCGAAGTCCCCCAGCCCCCCTTCGAGTCCACTGGGCCCCCCGTAAAATCTTGCAGCGGGGGAACGTGAAGATTTTAAAACCAGAGTAAGCTGATGGCAGGCTGTGAATTATTGATCGCAAACCGCGCCGTTCTCTTTGAAGCTCTCACCAGATCATTTCATAGCACTCCTGAACCCCTTTCAAAAGCAAATATAAAGAGAAGAAGAACAATTGACTCGACTCGCCCCTTCTGAGTCCCTCGGGCCCACTCCGAGGCCCCCTTCGAGTTGCCCCGGCCCCCTCCGAGTCCCTCGGGCCACCTTTGAGTCCCCTGGGCCCCCTTTAAGTCCCCCCGGCCCCCTTTAAGTCCCCCGGGCCCCCTTCAAGTCCCCCCGGCCCCCTCCCAGTCCCCCAGGCCCCCTTCGAGTCCCCCAAGACCCCTCCGAGTCCCCCGGGCCCCCTTCAAGTCCCCCGAGCCCCTGTAAAATCTTGCAGGGGGGAACGTGAAGATTTTGGCCCCCTCCCAGTCCCCCGTGCCCTCCTCGAGTCCCCCGGGCCCCCCTTGAGTCCCCCGGACCCACTTCCAGTCCGCTGAGCTGCCCTCCGAGTCCCCCGAGCCCCCTTCGAGTCCCCCAGGCCCCTGTAAAATCCTGAGAACCCCGGGCCCCCTTCGAGTCCCCCAGGCCCCCTTCGAGTCCCCCGAGCCCCCTCCGAGTTTCCCAGGCCCCTGTAAAATCTTGCAGCGGGGGAATGTGAAGATTTCGGCCCCCTCCCAGTCCCCCGGGCCCCCTTCGAGTCCCCCTGGCCCCCTCCGAGTCCCCAGACCTCCTTCGAGTCCCCGGGCTGCCCTCCGAGTCCCCTGGCCCCCTTCGAGTCCCCCAGGCCCCCTTCGAGTCCCCCGGGTCCCCTCCGAGTCCCCCAGGCCCCCTTCGAGTCCCCCGGGCCCCCTAAAATCTTGCAGCGAGGGAACGTGAAGATTTTAAACCCAGAGTAAGCTGATGGCAGGCTGTGAATTATTGATCGCAAACCGCGCCGTTCTCTTTGAAGCTCTCGCCAGATCATTTCATAGCACTCCTGAACCCCTTTCAAACGCAGATATAAGAAGAATAAAAAGAAAAATCGCCTGGTGGCAATGGCGGGTGTGAAGGGGGGCCTCCCACTCACCCCGCCCTACCTGCTCCTCTTGGGAGCCCAACTGGTGCCCAACGGGACTCCAATGGGGCAGAGGGACTCCCCCTATGAGGGAGTGAGGGGGCCTAGCCCACCCAGCCAGCCCCGTAGGTCCTTCGCCTCTCTTTATTTTAGGAGACCGCATGGCCAAAGTGCGTGTGTTTTAAACCAATTTCGTGTGCGTGCAAGTGTGGTGGTTTTTTTTTTTGTGGAGGGGGGGTGGGTGTACTGAGCACATGCGTACCTTGCACAGCACACCCACCGGGAGCCGGGCTGAGACCACCAAACTCAATTCACATGTAGCCGAGACCGGGATCCGAACCCTTGGCTGCAGAGGTGAATGGCTTGTCAGCGCAGTGCCAATCACGTTGAGCCACCACAGCTCCCTGGCCCTGCAATTTCTATCAGCAGCCTGGTGTATATATACACCACAGTCCTCTCTCCAGCTCTTCACTTGCTGCAGACCGTTACTCCTCCAGACTAGCTAGCACCATGTGGTTAGGCCTGACACTAACTCAGCCAGGCCTCAGTGAAATATGCCCTTTGCAGGCAGGGACCGTGCACCCCTATAGTGTAAAACGTTCTTGCTGCTAACTGTCCTCTTCCCAGCTACTAATCCCAGGTAGCTCTTCTTGGGCCCTGCCTGCCAGCCTGCCAGGCTACAATGACCTCTCTCCTCTGCCCTTCCCACAGTCCACTCCACTGATTCTGCACTCATCTCAAACTCCCAGTTCTCTCAGGCGTGCCTCCCCAGTGCTCCCTTTAATCAGTGGAGACCAATGGTTGACAACGTTAGACAAGCTCAGGTCTGCGATTGATAGGAAAGTCTGAATAGCTAGACTTATGGTCAATGTTTTGGGGTCACAAGCCAAGGTCAGTGTAGGCAAGCTTTTCGTAATCGAGGTCACAAGCCAAGGTCGATGCAGGAGGAGAGTTTTGTAGTCGAGGTCATGAAGTAAGGTCGATGCAGGAGGAGAGTTTCGTAGTGGAGGTCACAAGCCAGGGTCGAGGCAGAAGAAGAGTTTCTTAGTGAGTGTCACAAGCCAAGGTCAAGGCAGGAGAAGAGCTTCGTAGTCGAGGTCATGAACCAAGGTCGATTCAGGAGGAGAGTTTCTTAGTCGAGGTTACAAGCCAAAGTCGATGCAGGAGAGAGTTTCGTAGTGGGTGTCACAAGCCAAGGTTGGTGCACGAGAAGAGTTTCATAGTGAAGGTCATGAACCAAGATCAATGCAGGAGGAGAGTTTTGTAGTCGAGGTCACAAGCCAAGGTCGAGGCAGGAGGAGAGTTTTGTAGTTGAGGTCACAAGCCAAGGTCAATGCAGGAGGAGAGAGTTTCGTATTCAAGGTCATGAACCAAGATCAATGCAGGAGGAGAGTTTTGTAGTTGAGGTCACAAGCCAAGGTCGATGCAGGAGGAGAGTTTCGTAGTCGAGGTCATGACGTAAAGGTCGATGCAGGAGGAGAGTTTCGTAGTCAATGTCACAAGCCAAGGTTGGGGCAGGAGGAGAGTTTCGTAGTCGAGTTCACAAGCCAAAGTCGAGGCAGAAGACAAGTTTCGTAGTGGGTGTCACAAGCCAAGGTCGAGGCAGGAGAAGAGTTTCGTAGTCAAGGTCATGAAGTAAGGTCGAGGCAGGAGGAGAGTTTCATAGTCAAAGTTACAAGCCAAGGTCGAGGCAGGAGGAGAGTTTCGTAGTCGAGTTCACAAGCCAAGGTCGAGGCAGGAGGAGAGTTTCGTAGTCGAGGTCATGAAGTAAGGTCGAGGCAGGAGGAGAGTTTCATAGTCGAAGTCACAAGCCAAGGTCGAGGCAGGAGAAGAGTTTCGTAGTCGAGGTCATGAAGTAAGGTCGAGGCAGGAGGAGAGTTTCGTAGTCGAGTTCACAAGCCAAGGTCGAGGCAGGAGGAGAGTTTCGTAGTCGAGGTCATGAAGTAAGGTCGATGCAGGAGGAGAGTTTCATAGTCGAGGTCACAAGCCAAGGTCGTTTCCAATAATAATAGGAAGTTCATGGGAGGAGCAAGGAGTTCAAGGTTCAACAACAATCAAGATACAAGGCAGGGTTTTCCAATAGCTCAGGCAGGTGGCTGTCCAGCATCCCAGATAGCTCAATAAGAAGAATCAATGCCAGACACAGAAGAGGTCCCAGGTTTGAGTCCAGTTCCTGACACCAGCCCTCCAGACGGCAACCCGTTGTCCTCCCTGGAGTCTCTTAGCAGTGTCCTCTATATGCCTCTATCCCAGGATCTCTTCTCTCCTCCTGGATGCATCCAAGCCCAAGACCAAGGTCAGCCCCTCCCCCCAAACTGGGGAGCGATCGGTGGGCCCAGACAGCCTCAATTCTCTCTTCCTATAGCATTTCCACCTGACAGCTTCCCCCAGCAGGGCTCACCCAGTATATATGAGGAGGCCTTCCCCCTGCCAATCCAATTTGGGGATTGGTCAAGACACCCAGACAGCTCTGCCTCTCTAGCAGACTCTAGAAAGAAGAGGGAGGTCCCAGCTGCTACCCTAAGCCACTCCCAGCCCAGAATGAAAACAAACAGGCCTAGCCATCATTTAGGCCAGCCTAAATTTTTCTACTCTGCTAGAAAAATCCTCACTCTGGCACCTCCCTAACTGTCCCAGATCGGTCCCCACGCATTACACAGAAGGCAAAATGGTGGCAAATGTTGGGGCAAACTGGCGGCAATTGATGGAACACACTGATGGCAATTGATGGGGCACACTGGCAGCAATTGATGCAGCAAATGATAGGGCAAATTGGCAGTAATTGATGGGTACACTGGCGGCAATTGATGGGGCACACTGGCGGTAACTGATGGTCACAGTAACTGCGTTTGATGCCACAGTGGCAGCAATTTATGGGTACAGTGGCTGCGTTTGATGGGCACAGTGGCTGCAATTGATGTTTTGCATGGACGACACCGCCGTGACCCGAGACAGGTAAGTGCCGGGCGAGGGGGGGGGGGCACATTGGCAGCATTTGATGGGGCACATTGATGGCAATTGATGGTGCAAACTGGTGGCAATTGATGGGGCACACTAGTAGCAATTGATGGGGCGAATTATGGGGCAAACTGGAGGCAATTGTTGGGAACACTGGCGGCAATTGATGGGCACACTGGTGGCAATTGATTAGGGGAAGCTGGCGGGAATTGATGTGGGCAAACTGGCGGCAATTGATGGGCACACTGGCTGCAATTGATGGGGCACACTGGCAGCATCTGATGGGCACGCTGGCTGCAATTGATGGGGCACGCTGGCTGCAATTGATGGGGCACACTGGCGGTAATTGATGGGGCAAACTGGAGGCAATTGATGGGCACGCTGGCTGCAATTGATGGGGCACACTGGCGGCAAATGATGGGGAAAACTGGCGGCAATTGATGGGGCACACTGGCAGCAATTGATGAGGCACACTGGTGGCAATTGATGGGGCAAACTGGTGGCAATTGATGGGGGCACACTGGCGGCAATTGATGGGGGCAAACTGGTGACAATTGATGGAGCACACTGGCGGCAATTGATGGGCACACTGGCGGCAACTGATGGGCAAACTGGCGGCAATTGATGGGGCAAACTGGTGGCAATTGATGGGGCACACTGGCAGCATTTAATGGGGCAAACTGGCGGCAATTGATGGGGCACACTGGCGGCAATTGATTGTTACAGTAACTGCGTTTGGCACAGTGGCTGCAATTTATAATTTTTTTTCAGTTTGTTTGCGCCCCCCAAAAAATATTTCACACAACAGCCGCCACTGTGTGTGACTCACATTTGGCGTCCAACAAGGAGGGGAACATAGAGGAAGTAGCACCCACCTACATGCCCACATCTCAACAGAAGAGACAAGAAAATACAACAATCACAAGGGAACACAAAACACAATGAAAGACCTATTGTAGATTTTACGACCATGGCGTCACTGCGGGTTGCACCTTCTATAGTTATTCTACAGGAACATGTGATGTGCGGAGAATGGGTGTCGGGGGATTATCTTCATAGACAACCTCTATAGTGTACAAAAATGTAATTATTCTAATAGGATTTGCTGCCTAATGCATCGAGTAAATATAACGAGGGCTTAATCGCTGTGCCTGAGAGGCTGGATAAGTGTGACGGCAGGAGACGCTTCAATGTGATTTTTTAATTATATTCCAACTTCAAATGAAGATATTTATATATTTTATATAGTGAAAGGAGATGGAGCACAGCAGTGAGCTCATCTCTCTCTCTCTCTCTCTCTCTCTCTCTCTCTCTCTCTCTCAATCGGCTCTCTCCTCCTATCAGCATTTGATTGGCTTCTTGTACTGCTGCTCCCTCTCCCAGTCTGAGCTCTGCTATGCAGGGACTGCACAAGGCCGATACCAGCTCACATCCAGGTTCTGGCACTGCTTGCATAAAAAAAAAACATTCATACTGTGGCAAAATGTCCTCAGTCTGATGACCAGCCCCATTTAACCCACCCCCTCTGAGCCCAGGTTGTCCCGGACGAGCCCCCAACCTGTGATTGGACAGTCAAAAGAGAAGAAGCACAGCAGTAAGCTCAACTCTCTTTCACTTGGCTCGCTCCTCCTATCAGCATGCTTCTTGTCAGCACATGAACCGATTGGCGCCTTGTACTGCTGCTCCCTCTCCCAGTTTGAGCTCTGCTGTACAGAGGCTGATACCAGGTCACATCCAGGTACTTACACAGCTTGCATTTAAAAATATATATTTATATTGCTGCTAAATGTCCTCAGTTTGATATTTGATATTATGAATTTTCTAATTTACGAATTTACGAATTTTCTAATTTACGAATTTACTCATTTATGAATTTTCTAATTTACGAATTTTCTCATTTACGAATTAACTCATTTATGAATTTTCTAATTTACGAATTTACTAATTTTCTCATTTACGAATTTACAAATTTTCAAATTTACGAATTTACTCATTTATGAATTTTCTAATTGACAAATTTAAATTTTTTCTCATTTACGAATTTACGAATTTACAAATTTTAGAATTTACAAATTTATGAATTTTCTAATTTAAGAATTTACAAATTTATGAATTTTCTAACTTAAGAATTTATACATTTTCAAATGTACACATTTTCTAATTTACGAATTTACAAATTTATGAATTTTCTAATTTACGAATGTATTAATTTTTTAATTTTACGAATTTATGATTTTTCTAATTACGAATTTACGAATTTTCTAATTTACAAATTTATAAATTTATTTATGAATTTTCTAATTTACGAATTTACTAATTTATTTATGAATTGACGAATTTACAAATTTACTCATTTATAAATTTACGAACTTACGAATTTACAAATTTACAAATTTACTAATTTACAAATTTATGAATTTACAAATTTATGAATTTTCTAATTTACGAATTTACTAATTTACAAATTTATTTATGAATTTTCTAATTTACGAATTTACTAATTTTCTAATTTTCTAATTTTCTAATTTACGAATTTATAACAGACATTTTTTTTTTTTAGTCCCCCTCCGAGTCCCCCAGGCCCCCTCCGAGTCCCCCGGGCCCCCTTTGAGTCCCCCAAGCCCCCTCCGGGTCCCCCAGACCCCTGTAAAATCTTGCAGCAGGGGAAAGTGGGGCCCCCTTCAAGTCCCCCCGGCCCCCTCCGAGTCCCACGGGCCCCCTTTGAGTCTCCCGAGCCCCCTTCCGAGGCCCCCGGGCCCCCTCCGAGTCCCCCGGGCCACCTTTAGTCCCCAGGGCCCCCTTAAAGCCCCCCGGCCCCCTCCGAGTCCGCCAGGCCCCCTTTGAGTCCCCCAAGCCCCCTCCGAGTACTCCAGGCCCCTGTAAAATCCTGAGGACCCCGGGCCCCCTTCGAGTCCCCCGGGCCCCCTCCCGAGCCCCTCGGGCCCCCTTCGAGTCCCCCGAGCCCCCTCCGAGTACCCCCAGGCCCCTGTAAAATCTTGCAGCGGGGAAACGTGAAGATTTCGGCCCCCTCCCAGTCCCCCAGGCCCCTTCGATTCCCCTGGGCCCCCTCCCGAGTCCCATGGGCCCCCTTTGAGTCCCCCGAGCCCCCTCCGAGTCCCCCAGGCCCCTATAAAATCTTGCAGCGGGGGAACGTGAAGATTTCGGCCCCTCCCAGTCCCCCGGGCCCCCTTCGAGTCCCCCGGGCCCCCCTCGAGTCCCCCGGGCTGCCCTCCGAGTCCCCTGGCCCCCTTCGAGTCCCCTCCAAGTCCCCCAGGCCCCCTTTGAGTCCCCTGGGCTCCCTAAAATCTTGCAGTGAGGGAACGTGAAGATTTTAAAACCAGAGTAAGCTGATGGCAGGCTGTGAATTATTGATCGCAAACCGCGCCGTTCTCTTTGAAGCTCTCACCAGACCATTTCATAGTACTCCTGGACCCCTTTCAAATGCAGATATAAAAAGAAGAAGAACAATCGACTCGACTCGCCCCTCTGAGTCCCCCGGGCCCCCTCCAAGCCCCCTTCGAGTCCCCCGAGCCCCCTCCGAGTACCCCCAGGCCCCTGTAAAATCTTGCAGCGGGGAAACGTGAAGATTTCGGCCCCCTCCCAGTCCCCCAGGCCCCTTCGATTCCCCTGGGCCCCCTCCCGAGTCCCATGGGCCCCCTTTGAGTCCCCCGAGCCCCCTCCGAGTCCCCCAGGCCCCTATAAAATCTTGCAGCGGGGGAACGTGAAGATTTCGGCCCCTCCCAGTCCCCCGGGCCCCCTTCGAGTCCCCCGGGCCCCCCTCGAGTCCCCCGGGCTGCCCTCCGAGTCCCCTGGCCCCCTTCGAGTCCCCTCCAAGTCCCCCAGGCCCCCTTTGAGTCCCCTGGGCTCCCTAAAATCTTGCAGTGAGGGAACGTGAAGATTTTAAAACCAGAGTAAGCTGATGGCAGGCTGTGAATTATTGATCGCAAACCGCGCCGTTCTCTTTGAAGCTCTCACCAGACCATTTCATAGTACTCCTGGACCCCTTTCAAATGCAGATATAAAAAGAAGAAGAACAATCGACTCGACTCGCCCCTCTGAGTCCCCCGGGCCCCCTCCAAGCCCCCTTCGAGTCCCCCCGGCCCCCTCCGAGTCCCCCGGGCCACCTTTGTGGCCCCCTTCAAGTCCCCCCGGCCCCCTCCGAGTCCCACGGGCCCCCTTTGAGTCCCCCTCGAATCCCCGGACTCCCTTCGAGTCCCCCGGGCTGCCCTCCGAGTCCCCCGATCCCCCTTCGAAGTCCCCCAGCCCCCCTTCGAGTCCACTGGGCCCCCCGTAAAATCTTGCAGCGGGGGAACGTGAAGATTTTAAAACCAGAGTAAGCTGATGGCAGGCTGTGAATTATTGATCGCAAACCGCGCCGTTCTCTTTGAAGCTCTCACCAGATCATTTCATAGCACTCCTGAACCCCTTTCAAAAGCAAATATAAAGAGAAGAAGAACAATTGACTCGACTCGCCCCTTCTGAGTCCCTCGGGCCCACTCCGAGGCCCCCTTCGAGTTGCCCCGGCCCCCTCCGAGTCCCTCGGGCCACCTTTGAGTCCCCTGGGCCCCCTTTAAGTCCCCCCGGCCCCCTTTAAGTCCCCCGGGCCCCCTTCAAGTCCCCCCGGCCCCCTCCCAGTCCCCCAGGCCCCCTTCGAGTCCCCCAAGACCCCTCCGAGTCCCCCGGGCCCCCTTCAAGTCCCCCGAGCCCCTGTAAAATCTTGCAGGGGGGAACGTGAAGATTTTGGCCCCCTCCCAGTCCCCCGTGCCCTCCTCGAGTCCCCCGGGCCCCCCTTGAGTCCCCCGGACCCACTTCCAGTCCGCTGAGCTGCCCTCCGAGTCCCCCGAGCCCCCTTCGAGTCCCCCAGGCCCCTGTAAAATCCTGAGAACCCCGGGCCCCCTTCGAGTCCCCCAGGCCCCCTTCGAGTCCCCCGAGCCCCCTCCGAGTTTCCCAGGCCCCTGTAAAATCTTGCAGCGGGGGAATGTGAAGATTTCGGCCCCCTCCCAGTCCCCCGGGCCCCCTTCGAGTCCCCCTGGCCCCCTCCGAGTCCCCAGACCTCCTTCGAGTCCCCGGGCTGCCCTCCGAGTCCCCTGGCCCCCTTCGAGTCCCCCAGGCCCCCTTCGAGTCCCCCGGGTCCCCTCCGAGTCCCCCAGGCCCCCTTCGAGTCCCCCGGGCCCCCTAAAATCTTGCAGCGAGGGAACGTGAAGATTTTAAACCCAGAGTAAGCTGATGGCAGGCTGTGAATTATTGATCGCAAACCGCGCCGTTCTCTTTGAAGCTCTCGCCAGATCATTTCATAGCACTCCTGAACCCCTTTCAAACGCAGATATAAGAAGAATAAAAAGAAAAATCGACTCGATCGATTTTTTATTTTTTTTTCCCCTGGCAGCCGAAGAATCGCAGAGTGCGAAGTGACATCGTTCCTCCCCGGGGGTTATAATGAGATCGGGATTTACAAAACGGGATTCTTTTTTTTTCAGAAGTTCATAAAACACAAAAAGAGGAAACAGAATTCGATCCGAGGAACAAAAACGGTTATTTTTAGATTTTAACCCCTTCCATACCGGGGGGGGGGGGGGGCACTTACGCACCTTCCTGCCCAGGCCAATTTTCAGCTTTCAGTTCTGTCGCACTTTGAATGACAATTGCGCGGTCGTGCTACACTGTACACAATCTAAATCGGCGTCCTTTTTTCCCCACAAATAGAGCTTTCTTTTGGTGGTATTTGATCGCCTCTGCATTATAATTTTGTGCGCAACAACTAAAAAAAGACTGAAAATTTTGAAAAAAAAAAATACGTTTTTATTTTTTTCTGTTAATTTTTTTGTAAATAAGTAAGTCTCTTTCAATTACGGGCACTGATATGGCGGCACTGATGGGCACCGATGAGGTGGCACTGATGGGCACTGATAGGCGTCACTGATATGGCGGCACTGATGGGCACCGATGAGGTGGCACTGATGGGCACTGATAGGCGGCGCTGGCATGCGGCACTGATGGGCATTCATAGGCAGCACTGATGGGCACTCATAGGCGGCAGGGCCTGGGGGATTCGGATGTAAGGGGAGACTCTGATGGAGACACTGATGTAAGTGACTCTGATTGGGCCTTCGATTTGAAGAGGGACTCTGATTGGGCCTCTGATTAAAAGAGGGACTCTGATGGGGACTCTGATGTAAGGGGGACTCTGATGGGGACTCTGATGTAAGGGGGACTCTGATGGGGACTCTGATGTAAGGGGAGACTCTGATGGGGACTCTGATGTAAGGGGAGACTCTGATGGGGACTCTGATGTAAGGGGAGACTCTGATCGGGACTCTGATATAAGGGGGGACTCTGATCGGGACTCTAAAGTAAGGGAGGACTCAGATTGGCTCAGGTATCACATACATGTATGTATTTGGGTTGAGCATTACATTGACTGCAAGGAGTTCACCTATAATGTATCTAAAGATAAGAGGTTGAGCGGGGGAGGGGATTTTGTGTGGCCCCGATCCCCCGGACAGATACATTGTTTCATTCTACAAGCAGTTTGGGGAGGGAGGGGGCGGTTGTGATTTCCCGTCATTTCCCCCGGTGTCGGGATTCGGAGGGATTTCTATTCTGTGATCATAAAGCATCGTTCTATTTTCCTTGTTAATAGAGAAACCCATTGGCTGTGCTCCTCAGCCGGCCCACGTGGGGGCCCTCAGCTAATACATAATAGATGCGCTGACCCCCCCCCCCTCCATCCACTTACAGGCGGTCCGAGGGGATGGAACACGAGCCGGCTCGATGACCCTCTAATCTGAGATAGAAGATCCCAGTCTGGGGGAGGGGGGGGGGGGGAGACGGAGAAATTGGCACTATTTGTTATCGCAGATTTTCTCTGTCTTTGGCACAGCGAGTCGGGAATACGAAGACAGCAGAAAACGCAGCGGCCTGACCCACCGCTGACCGCCGCCGCCGGTGTACAGTAATTCTCCGCGGCCAATAAAACGGTGATTGTCCAAGAAATCGGCTGCGACGTCCTGTATGACAAATGAGATTCGTTTTAATGAAGCTCTGCGCTTACGTTTTCGAAAGGACGCGATTCGTCCCCGCCGCGACCGCCAAGGTGAATCACGGCCACAAAGATAGTTTTTTTTTTGGGGGGGGGGGTTCAAAATGGGACATCATAAAGTCCATTATACTGCCATCCCCCCAAAACAGAATGAGCCTTGGTGGACCTCTACGCACACGCGCGGGGGCGCGAGCGCACGCCACCTATTCATTTCAATGGGCTTTGCTACCTGCAAGAAATGTGTGGGTTAGGGGGGAAGAAGTCCTTTGTTATAGAAATAAAAGGGGTGGGGAGGGGGAGTACTTACATATTTTTTTTATTAATTTTTTTGTATTCATTTTTTACACTGTCCCTTTCATTTTTATTTATTATTGATTTTTTACACTGTGCCTTTCATTTTTTTTATTAATTTTTTACACTGTCCCTTTCATTTTTTTTTTTTTTATACATTTTTTACACTGTCCCCTTTATTTTATTTTTTTATTAATTTTTTACACTGTCCCTTCCATTATTTTACTATTTTTTCAATAATTTTTATTCCTGTTACAAAAAATGTAAACATCCTTTGTTACAAAAATTTTAACTTTTTATTTTTTTACCTATTTATTTATTTTTACACTGTCCCTTTCATTTTTTTTTGTATTCATTTTTTACACTGTACCCTTCATTTTATTTGTATTATTGATTTTTTACACTGTCCCTTTCATTAATATTTTTTTTATTTATACATTTTTTACACTGTCCCTTTTATTTTTTATTTTTATTTTTATTATACATTTTTTACACTGTCCCTTCCATTATTTTATTATTTTTTCAATAATTTTTATTCCTGTTACAAGAAATGTAAACATCCTTTGTTACAGAAATATGGATGGGGTGTAGTACTTTAACTTTTTATTTTTTTTACCTATTTATTTATTTTTACACTGTCCCCTTCATAAATTTTTGTTTATAATTGTGTATTCCTGTTACAAGAAATAATGATGGGGGGGGGGGTTGTAGTGCTTTCATTTATTTTATTTTTTTACCTATTTACCTATTTATTTTGTTACATGTTTTGTTTACACTGTCCCCTTCATAATTTATTTTTAATATTTTTTTATACCTGTTACAAGAAATAATGAGGGGGGGGGGGTTGTAGTGCTTTCATAATTTTTTTTACCTATTTACCAATTTATTTTGTTACATGTTTTTTTTACACTGTCCGCTTCATAATTTTATTTTTATAATTTTTTTATTCCTGTTACAAGAAATAATGATGGGTTGTAGTGCTTTAACTTTACTTTTTTACCTATTTACCTATTTTTTTTATTTAAAAAAATTTACACTGTCCTTTCATAATTTTTTTTTATAATTTTTAATTAATTTTAATTTTTAAATTTTTAATAATTTTTAATTCCAAGAAATGTGAACATCCTGCGTTATAGAAATAAGTATGAAATTAGTGCTTTAAAAAAATGTTTTTACCTATTTTATTTTTTTACACTGTCCCTTTAATTTTATTTTTACCTATTTATTTTATTTTAATTTTTACACTGTCCCTTTCATTATTATTTTTTATTTTTTCCTGTTACAAGAAATGTAAACATCCTTTGTTACAGAAATAATGATGGGGGGGGGGGGGGTTGTAGTGCTTTAACTTTTATTTTTTGTACCTGTTTTTTTTTATTTTTAAAAATGTACACTGTCCCTTATTTTTTATTATTATTTTTACACTGTCCCTTACATTATTTTTTCAATAATTTGTATTCCTGTTAAAAAAATGTAAACATCCTTTGTTACAGAAATATGGATGGGGTGTAGTGCTTTAACTTTTTATTTTTTTACCTATTTATTTATTTTTACACTGTCCCCTTCATAAATTTTTGTTTATAATTTTGTATTCCTGTTACAAGAAATAATGATGGGGGTGGGGGTTACCTATTTATTTTGTTACATGTTTTTTTACACTGTCCCCTTCATAATTTTTTTTAATTTTTTTTTTTATTCCTGTTACAAGAAATAATGATGGCGGGGGGCGGGGGTTGTAGTGCTTTCATTTATTTTTTTTACCTATTTATTTTGTTACATGTTTTTTTTACACTGTCCTCTTAATTTTTTTTTTGTTTATAATTTTTAATTCCTGTTACAAGAAATGTGAACATCCTGCGTTATAGAACTAAGTATGAAAGGAGGGGGGAGTAGTGCTTTAAAAAAATGTTTTTACCTATTTTTTTTTTTTTTTACACTGTCCCTTTAATTTTATTTTTACCTATTTATTTATTTAGTTGTACATTTAATGTACACTGTCCCTTAATTTTTATTATTTTTTTATTATTTTATTACACTGTCCCTTCCATTTATTTTATTATTTTTTCAATAATTTTTATTCTTGTTACAAAAAATGTAAACATCCTTTGTTACAGAAATATGGATGGGGTGTAGTGCTTTAACTTTAAATTTTTTTACCTATTTATTTTTACACTGTCCCCTTCATAATTTTTTTTTTAATATTTTTTTTATTCCTGTTACAAGAAATAATGATGTGTGGGGGGGGGGGGGTTGTAGTGCTTTAACTTTTATTTTTTACCTATTTATTTTATTACATTTTTTTTACACTGTCCCCTTCATAATTTTTTTCATATATCATTTTTAATTCCTGGTACAAGAAATGTGAACATCCTGCATTATAGAAATAAGTATGAAAGGAGGGGGGAGTAGTGCTTTAAAAAAAATGTTTTTACCTTATTATTTTATTTTTTTACACTGTCCCTTTAATTTTATTTTATTTTTATTTTTAAGTGTATTTTTGTGCGTGAGCTCGAGAGAGGAGCCGGACTGCAAGAGTTGGGAGTAGGCAGACCCTCCCCCCGGAGGCAATCTGCCATCCTTCTCCATGCCCCCGGGTGGTAATGGCGGGTGTGAGGGAGGACCTCCCACTCACCCCACCCTACTTGCTCCGCTTGGGAGCCCAACAAGGCCCAACGGGACCCCGACGGGGCAGAGGGACTTCCCCTATGAGGAAGTGAGGCCCCGCCCCGTAGGTCCTTCGCCTTTCTTTTTTAGGAGACCGCATGGCGTGCGTGTTAAACCAATTTCGAGTGCGTGCAAGTGTGGTGGTTTTTGTGGGGGGGCGTACTTAGCACAGGCTTACCTTGCATAGCACACCCACCGGGAGCCGGGCTGAGACCACCAAACTCAATTCACATGTAGCCGAGACCGGGATCAGAAAACCCTTGGCTGCAGAGGTGAACGGCTTATCAGCGCAGTGCCAATCACGTTGAGCCACCACAGCTCCCTTTAATTTTATTAATTTTATTTTTACCTATTTATTTTATTTCGTTTTTTTACACTGTCCCCCCTTTCATTATTATTTTTTTATTTTTTCCTGTTACAAGAAATGTAAACATCCTTTGTTAACTTTTTTTTGTTTTTACCTGTTTTTTATTTTTATTTTTTATGTACACTGTCCCTTAATTTTTTTTTACCTATGTATTTTATTTTGTTTTTTTACACTGTTTCTTTTATTATTATTTTTTTCCGATCATTTTTATCCCTGTTACAAGAAATGTAACCATCCTTTGTTATATAAATTGAGATGGGGGTGGGGGTAGGGTGTAGTACTTTAGGAAAAAAGTTTTTTACCGATTTATTTTATTTTTTACACTGTCCCTTCCATTATTTTATTATTTTTTCAATAATTTTTATTCCTGTTACAAGAAATGTAAACATACAGAAATATAGATGTGCTTTAACTTTTTTTTTTTTTACCTATTTATATTATTTATTTATTTTTACACTGTCCCCTTCATTATTTTTTCAATCATTTTTATTCCTGTTACAAGAAATGTAAACATCCTTTGTTTGCTTTAACTTTTTATTTATTTTTTGTTTATAATTTTGTATTCCTGTTACAAAAAATAATGATGGGGGGGGGGGGTTGTAGTGCTTTAATTTATTTTTTATTTTTTTACCTATTTACCTATTCATTTTGTTAAAAAAAAAAAAAATACACTGTCCCCTTCATAAATTTTTTTATAATTTTTTTATTCCTGTTACAAGAAATAATGATGGGGGGGGGGGGGGTTGTAGTGCTTTAACTTTTATTATTTACCTATTTATATTTTATTAAAAAAAAATTTACACTGTCCCCTTCATAATTTTTTTTTATAATTTTTTTATTCCTGTTACAAGAAATAATGATGGGGGGGGGGGGGGTTGTAGTGCTTTAACTTTTATTATTTACCTATTTATATTTTATTTAAAAAAAATTTACACTGTCCCCTTCATAATTTTTTTTTTTTTTTTTATAATTTTTAATTCCTGTTACAAGAAATGTGAACATCCTGAGTTATAGAAATAAGTATGAAAGGAGGGGGTGGAGGGGTTGTAGTGCTTTAAAAAAAATGTTTGCACCTAATTTTTTTTAATTTTTTTTTATTTTTACAGTGTCCCTTTAATTTTTTTTCCTATTTTTTTTATTACACTGTCCCTTTAAAAAAAATGTATTATTATTATTATTCCAATTACATAGATCTATAGAAAAAATGGATGACGGGTCCTCTTTATAGAGGGATCTATAAGACCCCAAATCTCTCCTCTTTCTACCTTTTTGAAAGCAAAAGATCGAAATTGATGCGACTTGAAGTTGCACCTATGTGTACGAGGGGGGGGGGGGGGGTTCCATTGAAAAGGACGGGGGTGCAACTTCTGAATAATGGCGGTATTGATGAGACGGGTATTAGGATATATCCATCGGGCGTGTTGGGTGTGCGCCGCCGCCGCCGCCGCCGCCGTCTCCATCGGATACTACTGAGGCGTGAGACGCAAAGTGAAGTGCATCTTTAATCAGAAATTGGATTCAGATTAGAGCGTCTTCGCTCTCTCGTTCGTCTCCCCTCCCCCCCCCCCCATCAGACGCTTACGCAGCGTAATCGCTGGAAGTCACTTTCACTGACTGTCACCGCGCTCGCCAGATAATGCCAAGGTCATCGCGATAAAAGCGAAGGATTTACGGCTTGTTTTTTGTTTTTTTGGAAACGACTGGTTAGGACGCGTCACGGATCGCTGCGGATGGGCGAAATGGATTTATCAGCTACATCCTGATTGCATTTACGTTCATTGTTACCGAACTGTGTGCTATTTATATCTACCCCCTCCCCCATCCTTAACCCTTTCCTATTTTTGACATTTGTTGCTTACAAGTTAAAATCCGTATTTTTTGCTAGAAAATAGAACCCCCATACTTTATATGTATTTTTTTTTTTTTTTTAAGCAGAGACCCTAGAGAATAAAATGGCGGTCGTTGCAATATTTTATGTCACGCGGTATTTGCGCAGCAATTTTTAAAACGCAATTTTTTGATTTTAAATTAGTTTTTATTCAATTTTTTTTTTTTTAAACACAGATATAATTTACATTTCATTGCCAATAAGCGTACAAAAAGATTCACATTTAAAATGAATTCTGCATTTCATACGCAATTTTTTGGGGATAAAAATAAACTTTCATGAATTAAAAAAAAAAAAATCAGTAAAGTTAGCCCAATTTGTTTTTTAAATGTGAAAGATGGTGTTACGCCGAGTAAATAGATACCTAACATGTCATGCCTTGTAATTAAAAATGGCGGTTGTTGCAATTTTTTAATGTCACACGGTATTTGCGCAGCAATTTTTCAAACGCAATTTTTTGGGGATTCATTTTTTTTTTTCAGAAATTAAAAAAAAAAAGACAGTGAAGTTAGCCCAATGTTTTTGTATAATGTGAAAGATAATATTAGGCAGAGTTAATAGATACCTAACATGTCACGCTTTGAAATTGCGCACACTCGTGGAATGGCGGCAAACTACGGTACCTAAAAATCAGTGTTTTTTTTTTTTGTTGCTAGAATATTACTTAGAACCCCCAAACATGATCTCTCTCTCTCTCTCTCTATATATATATATTATATATATATATATATATTTTTTTTTTAGCTGAGACTCTAGATAATAAAATGGCGGTCGTTGCAATATAACACGGTATTTGCGCAGCAATTTTTTCAAAGGCAATTTTTTGGGGGATAAAAATAAACTTTCATGAATTAAAAAAAAAAGTTAGCCCAATTTTTTTATATAATGTGAAACATAATGCTACGCCAAGTAAATAGATACCAAACATGTCGCGCTTTGAAATTGAAAATGTCGGCTGTTGCAATTTTTTATGTCACGCGGTATTTGCGCAGCAATTTTTAAAACGGAATTTTTTGATTTTAATTTTAAATTTGTTTTTATTCAATTTTTTTTTTAAAAACACAGATATAATTTACATTTCATTGCCAATAAGCGTACAAAAAGATTCACATTTAAAATGAATTTCATACGCAATTTTTTGGGGATAAAAATAAACTTTCATGAATTAAAAAAAAATAAAAAATCAGTAAAGTTAGCCCAATTTGTTTTTTAAATGTGAAAGATGGTGTTACGCAGAGTAAATAGATACCTAACATGTCATGCCTTGTAATTAAAAATGACGGTTGTTGCAATTTTTTTATGTCACACGGTATTTGCGCAGCAATTTTTCAAACGCAATTTTTTGGGGATACATTTTTTTTTTTCAGAAATTAAAAAAAAAAAGACAGTGAAGTTAGCCCAATGTTTTTGTATAATGTGAAAGATAATATTACGCTGAGTAAATAGATACCTAACATGTCACGCTTTGAAATTGCGCACACTCGTGGAATGGCGGCAAACTACGGTACCTAAAAATCAGTGTTTTTTTTGTTGTTGCTAGAATATTACTTAGAACCCCCAAACATGGGCCTAGATTCACAAAGCGATTACGCCTGTGTAAATGTTGTTAGACAGGAGTAATTTCGATTTACGAGCGTTTTTACGCTAGTCGAAATCCTCAAACCATGAAAAGACACCTGCGTGCTAAATTTCGACTTTATTACGTGTTAGTACGCCTTCAGATCTACGCTGCCTGAAAATTGCGGCCACTGGGCGGACTTCCTGTTGTTTTTCACCTTCATGGTATGCTAATGAGCTTTTGCCTGGAATCCACAAAATTTCGCTCTTCAAACGCAATCTCTTACGGCACCTTTAGTCATCTTTTTTTTCCGTTTCACTATACCAGCTTTTTGCTGGTCTAATATTAGACAGCCCATGTTAAGTATGGCCGTCGTTCCCGCGTCGAATTTCAACGTTTTTCGATTTCTTTTATTATTTTTAACGTAAGTCGTCCGGGAATAGGAATGTTCGTAAACGCCGCTACTCAAACAACGAATGACGTCACGACGTGATTTCGCGCAATGCACGGCGGGAAATTCCTGAACAGAGCATGCGCAGTTCGATCGTCGCGGGGACGCGCTTAATTTAAATGCTTCACGCCCCCTACTCACGTATTTCGATTGCGCGGCGGAAAAAAAATACGATACAATAGCGTACGCGCAAAAAAACTACCTGAATTCGGCGTAGAGTCTGGTGATAGACGGCAGCGTAGCGTATTTCGATTACGCAGCGGAAGATTACATCTATGTGAATCTGCCCCATGATCTCTCTCTCTCTATATATATATATATATTTTTTTTTAAATTATTATTATTTTTTAGCTGAGACTCTAGATAATAAAATGGCGGTCGTTGCAATATAAAACGGTATTTGCGCAGCAATTTTTCAACGGCAATTTTTTGGGGATAAAAATAAACTTTCATGAATTAAAAAAAAAAAAAAAAAAAAGTTACCCCAATTTTTTTATATAATGTGAAAGATAATGCTACGCCAAGTAAATAGATACCAAACATGTCGCGCTTTGAAATTGAAAATGTCGGCTGTTGCAATTTTTTATGTCACACGCGCAGCAATTTTTCAAACGCATTTTTTTTGGAATACATTTTTTTTTCATGAATTAAAAAAAAAAAGTAAAGTTAGCCCAATTTTTTTATATAATGTGAAAGATAATATTACGCCGAGTAAATAGATACCTAACACGTCATGCTTTGAAATTGCGCACACTCGCGGAATGGCGAGAGACGACGGTACCTAAAAATCTGTGGGGTTTTTTTTTGCTATAAAATTACTTAGAACCCCCAAACTTTACATATATATTTTTTTAGCAGAGAACCCCAGAGAATAAAATGGCGATCGTTGCAATATTTTATGCCACGCGGTATTTCTAACGACATTTTTTGGGGGAAAAAAATACACTTGACGTGATATAAAAAAAAAAATACTAAACTGTAAAACTAGCCCAATTTTTTTGTATAATGAGAAAAATAATGTTACACCGAGTAAATAGATACCTAACATGTCACGCTTTGAAATTACGCACACTCGTGGAATTGCGACAAACTACGGTACCTAAAAATCTTTTTTTTTTTTGTTTGTTTGTTTTTGCTAGAATATTACTTAGAACCCCCGAACATGATCTATATATATATATATTTTTTTTTAGCAGAGACCCTAGAGAACAAAATGGCGATCGTTGCAATATTTTATGTCACACGGTATTTGCGCAGCAATTTTTCAAACACAATTATTTGGGGATAAAAATAAACTTTAATGATTAAAAAAAAAAAAAAATAGCCCATTTTTTTTTGTATAATGTGAAAGATAATGTTATGCAGAGTAAATAGATACCAAACACGTCACGCTTTGAAATTAGGCAACTCAACGGCCAACTGAAGGAACTCACATGGAAGGCTGTCAATGATAAGTTGGTTGCCTATCTAGTAGACCTCATAGGCAACCCAACAGCCAACTGAAAGGGCTTGCATGAAGGATGACAACGCTAAGCCTCTGCCTCACAATTAGCAGCAGTGTTGTCACCTTTGCCCAGCAAGCTCCTGCACACAGTTGCCTATCTGGTAGACCCCAAATGTAACCCAACGGCCAACTGAAGGAACTCATGTGGAAGGCTGACAATGCTAAGCCCCTACCTCACAATTATCAGCAGCGTTGTCACCCTGCCTTGCAAGCTCCTATAGTTGGGTGCCTATCTTGTAGACCTCAAAGGCAACCCAACGGCCAACAAAGGGCTTGCATGAAGGATGACAACGCTAAGCCTCAACCTCACAATTAGCAGCAATGTTGTCACCTTTGCCAGCAAGCTCGTGCAAGCAGTTGCTTATCTGGTAGACCTCAAAGGCAACCCAACAGCCAACTGAAGGAACTCACATGGAAGGCTGACGATGCTAAGTTGGTTACCTATCTAATAGAGACCTCATAGGCAACCCAACGGCCAACTGAAAAGGCTTGCATGAAGAATGACGCTAAGCATCTGCCTCACAATTAGCAGCAGTGTTGTCACCTTGCCCAGCAAGCTCCTGCACACAGTTGCCTATCTGGTAGACCCCCAAATCTAACCCAACGGCCAACTGAAGGAACTCATGTGGAAGGCTGGCAATGCTAAGCCGCTACCTCACAATTAGCAGCAGTGTTGTCATCTTTCCCTACAAGCTCCTATAGTTGGTTGCCTATCTGGTAGACCTCAAAGGCAACCCAACGGCCAACTGAAGGAACTCACGTGGAAGGCTTACAACGCTAAGCCGCTACCTCACAATTAGCAGCAGCGTTGTCACCCTGCCCTACAAGCTCCTATAGTTGGTTGCCTATCTGGTAGACCTCATAGGCAACCCAACGGCCAATAGGCAACCCAATAGGCAACCCAACGGCCAATAGGCAACCCAATAGGCAAAAATGGCCAGCATAATGGATCACAATGCTAAGCCTCTGCCTCACAATTAGCAGCAGTGTTGTCACCTTGCCTAGCAAGGTCCTGCACACAGTTGCCTATCTGGTAGACCTCAAATGTAACCCAACGGCCAACTGAAGGAACTCACGTGGAAGGCTGACAACGCTAAGCCGCTGCCTCACTATTAGCAGCAGCATTGTCACCCTGCCTTGCAAGCTTCAATAGTTGGTTGCCTATCTTGTAGACCTCAAAGGCAACCCCACGGCCAATGGCAACCCAATAGGCAACCCAACGGTGAGCATAATGGATGACAACGCTAAGCCTCTGCCTCACAATTAGCAGCGGTGTTGTCACCTTTGCCCAGCAAGCTCCTGCACACAGTTGCCTATCTGGTAGACCCCCAACGGCCAACTGAAGGAACTCATGTGGAAGGCTGGCAATGCTAAGCCGCTACCTCACAATTAGCAGCAGTGTTGTCATCTTTCCCTACAAGCTCCTATAGTTGGTTGCCTATCTGGTAGACCTCAAAGGCAACCCAACGGCCAACTGAAGGAACTCACGTGGAAGGCTTACAACGCTAAGCCGCTACCTCACAATTAGCAGCAGCGTTGTCACCCTGCCCTACAAGCTCCTATAGTTGGTTGCCTATCTGGTAGACCTCATAGGCAACCCAACGGCCAATAGGCAACCCAATAGGCAACCCAACGGCCAATAGGCAACCCAATAGGCAAAAATGGCCAGCATAATGGATCACAATGCTAAGCCTCTGCCTCACAATTAGCAGCAGTGTTGTCACCTTGCCTAGCAAGGTCCTGCACACAGTTGCCTATCTGGTAGACCTCAAATGTAACCCAACGGCCAACTGAAGGAACTCACGTGGAAGGCTGACAACGCTAAGCCGCTGCCTCACTATTAGCAGCAGCATTGTCACCCTGCCTTGCAAGCTTCAATAGTTGGTTGCCTATCTTGTAGACCTCAAAGGCAACCCCACGGCCAATGGCAACCCAATAGGCAACCCAACGGTGAGCATAATGGATGACAACGCTAAGCCTCTGCCTCACAATTAGCAGCGGTGTTGTCACCTTTGCCCAGCAAGCTCCTGCACACAGTTGCCTATCTGGTAGACCCCCAACGGCCAACTGAAGGAACTCATGTGGAAGGCTGGCAATGCTAAGCCGCTACCTCTCAATTAGCAGCAGTGTTGTCATCCTTCCCTACAAGCTCCTATAGTTGGTTGCCTATCTGGTAGACCTCAAAGGCAACCCAACGGCCAACTGTAGAAACTCACGTGGAAGGCTTACAACGCTGAGGCGCTACATCACAATTAGCAGCAGCGTTGTCATCCTGCCCTACAAGCTCCTATAGTTGGTTGCCTGTCTGGTAGACCTTATAGGCAACCCAACGGCCAATGGCAACCCAATAGGCAACCCAACGGCCAGCATAATGGATCACAACGCTAAGCCTCTGCCTCACAATTAGCAGCAGTGTTGTCACCTTGCCCAGCAAGCTCCTGCTCGCAGTTGCCTATCTGGTAGACCTCAAAGGCAACCCAACAGCCAACTGAAGGAACTCACATGAATGGCTAACAATGCTAAGCCGCTGCCTCACGATTAGCAACAGCGTTGTCACCCTGCCTTGCAAGCTCCTATAGGTGGTTGCCTCATAAACAACCCAACAGCCAACTGAAGGAGCTCACATGGTAGGCTCACAACGCTAAACCACTGCCTTACAATTAGCAGCAGCATTGTCACTTTGCCCTGCAAGGTCCTATAGTTGGTTGCCTAACTAATAGACCTCATAGGCAACCCAATGGCCAACAAAGGGCTTGCATGAAGGATAACAACCCTAAGCCTCTGCCTCACTATTAGCAGCAATGTTGTCACCCTGCCCTGCAAGCTCCTATAGTTGGTTTGCCTATCTGGTTGGTTGCCTCCTAGACAACCCAACGGCCAACTGAAGGAACTCACATGGTAGGCTCACAGCAGTAAGCCGCTGCCTCACAATTAGACAGTGGCGTTGTCACCCTGCCCTACAAGCTCCTACGATTGGTTGCCTATCTGGTAGATCTCATAGGCAACCCAACGACCAACTGAAAGGGCCAGCATGAAGCAGCAGCGTGGTCAAACTTCGTGAATGTTCTACCAGTTGCCACTTGGGTTGCCTATCTACAAGATAGGCAACCCAAGTGCAGGAGCTTACAGGGCAGGAGCAGGTGGAGCCTGCTGGGCCTCTCCCACAGCCCCTTGCTTTCAGCATAGGTGAGGTGATGTCATAGGTGAGGTGATGATGTCACCTCTACTTTTACAAGGCAATATCTGGGGTTACAAACGGTATTTGCTGCACACAAAGTGGATTTCTATCCTTGTAATCCAATGAATTTTTTATTTCTTTTTTCCGGAGTCAGCAGCCGGGTCCGGCGCACGCTGCGTTCTCAGCGAAGCCTTATTGATTGGAGTTGTTGATTGCGAGAAGCAGGGAAGGGGGTCCGGATCTCCTCCCAGCACGGTGGTGCAATTTCATATTACTTAGCTGCAGGGTGGAAATCCGAATCTCTTTTCAAATCGTTAATTGTTTGTTCTTGCTGCATGTGAAGGCTTCCCATCACGTGTCTTGTACCTCCATGGAGGGCTGACGGATTTAACCCTTTCGGTGCCAGGCCTGTTTTTTTTGTTTTGTTTTGTTTTTTTGCATATTTTAAAAACTAGATTTTAGGCTTGAAGATGAATTAAACCCCCCAAACAGTAAAAATTACCTAAAAGCTGAAACCTTGGAGAATAAAATGGTGGTACTTCCAATTTTTTATGTCACACAATAATATCGGTTTATCAAGTGCAAATTTTCAGTAAAAAAAAAAAACGCACTAGCGTTAACAATAATAATAATAATATTATTCTACATTTTTTTTTTTTTAATAAAATATAAAAGCATTAGGTTGCGCCGAGTAAATTAATAATCAATATATGGGTGTGTGTGTGTATATTTATATATAATCAAATTTAATATTATATTTAATATTTTAAATATATATATACATACATATATTAATTTTAAATAATAATAATATTCCACATTTTTTTTTAAATAAAATATAAAAGCATTAGGTTGCGCCGAGTAAATTGATACCAAATATATAAAATGTTATATTATATAAAATGTTATATTATATTTAATATTTTAAAGAATATATATATATATTTAAAAAAATAATATTCTAATATTTATGTACAGTATATATATACACTGTACATATATATATATATATATATATATATATATATATATTAAAAAATAATATTCTAATATATATATATATATATATATATATATATATATATATATATATATATATATATATATAAAATAAAATGTTATTTTATATTTAATATTTTAAAGAATATATATATATATTTAAAAAAATAATATTCTAATATTTATGTACAGTATATATATACACTGTACATATATATATATATATATATATATATATATTAAAAAATAATATTCTAATATATATATATATATATATATATATATATATATATATATATATATATATATATATATATATATATTCTTTAAAATATTAAATATAATATACAATTTTATTTTATTTTATATATATATATATATATATATATATACACACACACACACACATACACACTATATATTCGATTAGATTTTATATATTTATATACTGTACATATTAGATTATATTAGATTTTATATACTGTACATATTAGATTATATTATATATATATATATATATATATATATATATATATATATATATATATATATATATATAGTAAACATTGGGGGTATTTAACTCTTCTGGCAGATGTGTTTTGGTGTAGTGAGTCCACAGCAAACAGGCAATTAGCGTTAAGGGCCTGGTAGCCCACGTTTATTAAATGGAGATAAACAAAACAAAAAGTCCATTCACAGGAATCCCACGCAGGGGTTTAAACGTGATGCAGAGAGAAATGAAAATAACAGCCCACCTGGCTAGTCTTTAACAGCACTTGCTGCTACAGGCAATGGTTCCTCAAACCATCAGCTCCTCCAGACCTACGGTCCTGGCTGCACAAGGCCCCAAAGTCCTTCAACGCACACAGCGTCTGTCCCGACACAGACACCGCGACAGTCACAGCCACTGCTCCACCTTCCTTCCTCTCCCCAGCCCTTCATTATATGAGCTGTCTGCACCTGGGAAGGCAGCTTGCAGGTTGTCTTTAAAACCTGGACACAGGGTTGGAGATCCCGTCCCACCCATATCTCTGAAGGATCTCCAAGCCACAGAGACCCATGTGAATACAGGAAAAAATACAAGAAAACTGCCAAAGCAGTTTTCTCAGTTTTTAAATGTAATCTCTGCAGCTCTGCATTCAGCCAATATGCAGACTCTGGGCCAGATTCACAGAGCGATTACGCCGGCGTAACAGGAGATGCGCGGCATAAGTCTAATTGTGCGCGTGCGTTTCGATGCACGGCATCCCCAAAACGAGATACGCAAGAAATTAAATTTTTTTTGTCCAGCGTAATTTCGTTAGACAGGCGCATCCGTCTGCGCAAAACTGCGCTAGGCACACCATTGATTTGCTAGTCAAATATGCTAATGAGGGAGTTACGGGGATCCACAAAAAAACGTTGGGGCAGAGCAGGCGACGCAGTGTGCGCAAAAGCAAAATGTCCTGTCTACAAATTAGACCATATAAAAGCTGGTCTAAAAAGAGAAAAATCGTCTACATGTCAGATAAAGCAACACTGTTAGTGAGGAGCTCAGCAGTCACACGTGTTGCACAACAATCTGTATGCCAACATGCCAGGGGCATCCATGCTCATAGCTATACTACTGACTTTAGATGAGCAAAGAAGGAGGAGGGCACAGAGGAGGGCACGGGATTTTTTATTTTTTTTTCTAAATTATTTTTTTGGCTTATATAAACTTTTTAATTTAATCTAATCTAATACAATATTCTTATCTGATACAAGCCCCTCACTCTTCACTCTTCACGGGAGAGGATATATCACACACGCATAGACATCTATAGCATGGGTGATTCTGAGGTGTCTCGCATCTTCAGATTCACCCCTCATGCCATCATGGAATTAACCACAACCTTGCAGGAGGACATCACCAGCCCAACACATGGCACCTCCCATGACAGCTACATATACAATCAGAGCCCCATCCCCACAGATTGCAAACAGAACATGTATGGGGACAGCTGGCTGGTTGGTGAGTGACATGGGTGACAGGCATGACTGCCCCCCCCCCCATGATGCACACATCACAAGGGGCACATGCACTACTAACATCCTCCTGTCTTTTCCCTTCAAGGTGACTCTGCATATGCACTGGGACCCCATCTCATGACCCCATCTCATGCCAGCTCACATTATGCATCTTTGCACGTTAAACACACACATTAATCATGGCACAATGAGAATGCATGCATGCACACCACTGTGGTCCCTAGCACAGACACCCCACATCCTCATCACATTGGATTGGCACAAGCCCACCATGCAGGACTTGTGAGCAGCAACGCCACGCCAAGGCTGCAATTATGTCACTGTACATTCATACACCATTCACACGGACCTGGGGATCACTTCTCCCTGGTCCTGGGGAACCCTTCTCCACCAAAATTGAGGGTGACACCCCTTTTCCCGCAGGAATGTCACCCCCACATTCCCAAATCATACACAAACAGAACCAAAAAAAAAAAAGAATGACGAGCAAAAATAAAAAATGCCCCAGCAAAAATATAATTTAAACAAAATAACAACAAAGAAAACACATAAAAGACAAAAATCACTCTCAAAGACACGTCACAAACAAACAAACAAACGCTAATAAACAACAGAACAAAAGCACCTTGCTGTATAGGGAGGGATACAAAGGGATGTACTTTTGCAAAGGAAGTGCGTTTGTGTCTGTCTATTTATTCTGTCTGCGTAGTTCACTAATTTGCCCGGGTCCACTTCCAATTTCACTGATTGCGCCGTTCCCGAGTTGTGAGCATGCGCACAGAGGTCTGCTTCAAGCGCGCATGCGCGAGCCGGCCAGCCCTTCATTTGCATGGGGTCACGGCTCATTTCAATGTAACACTCCCACGTCCTTCACAATTTGTATTACTCCGCCTTGCGCCTCAGAAATAACGTTGCGCAGGCGCAAATTTCTGCGTAAAAGCGACGAGAATAGGGTGATTGCGCCGCTAAATTGCGCCAGTCTAACGTAAAGGCAGTGCGCTACGCCGGTCCAATAATGCGCAGATGTACCTGAATCTGGCCCTCTGTGTCCACTTCAACGTGACAGTAGCACCTACTGTTACAATATATATATATATATAGGCCCAGATTCACAGAGCGATTACGCCTGCGCAACAGGAGATGCGCGTGCGTAAGTCTAAATGTGCGCGTGCGTTTCGTTGCGCGGCATCCCCAGAACGAGATACGCAAAAAATCTTCTATTTTTTGTCCCGCGTAATTTCGTTAGACTGGCGCATCCGTCCGCGCAAAAGTGCGATAGACACACCATTGATTTGCTAGTCAAATATGCTAATGAGGGACTTACGGGGATCCACAAAACAACGTTGGGGCAGCGCAGGCGACGCGGTGTGCGCAACAGCAAAATGTCCTTTCTAAAATTAGAGCTGATAAAAGCTGGTCTAAAAAAAGAAAAAAAGTCTAATTGTCAGATAAAGCAACACTGTTAGTGAGGAGTTCAGCAGTCACACGTGTTGCACAACAATCTGTATGCCAACATGCCAGGGGCATCGTCGCGCATAGCTATACTACCGACTTTAGATGAACAAAGAAGGAGGAGGGCACTAAGGAGGGCACTAAGGAGGGCACGGGAGATGTTTTTTTTTTTTTTTTTAATTTGCTTATATAAAATTTACAATTTAATCTAATCTAATACAATATTCTTATCTGATACAAGCCCCTCACTCTTCACTTGATATATCACACACGCATAGACATCTTTGGCATGAGTGATTCTGAGGTGTATCGCATCTTCAGATTCCCCCCTCATGCCATCCTGGAATTACCACAACCTTGCAGGAGGACATCACCAGCCCAACACATGGCACCATCCATGACACCCATGACAGCTACATATACAATCAGAGCCCCATCCCCACAGATTTCAAACAGAACATGTATGGGGACAGCTGGCTGGTTGGTGAGTGACATGGGTGGCAGGCATGACTATCCCCTCCCGTGATGCACACCTCACAAGTGGCACATGCATGACTAACATCCTCCTGTCTTTTCCCTTCAAGGTGACTCTGCATATGCACTGGTACCCCATCTCATGACCCCATCTCATGCCAGCTCACATTGGGCATCTTTGCACGTTAAACACACACATTAATCATGGCACAATGAGAATGCATGCATGCACACCACTGTGGTCCCTAGCACACACACCCCACATCCTCATCACATTGGATTGGCACCAGTCCACCATGCAGGACTTGTGAGCTGCAACGCCACGCCACGGCTCCAATTATGTCACTGTACATTCATACACCATTCACACAGACCTGGGGATCACTTCTCCACCACAAATGAGGGTGACACCCCTTTTCCCGCAGGAATATCACCCCCACATTCCAAAATCATACACAAACAGAACCAAAAAAATTAAATAAATGACGAGCAAAAAAAAAACAATTCCCAGCAAAAATATAATTTAAACAAAATAACAACAAAGAAAACACATAAAAGACAAAAATCACTCTGCAAAACAGTCCCCAAATATCTCAAAGACACGTCACAAACAAACAAAAGCACCTTGCTGTAGAGGGAGGGATACAAAGGGATGTATTTTTGCAAAGGAAGGGCGTTTGTCTCTGTCTATTTATGCCGTCTGCGTAGTTCACAAAGTTGCCCTAGTCCATTTCCAATTTCACTGATTGCGCCGCTCCCGAGTTGTGAGCATGCGCACAGCGGAGCTGACCATGGTCTCATTCAAGCGAGCCGGCCGGCCCTTCATTTGCATGGGGTCACGGCTCATTTCAATGTAACACGCCCACGTCCTTCCCAATTTGTATTACTCCTCCTTACGCCTCTGGAAAAACGTTACGTATGCGCAATTTCCTGCGCAAAAGCTACGAGAATAGGGTGATTACGCGGCAAAATTGCGCAAGTCTAACGTAAAGGCGGTGCGCTACGCCGGTCCAATAATGCGCAGATGTACCTGAATCTGGCCCTCTGTGTCCACTTCAACGTGACAGTAGCACCTACTGTTACAATATATATATATATATATATATATATATATATATATATACTGTACATATATATTATTTTCAAATAAATAAATGAAAAAATAATGGGCCAGATTCAGATACACTAAATATTGCGCTGCGTAATCGAAATACTCTACGCAGCCGTATTTTACCAGGCTCTACACCGAATCCTGGTAGATTTTTGCCCGTACGCTACGGCGGCGTAGTCTATTTCGCGCCGCGTAATCGAAATACGCGATTAGGGGGCGTGAAGCATTTAAATTAAGCACGTCCCCGCCGCGATCGAACTGCGCATGCTCCGTTCAGAAATTTCCCGCTGTGCATTGCGCGAAATCACGTCGTTACGTCATTCGTTGTTTGAGTAGCGTCGTTTACGAACATTCCTATTCCCGGACGACTTGCGTAAAAAATAATAAAAGACAACGGAAAACGTAGAAATTCGACGCGGGAACGACGGCCATACTTAACATGGGCTGTCTAATATTAGAGCATCAAAAAGCTGGTATAGTGTTACGCAGCGAAAAGATGACTAAAGGTGCCGTAAGAGATTGCGATTGAAGATCGTAATTTCGGGGATCGTCGGCAAAAGCTCATTGGCATACCCCGACGCGGAAAACGACGGGAAGTCCACCCAGTGGCCGCAATTTTATTGCAGCGTAGATCAGAAGGCGTACGAACACGTAATCCAGTCGAATTGAAGCCCGCAGCCGTCTATTTATGGTTTGAGGTTTTCGACTAGCTAAAAAACGCGGGAAATTTGAAATTACTCCAGTCTAACACCAGTTACACAGGCGTAAGGGCTCTCTGAATCTGGCCCATATTTTATACAATTTTCAATATATTTATATATATATATATATATATATATATATATATATATATATATATATATATATATATACACATACATACACACACGCACAGTATATTATTTAAAATATTAAATATAATTAAATCATATTAGATTTGATTCAACTATATATTAGATTTGATTTTTATATATTTATATACTCCACATATATATTTATAAATATTATTTTGAACAATTAAAATAATAAATTACATTCGCTTTTGTTTTTCCGGCTCATTAGGATGAAGTTGCAGCCCAATCATTTCACTGGGCAACCTTAACACAACGCGCGTTGATGCGCCGCAAAGAAGTAAATGGGCCGGACACAATTGCAGCGCACAAAGAGATTAGATGGAAGTTTTAAAAAAAATCATTGCATTTTTTTTTTTTTCTAATGATAATTTATTTTTAGATAATATTATATAATAATGATAAATTGCATTATATAGTATTTAGATAGATAGATACAGTGCCTTGAAAAAGTATTCATACCCCTTGAAATTTCCCACATTTTCTCATGTTACAACCAATAACGTAAATGTATTTTATTGGGATTTTATGTGATAGACACAAAGGCCCAGATTCACGTAGATCGGCGCATTATCATTCCGGCGTAGCGCACCACTTTTCCGTTAGACTTGCGCAATCTAGCCGCGTAATCCGGCGATTCACATAGCTTTTACGCAAGAGATTGCGCAAGCGTAAGGTTTTTTCCTGAGGCGTAAGGAGGAGTAATACAAATTGGGAGGGACGTGGGCGTGTTACATTGAAATGAGCCGTGACCCCATGCAAATGAAGGGCCGGCCGACTCGCGCATGCGCACATGAAGGAAACCATGTCAGCTCCGTTGTGCGCATGCTCACAACTCGGGAGCGGCGCAATCAGTGAAATTGGAAATGGACTAGGGCAATGTTGTGAACTACGCAGACAGCATAAATAGACACACACAAACGCCCTTCCATTGCAAAAGTACATCCCTTTGTGTCCCTTCCCATTGAATCAAGTGCTTTTGCTCTGTTGTTCGTTAGAGTGTGTTTTGTAGTTGTCAGATTAGTGTTCTGTGTGATCTTGTGCTTGTTGGTAGTTTTGTGAAAGTGTATTTTGATAAGTGTTTGAGACTGTTTGTTTGATTGATAGATTTCTGAGCGTTTGTTTTCTTGCTTTATTTTTTCATCTGATTTTTTTGTGTGTGTTTCTTGCTGAGTGCTAGTGTGATTTTTGGGTGTTCTTTTTCTCTTTGTGTGTGTTCTTGTCTGATTGGTTGTGCTTGTATTTGTGACAGATTTTTGGTGACTGCTAGTGAGTTTGTTTGGAAGTATGACTGAGAGAAAAAGAAAGCTCAATTTTACTGTGGGGGAAAAAAGAATTCTTGCCCGGGCCATTAGCGACTATGGGCGTTTTCTCCACGGCCCGCAGAGTGCCACCACCACCCCGGCCAGGAGGAGGGAGATATTGGATAGGATCACGGAGCAGGTCAATTCATCGGGGGAGGGGGAGACACGGACCCGCTCTGGGATTGAAAAGAAAATAAATGACCTCCGGCGTGAGGTAAAAAAAAAACTGGCCGCAATAAATGCCCATGCCAGGGGCACAGGAGGGGGCCCACCATGCCGGGTTAGATTTACAGCGACGGAGCGTGTGGTGGCCCTGACCTTTCACCGGCATGAAGTGGAGGGCCTGCCAGGCTTTGACACAAGTCCGGTCCCCGCGGTGCCAGGTAAGGTTTTTATTTCTCTCAGGTGTGTAGCATGTGTGGGGGAGGGGGTGAAAGGGAATATGTGGCAAGTGTGTGGATCCTCCAACCTGTGAATGGTTTGTGTCATCCACAGATGTGCAGGAGGGTGCAGGGCCATCTGGACTGACCGCTCCAACCCCAGGACAGCAGCCTAATGAGGCCCCCCCAACAAGGACAGAGTCCGCAGAGGAGGAACAAGAGGAGGGGGAGGATCATGCGGAGGACGATCATGAGGAGGAGGATAATCATGAGGAGGAGGAGTCCATGGCAGGCACTGGACAATTGGTTTCTGCGGACTCTTCCCCTCTGGCTGCAAGAAGCCTGCCCTCCCTAAGGGTGAGCCCCCCCCCCTCCTCCCCCAACATGGCTCCCCTCACAAGGGCCTCCCCTTCTCCCCGGCCACAACCATCAGCTGGAGCCAGGAGGTCATCCCAGAGCACCAGGGGGGCGCCCAATCTCCTGCCCGCCTGTCTGAGAAGGAACCTGGCCACCCAGACCCGCCTTCTGAGACAGCTCTGCCAGACTATGGGGCGGGTGGATCAGAGCCTGTCCTCCATTAACGATAGCCTGGGTAACCTGGACTCCCACTCCCGGGCCTCCACAACCTGCCTAAATGACCTGCAAACTACAGCAGCAGGCGTTGGGCAGGATGTGAGGGCCCTTACCCAGGCTATCCAGGGCAACACGGCAACACTTGGTGCTGCCCTGGACAGAATAGCCGTGGCCTTGGAGGGCAGGCCGCCAGGTGGGCAGATCTCAGGGGCTGCTCCTCCTTCCCCGGCTTTTCCCCTCCCCCATGCGTCTCCCCTGAGGGTCCGGGGCCGTGGCCGGGGGCGCCCCAGGCGTGGCTCAGGCAGAGGGCATTAATTTTTTTTCCCCCTTTTGTTTGTTTTGAAAGCATTTTTATTTTTGTTCTCTGCTTATTTATTTTTTTCGATGCATTTTTTGTTTCTATGCATTTTTTTTTTCCCTGACATTTTTGGCATATTTTGGGTTGTGAATGATGTTTGAATGTGGGGGTGACATTCCTGCTGGAAAAGGGGTGTCATCCTCAATTTTGGTGGAGAAGGGTTCCCCAGGACCAGGGAGAAGTGATCTCCAGGTCCGTGTGAATGGTGTATGAATGTACAGTGACATAATTGGAGCCTTGACGTGGCGTTACTGCTCACCAGTCTAGCATGGTGGACTGGTGCCAATCCAATTTGATGAGGATGTGGGGTGTGTGTGCTAGGGACCATAGTGGTGTGCATGCATGCATTCTCATTGTGCCATGATTAATGTGTGTGTTTAACGTGCAAAGATGCCCAATATGAGCTGTCTCCTGACTGCTCTTCCCTCAGAAGACGGGGTATCCTCGGTTAGGGGTTGATTGTCTGGTTGGGGGGTTAGGTCATCACGTTCCTCTATCTGCAGGCCCTTCCTCACTGCGAGATTGTGCAGCATGCAACATGCAACGATGATATGGCACACAAAGTTTGGGGAATACAACAGTGTACCCCCAGACTTATCCAGGCATCGGAAACGTGACTTCAGGAGGCCAAAGGTGCGCTCCACCACTGCACGGGTTTTGATGTGTGCTTCATTGTATCGTTCCTCTCCTGGGGTTTGGGGGTTCCGGATAGGAGTCATGAGATGGGGTCCCAGGGCATATGCAGAGTCACCTGTAAAGGAAAAGACAGGAGAATGTTAGTCATGCATGTGCCACTTCTGTTGTGCATCACGGGAGGGGATAGTCATGCCTGACTCCCATGTCACTCACCAACCAGCCAGGTGTTCCCATACACGTTCTGTTCGAATTCCGTTCGGATGTGGCATTGATTGTAGATGTAGCTGTCATGGGTGGATCCGGGGTGTTTGGCACGAACGTGCCATATGAGGCCTTGGGCATCGACTATCACCTGTACGTTGATGGAGTGCCAATTCTTCCGATTGCGGTACATGTGCTCGGTCTCATGGGGGGGCTGGAGTGCCACATGTGTGCAATCTATGGCCCCGATGGTGCGTGGGAATCTGGCAATTCGGTAGAAATCTGCCATTGCCTTGATTCGCAGCTCCTCAGTGGTTGGTTTTATGATTTGGTTGGCCAAGCGTGTGAGGATTGCAGGGACAACCTGGTGCACACATCTGCTCATGGAGGATTGTGACATCCCAGCCACCACTCCACTTGTACGCTGAAAAGAGCCACTGGCAAGGAAATGGAGTGTTGCCAGTACCTTGACCAGTGGCTGCACTGCATGTGAGCGTTGTGTTGGGCTGGTGATGTCCTCCTGCAAGGTTGTGGTTAATTCCAGGATGGCATGAGGGGGGAATCTGAAGATGCGAAAGACCTCTGAATCATTCATGCCAAACAGGTGTATGCGGGTGCGGTATACCCTCTCCCGTGCCATCCTCCGTGCCCTCCTCCTTCTTTGGTCATCTATATTCACTAGTGCAGCTATGAGCGACGATGCCCCTAGCATGTTGGCAGTCAAATTGTAGTGCAACACGTGTGTGTGGTCTGCTCCTCAGTAACGGTGTTGCTTTCTGTGAGATGTAGACGTTTTTTCAAAAGTTAGACCAGCTTTTAGGTGCTCTAACTTTAGACAGGACATTTTGCACTTGCGCACATCGCGTAGCCTGCGCAGCAACTGCGTTTTTTTGTGGATCCCCGTAAGTCCCTCATTAGCATATTTGACTAGCAAATCAATGGTGTGTCTAGCGCAGTTTTGCGCGAAGGGAAGCGCATGTCTAACTCAATTACGCCGGACAAAAAAACGTAGATTTCTGGTGTATATTGTTTTGTGAATCGCGTCCAACTATACGCACGCGCACATTTAGACTTACGCACGCGCAACAGCAGTTGCGCACGCGTAATCGCTCTGTGAATCTGGGCCAAAGTGTCACATAATTGTGAAGTGGAAGGAAAATTATAAACAGTTTCCAAAATATTTTAAAAATAAATCTGTGAAAAGTGTGGGGGGAGGGGGCATTTGTATGGCGCCCCCCGGAGTCAATACTTTGTAGGACCCCCTTTCTCTACAAGTCTTTTTGGGGGTGTCTCTACCAGCTTTGCACATCTAGAGAGGGACATTTCTGCTCATTCTTCTTTGTAAAATATCTCTGTCTCTGTCAGATTGGATGGAGAGCGTCTGTGATCAGCAATTTTCAAGCATTGCCACAGATTCTCAATGGGATTTAGGTCTGGACTGTGATTGGGCCATTCTAACACATGAATATGCTTTGATCTAAACCATTCCATTGTAGCTCTGGCTGTACTTTAGGGTCGTTGTCCTGCTGGAAGGTGAACCCCCCCCGGTCTCAAGTCTTTTGCAGACTCTAACGGGTTTTCTTCTAAGATTGCCCTGTATTTGTCTCCATCCATCTTCCCATCAACTCTGACCAGCTTCCCTGTCCCTGCTGAAGAAAAGCATCCCCACCACATGATGCTGCCACCGCCATGTTTCACGGTGGGGATGGTGTGTTTAGGGTGATGTGCAGTGTTACTTTACCTCCACACATAGTGGCCAAAAAGTAACATTTTGGTCTCATCCGATCAGAGCCCCTTCTTCCACATGTCTGCTGTGTCCCCTCCCCCACATGTTTGCTGTGTCCCCTCCCCCACATGGCTTCTCGCAAACTACAAACAGGACTTCTTATGTCTTTCTCTCTCCAATGTCTTTCTTCTTGCCACTCTTCCATAAAGGGCAGATTTGTGGAGAGCACCACTAATAGTTGTCCTGTGGACAGATTCTTCCCCCTGAGCTGTGCAGCTCCTGTGCAGCTCCTCCAGAGTTCCCATGGGCCTCTTGGCTGCTTCTCTGATGAACGCTCTCCTTGCCCGGCCCGGTCAGTTTAGGTGGACGGCCATGTCTCGGTAGGTTTGCAGTTGTGTCATACTCATTCCATTTTCCGATGATGGATTGAACAGAAGCTCCGTGAGATCTTCAAAGCTTGGGAGATTTTTTTTTTTGTAACCTAACCCTGCTTTATACTTCTCCACAAGGCAGCGGATTGGTCGTAGAGTTATGGTCACAGTACCTGGTGCTTCTGGTAAGTGCCAATGACCTCAAGTCATGAAGGGGTTAAAACCATTTCCCCCGGATAAATTTCCCTTTGGGAAGGTGTTGGGGGGAGGGGGGAGGATTTCCGCCTTCTGGACCATTAAATAACGATTCCACTCCATTTCACCTCTTCCCTACCTCCGGAGGAGTAAAGCGCGGTTATTTCGTATGCAGCCCGTACTCTGCGGCGGGACCCGGGCGCCCTGCGCTACTTCCAGGAATAGAACGGGTTAGAGGCGACGGAATAATTTCCCCCTTTTTTGGATTATCGTTGTTCATCATTAGTGACAGTCGCGCCGCGTGCGGAGGATAATGTATGCGGAGATGTACACATCACACATGGCGGCACACGATGCGAAGGAGAAGCTTGATTCCTGGGAGTGCGGAGAGGGGTGACTAAAAGGATATGAAATGCTCATCACCGTATAACCGGCGCTTGAATATTCAGGTCTCAGTCGTGTGTAAAAGGTGCACAGGTTTTGGTGCTGTTTTTTTTTTTTAATCTAAAAGCTGTTATCAGATTGGCGCCAGGCCCGTCGTTACAGGACAGGCAAAACAAACAATTGCTTGGGGCCCCAAGCTGGCCTGAGGCCCCCAACTTCCCCTTCCCAGGTTGTAGCGTGGCCGAGCTCTTCTTCCTTCCTCCTGGAGTCCTGTCAGTCCGGCCAGGTACTGCGCATGCTACAGGACAGGCAAAACAAACAATTGCTTGGGGCCCCAAGCTGGCCTGAGGCCCCCAACTTCCCCTTCCCAGGTTGTAGCGTGGCCAAGCTCTTCTTCCTTCCTCCTGGAGTCCTGTCAGTCAGGCGGGGTACCGAGTGTGGCACAGGAGATTCAGTTTCCTGTTCCCGGCCGGACTGACAGGAAGTGCACACTGAGTATTGACTTCCTGTCAGTCCGGCCGGGAACACAGGAAACCGAGTCTCCTGTACTGCGCGGTACCCGGCCCGGGCACTATCTGATAGGGGATCGGGGACCCATAATGATAGAACACCAGACTGACAGGAGGTAGAGGAGCTCGGCCACGCTACAGCGGCAGCCTACAGGGAAGAAGGCAGGTGAGAATAGAAAAACATAGGGACTAGGGAGGAGGGGCGGAGGAGTAAGAACATGGGTGTAAAAAATGAGTGTAGTGCTAACGTAGGCTTTGCGTGCGGTGGGGTGCTTGTGGGTCCCCATTTTGCTTGGGGCCCCCAAAATCCTTCAAACGGCCCTGATTGGCGCTGGGGATTTTTATTGCAGAGGAATGGGAAATACCCCCCCCCCCCCATAGGGTTTCCCAAACGAATCCCTCATTAAAAGAAATTAAAGTGAGCTCCTTATAGAAAGGAGCCAGGAGCAGGGCCATCTTAATGCAAGGGGGAACTGCCCAGGGGCCCCAGGTACATGAGGGGGCCCATAATAATCTTGCATTACATCATACTTGCCAACTGTCCCGGATTTTTTGGGACAATCACGCTTTTTACTAGAAGCTAGGAGCACAGTGTGGACCACTAAAAGGGCAGTTTTGGCTTTGGTTGGGGTTGGCTTTGAACATGGAATGCTCATTTGTCACTGGAGCGCTCCTTTAAATTCCAGGAGATGCAGAGATGAAAAGCCAGCGTAGGAAGCGTGAGATTGTGTGGATTAAAATAGACACAAGGAATTAATTCCAGAGGAAGTGTGAATTTCCCTCGAAATCGTTCCTCATTTCTTGTGTTCCAGTTCAGGAACCCCTGACCCCTCTCTGCTGCCCCCCTGACCCCTCTCTGCTGCCCCCCCTGACCCCTCTCTGCCGCCCCCCGACCCTCTCTGCCCCCCCTGACCCCTCTCTGCCCCCCCTGACCCCTCTCTGCCCCCCCTGACCCCTCTCTGCGTCCTGTCCCCCCCGCCAGAACCCAGCTCAGCGGTGACTTTAGTAGTTATAGGCCATTAGATTAAATGAGGAAGTAAGTACGGCAAGTACTGTAGATGGCTTGATGGGCTCTCAGGGAATAACTTGAACCTTTAAAGCAGGTCTAAACCTTAGGGGGGTGCACTAATTTCTTTGTTACACATGTGTCCTAAACAAGGAAGCGCTTGGTTGTTCTTGGGGTTACAACCGCAGATTAGAACCAGAGGGGTCACCTCAGCCAGCTGGGTAGATGTCCATTCATTTCAATGATGGACAGTTTGGTTTGTTGGCTGCCCAAAGATTTTAATGGTGGACTGGTTTGTTTGGTGGCTGCCTATTTTCTTCTATGATGGACAGTTTAGTCTGGCAGTTGCCCGTCCTCTTCTGTGGTGGAGAGTTTGATCTGGCAGTTGCCCATCCTCTTCTGTGGTGGACAGTGTGGTCTGGTGGCAGCTCATTCTCTTCTATGGTGGACAGTTTGTTCTGGCAGTTGCCCGTCCTCTTCTGTGATGGAGAGTTTGATCTGGTAGTTGCCCGTCCTCTTCTGTGATGGAGAGTTTGATCTGGCAGTTGCCCGTCCTCTTCTGTGGTGGACAGTTTGATCTGGCAGTTGCCCGTCCTCTTCTGTGGTGGACAGTGTGGTCTGGTGGCAGCTCATACTCTTCTATGGTGGACAGTTTGTTCTGGCATTTGTCCGTTCTCTTCTGTGATGGAGAGTTTGATCTGGTAGTTGCCCGTCCTCTTCTGTGATGGAGAGTTTGATCTGGCAGTTGCCCGTCCTCTTCTGTGGTGGACAGTTTGATCTGGCAGTTGCCCGTCCTCTTCTGTGGTGGACAGTGTGGTCTGGTGGCAGCTCATACTCTTCTATGGTGGACAGTTTGTTCTGGCATTTGTCCGTTCTCTTCTATGGTGGACAGTTTGTTTTGGCATTTGCCCGTCCTCTTCTATCGTGGACAGTTTGATCTGGCAGTTGCCCGTCCTCTTCTGTGATGGAGAGTTTGATCTGGCAGTTGCCCGTCCTCTTCTGTGGTGGAGAGTTTGATCTGGCAGTTCCCTGTCCTCTTCTGTGATGGAGAGTTTGATCTGGCAGTTGCCCGTCCTCTTCTGTGGTGGAGAGTTTGATCTGGCAGTTCCCTGTCCTCTTCTGTGATGGAGAGTTTGATCTGGCAGTTGCCCGTCCTCTTCTGTGGTGGAGAGTTTGATCTGGCAGTTGCCCGTCCTCTTCTGTGGTGGAGAGTTTGATCTGGCAGTTGCCCGTCCTCTTCTGTGATGGAGAGTTTGATCTGGCAGTTGCCCATCCTCTTCTGTGGTGGACAGTGTGGTCTGGTGGCAGCTCATTCTCTTCTATGGTGGACAGTTTGTTCTGGCATTTGCCCGTCCTCCTCTATGGTGGACAGTTTGTTTTGGCATTTGCCCATCCTCTTCTATGGTGGACAGTTTGATCTGGCAGTTGCCCGTCCTCTTCTGTGATGGAGAGTTTGATCTGGCAGTTGTCCGTCCTCTTCTGTGATGAAGAGTTTGTTCTGGCAGTTGTCTGTCCTCTTCTGTGATGGAGAGTTTGATCTGGCAGTTTTCCGTCCTCTTCTGTGGTGGACAGTTTGATCTGGCAATTGCCCGTCCTCTTCTGTGGTGGAGAGTTTGATCTGGCAGTTGCCCGTCCTCTTCTGTGGTGGACACTGTGGTCTGGTGGCAGCTCATTCTCTTCTATGGTGGGCAGTTTGGTCTGGCAAAATCTCATTCCCTTCTATGGGGAATAGGTTGGTCGGATGGCTGCCAATTTCTTTCTGTGGTGTATAATTTGATCTGGCAGGTGCCCATTTTCTTTTATGGACAGTATGGTTGGGGGGGGGGGGGGCGGCTGCCCATTTTCTCCTATGGTGGACAGTTTGGTCTGGAAGCCGTCTATTCTCTCTTCTATAGCGGACAGCTTGGTCCACCATCTGCCCTTTCTCTTTGGTGGATGGTGTTGGCTGGCGACTGCCCATTCTCTTCTATGATCGACAGGTTGGTCTGGCAGAATAGACAGTCACCAGACAAAACTGTCCACCATAGATGAGAATAGACAGCTACCAGACCAAACTGTCCACCATAGCTGAGAATAGACAGCTACCAGACCAAACTGTCCACCATAGATGAGAATAGACAGCCACCAGACCAAACTGTCCACCATAGATGTGAATAGACAGCTACCAGACCAAACTGTCCACCATAGATGAGAATAGACAGCCACCAGACCAAACTGTCCACCATAGATGTGAATAGACAGCCACCAGACCAAACTGTCCACCATAGATGTGAATAGACAGCTACCAGACCAAACTGTCCACCATAGATGAGAATAGACAGCCACCACACCAAACTGTCCACCATAGATGTGAATAGACAGCCACCAGACCAAACTGTCCACCATAGATTTGAATTGACAGCTACCAGACCAAACTGTCCACCATAGATGAGAATAGACAGCCACCACACCAAACTGTCCACCATAGATGAGAATAGACAGCCACCAGACCAAACTGTCCACCATAGATGTGAATAGACAGCCACCAGACCAAACTGTCCACCATAGATGTGAATAGACAGCCACCAGACCAAACTGTCCACCATAGATGTGAATAGACAGCTACCAGACCAAACTGTCCACCATAGATGAGAATAGACAGCTACCAGACCAAACTGTCCACCATAGCTGAGAATAGAAAGCTACCAGACCAAACTGTCCTCCATAGCTGAGAATAGACAGCTACCAGACCAAACTGTCCACCATAGATGAGAATAGACAGCTACCAGAATAAACTGTCCACCATGGATAGAATAGACAGCCACCAAACTGTCCACTATGGGATAGAATAGACAGCCACCAAACTGTGCACCAATCATGGAACTCCTCCTCTCCCTCACGGCCATCGCTCACCTCCCCCCCCCCCCCCCCCCCGTATTACACTGATCTGTGATAGTAAATCCCCTTCCTACATAAATCTGCTTGTTTCTCCTGATGAGTCCTCAATAGTCCGTCTTCTATGATCGGCGTGTATTTATCGCAGTCCCTTAAGCCTGGTCCAGTGTTTCTCTTTCCCGATACACATCCCGGATTTATAGACTGGCGTTCTGCTGGGATTGGCAGTAGCCAATGATCTGGGGTCGGGGGGGTTCCCGGCTCATCCATAAACCTCCATTGTAGCGTGTAATTAGATGTCAATAATAGCGACTCATCGATCGCATACATAATGGCGATCTATAACCCACCAACAAGTCACTCCGGTCATAAAAGAAATGTAAAGGTTTCGGCGCAGTTGGCGCTGAAGTGCTCGGCGGTGGGTTTACTTCTTTCCCTGATTAAGTGGCCGAGAATCAGAGTCGTGACAATAGAATTCCGAAGGACTATGTCAGGGATCTTCAAACTACGGGCCCCCCAGCTGTTGCGGAACTACACATCCCATGGGGCACGGGCGTAGCATAAGGGGTTGCAGGGGTCACAATCGCAACCCCACCCCTAACTCCAGGGGGGGCCCCTGAAGCTTCCCTGTCATATTATCATATCCCCCACAAAGTCCAGCTCCGATCTGCCCCAAGGGCCCCACAGCCACGCTCCAGTACTGGGCTTCCACTTTGCCTTCCGTGGTCCACACCCCTCCGTTCTCATTGGCCGGGGACAAGCTGTGAGCCATCATCTAATTATTTCTTTTTATCACTATTACAAGGCATGTAAACGTACAGCTACAAAATTATGTGACACTTTGTGTTGGTCCATCACATAAAATCCCAATAAAATACATTTACGTTTTTGGTTGTAACATGACAACATGTGGGAAATTGCAAGTGGTATGAATACTTTATCCAGGCACTGTACATGCTGTATAATAGTAATAATAAGAGTAATAATAATAATAATAGGAGTAATGATATAATAATAATAATAATAGTAGTAGTAGTAGTAATAATAATAATAGGAGTAATGATAAAAATAATAATATTTGTTAGAATCTCAAACATTTCCTGAAACATGTAATCAGCCGGTTATGTATAAATGTAATAAATGATAAAACCTCAGTAATAATAATAATAGTAAAAATAATAATAAGAGTAATAATAAAATTAATAATAATAATAGTAATGATAATAAGGGTAATAATAGTAATAATAATAATAATAATAGTAATAATAATAATAATAGTAATAATAATAGTAATAATAATAGGAGAAATAAGAGTAATAATAATAATAGTAAAAATAATAATAATAATAATAATAATAATGATAGGAGTAGTAGTAATAATAATAATAAGAGTAATAATAATAATAATGATAATAATGTTTGTTAGAATCTCAAACATTTCCTGAAACATGTTATCAGCTGGTGATGTATAAATGTAATAAATGATAAAACCTCAGTAATAATAACAATAATAAGAGTAATAATAGTAAAAATAATAAGAGTAATGATAAAAATAATAAGGGTAATACTAGTAGTAATAATAATAATAATAGCAATAATAATAATAAGGGTACCACTAGCAGTAATAATAATATTAATAATAGTAATAATAATAATAATAATAGTAATAATAATAGTAATAATAGTAATAATAATAATAAGGGTAATACTAGTAGTAATAATAATAGTAATAATAATATTAATAATAGTATTAATAATCAGGGTAATACTAGTAGTAATAATAATAATAGCAATAATAATAATAATAAGGGTACCACTAGTAGTAATAATAATATTAATAATAGTAATAATAATAATAATAATAATAATAATATTAATAATAGTAATAATAATAATAATAATAGTAATAATAATATTAATAATAGTAATAATAATAAGGGTAATACTAGTAGTAATAGTAATAATAATAGTAATAATAATATTAATAATAGTATTATTAATAATGGTTATACTAGTAGTAATAATAATAATAGCAATAATAATAATAAGGGTTATACTAGTAGTAATAATAATATTAATAATAGTAATAATAATAATAGTAATAATAATATTAATAATAGTAATAATAATAATAATAATAATAGTAATAATAATATTAATAATAGTAATAATAATAATAATAATAATAGTAATAATAATATTAATAATAGTAATAATAATAAGGGTAATACTAGTAGTAATAGTAATAATAATAGTAATAATAATATTAATAATAGTAATAATAATAAGGGTAATACTAGTAGTAATAATAATAATAATAGTAATAATAATATTAGTCAGAATCTCAAACATTTCCTGTAATCAGCGGGTGACGTATAAATGTAATAAATGATAAAATCCCGGGAAGAATTGTGACCTCCTCTCTTCCTATAGAGAAGAATGGGACGAGGCGTCTTGCAGGGATAGAAGCGATATATTGCGGGTTTCGCCGTTCCGGTACACAGCGGCCGATCCTTTGTTCGGGGCGGATAATCCGCCTGACATACTTCAGTTTTTCTGGGATTTTGTTTGTTTTTCTTCATCTAATATCCACCAACTCTTTATCTGTGTGAAAACAGCCGGCGTCTCTACGACAAATCCCCGCTTGTTATTGGGAGCTGGAATGGAAGATAAATCCGGATCATCCGCGGCAAGAACTCTTTTCCATTATTTTCTATTTTTTTTTATATCCCCAATGTAAATTTTTTGTTGCAGCTTTTGCTGTTCCATATTTTCATAGCTGTATTTCGTAGATAGATCTGTCTGTACTCCCTCTAGTGGACGTCTTTGGTATCAGGCACTTTATTTTATTTTTTATTTAATTCATGTCCTTGATGAGAAGCTTCTGAATATTTGTAAAAAAAAAAAAAAAAAAAAATGAAATACTGTTTATTGATTATTTTTTTTTTTTTTTTAAATAAAACAAAAAAAAGTGTTACAAATTAAAGCCACTGGGCGAACATTAGTACAATTGAATATTCAAAAGTTCTTAAATTTCAAAAAATTTGGAAATTTTAGAAATTCGTACACAGGGTCATATTATGGCCATACAATTCTCACCCTGCAATCATTAATGTGAGCTCAATTCAGCCTTATGTCTCAAAATGAAAAAAAAAATAAAAAATCTCAGTTTTTCTTCACTTATTTTGCATTTTAAAATAAACAAAATAAATAAACAAACAAACTAGACTACAGAAATCCCTTATTAATTTTCTATGCCTCTCAGCGCCATCTAGTGGCCAGATTGAGGTGTTTTACTGCTGCCCATTATAAATGAATATTCGCTCAGAAGAGGAAAAAGCCTAAGAAACATTTTTTATTTTTTTTGCACAATTCACACAGAATAAATGTATGTGCAGATTCTCTGGATGAATGGCTATGCATTTATTTTTTATTTTTAAATAAATATTTTTTTTAGTTTATTTAATTCAATAGTAGTTTATTTTTTTTATTTTTTTATTTAAGGGACTATTTATTAAAAAAAAACAAAATAAAACAAACAAACATTTTATTTATTTTTTTAATAAATAGGCCTCCTTATGAAATAAACAAAACTAAGGAAAGCCCTTATGCGTTTCCAATGATGCCTCTCGGCGCCATCTAGTGGCCACACTGTGGTATTCTACTACTGCCCATAATAAAAATAACAAATATTCACTCAGAAGAGGAAATAGCCTAAAGAACATTCGATCACAATGAATGTGCATTCAGATTGATTGGATGAATGGCTTTTTTTTTAATACATATTTTTTTAGTTTATTTAATTTAGCAGTTGTCTAATTAATTTAATTTAGGGGCCTATTTATTTAAAAATATAAAAAAGAAATAGGTATTCTACTACTGCCCATAATAAAAAAAAAAATTGTTCGCTCAGAAGAGTTAATAGCCTAAAGAACATTCGATCACAATGAATGTGCATTCAGATTGATTGGATGAATGGCTTTTTTTTTTTTTTAAATACATATTTTTTTAGTTTATTTAATTTAGCAGTTGTCTAATTAATTTAATTTAGGGGCCTATTTATTTAAAAATATAAAAAAAAAATAGGTATTCTACTACTGCCCATAATAAAATAATATTCGCTCAGAAGAGGGAGTGGACTAATGAACATTTGTTTTTGCACAATTCGCACAGAATGAATGTACATGCAGATTCTCTGGATGAATGGCTATGCATTTATTTTTTATTTTTAAATAAATATTTTTTTTAGTTTATTTAATTTAGGGGCCTATTTATTAAATATATATATATATATAAAATAGGCCTCTTAATGAAATACACTAAACTAAGGAAAAACCTTATGAGTTTCCAATGCCTCTCAGCTCCATCTAGTGGCCATGATGTGGTATTCTCTTTTTAAATAAATGTACATTTATTTAAAAATATATATTTTTTTTAATAAATAGGCCTCCTAATTAAATAAACTAAGGAAAGCCCTTACGCGCTTTCTATGCCGCCATCTAGTGGACACAGTGTGGTATTTTACTACTACCCATAATTATTTATACAGCGCCAACAGTTTACACATCGCTTTACAACTTGACTTGAGGGTAGGCAGTACAACTACAATACACTTTAATACAGTAGGGATCAGAGCTTCTTACAGTTTACAATATTAAAAGTATTCTACTACTATTTTTTTTTTTTTTTACAAATAAATAAACCTGCACATGCAGATTTTCTGGATGAATGGCTATGCATTTCTTTTTAAATAAATATTTTTTAATTTATTTAATTTAGCAGTTTATTATTTTTTCTTTATTTAAGGGCCTATTTATAAAAAAAAAAAAAAGGCCTCTTAATGAAATAAACTAAACTAAGGAAAGCCCTTATGTGTTTCCTATGCCTCTCAGCGCCATCTAGTGGCCACAATGTGGTATTCTACTACTGCCCATAATAAAAGAATATTCACTCAGAAGAGGGAATAGCCTAAAGAACATTCGATCACAATGAATGTACATGCAGATTCATTGGAGGAATGGCTAGGCTATTATATATTACATAATATACACACACCTCTAAATGAAATAAACAACTGACAACACACTTCAAAAACCTCCCATCCTTTTTTTTTTTTTTAAAGGGAGATTTATTTTTATTTTTATTTTATATACATACACACCTAAATGAAACAACTGACAACACATTTCAAAAAACCTCTTACCCTCTCAAAAAAAATACAAAAAAAAGTAGATTTATTTTTATTTTATATAAATACACCCCTAAATGAAATAAAACAACTGACAACACACTTAAAAAAAAAAAAAAAAAACTCCCACCCTCTTATAAAAAAAAAATACAAAAAAGTAGATTTATTTTTATTTTATTTAAATACATCCCTAAATTAAATAGACAACTAAAACACACTTCAAAATAAAAACTCCCACCCTCTTATAAAAAAAAAAAATACAAAAAAGTAGATTTATTTTTATTTTATTTAAATACATCACTAAATTAAATAGACAACTGATAACACACTTTAAAAACCTCCCACTCCATTTTTTTATTATACAGTTCATATAAATACACCCCTAAATGAAATAAACAACTGACAACACACTCCAAAAAAACTCCCACCCTCTTATAATTTTTTTTTTTTTTTAAAGTAAATTTATTTTTTATTTATTTTTATTTTATATAAATACACCCCTAACTGACAACGCACTTCAAAAACCTCCTACAATCTTAAAAAATATATATATATAAAAAAGTCAATTTTATTTTTATTTTATTTAAATACACCCCTAAATTTAATTTAAAAAACTGACAACACACTTCAAAAACCTCCCACTCTCTCTAAAAAAAATCGATTTTTTTTATTTTATAGTTTATATAAATACACCCCTAAATTAAATAAACAACTGACAACACACTCCAAAAAAAACTCCCACCCTCTTATAAAAAAATAAACAAAAAAAAAAAAGTAGA
>CM056056.1:13670622-13753122 GCA_029574335.1 Rana kukunoris
GATACGGCTATAAAAATTAATAAATAGAATTAATATGTGGAAAACGTTCAAACTTTCTCACTTTCTTAACTACTTGCCCTACCGGACACTTTTACCCCCCCCCCCCCCCCCCTCCCTGCCCAGGCCAATTTTGAGCTTTCAGCGCTGTCACACTCTGACACTTATTTTACTCAGTCGTGCTACACGGTAGCCATAGGACATTTTTATCGTTTTTATCAAACAAATAGAGCTTTCTTTTGGTGATATTTAATCACCTCGGGGGAGGGGAGCGTAATTTTTTTGGTGATATTTAATCACCTCGGGGGAGGGGAGGGTAATTTTTTTGGTGATATTTAATCACCTCGGGGGAGGGGAGGGTAATTTTTTTGTTAAACAAACGAAAAAGACCAAAAATGTTGAAAGAAAAACAAGAACATTTTTCATAGTTTGTTATAAAATTTTGCTAACAGGTAAACAGTGTTGATGAGGAGGCACTGATAGGTGTCACTGATGAGCACTAATGAATATAAACTGATGGACACTGATAGGTGTCACTGATAGGCGGCACTGATGAGGCGGCACTGATTGGCACTGTTAGGCAGTACTAATGAGGCAGGACTGAAGGGCACTGTGATTAGCAGCACTGATGAGGAGGCACTGATTGGCACTGGTGAGCACTGTTGGGACTGCGCTGATAATCAGTGCCAATCTCCCTTTAACACAAGACGGTTATCGGCTCTCCTCTCCTCTGCCGATAACTGACGCGTTTGCTTCCATGATCAGCCGTCATCGGACACAACTGATCACTTGGTAAAGAGCCGCCGCGATTGGCCCCTTTACCCCGTCCTCTGTTGTTAAGGACGCTGTGGTCGGCTTCCCGCCCGGCTGCTTAACATCCGATTCGAAACGGTCCAAAAAAATTTGAAATTCATTCGAAAATTAAAAAAAAAAAAATATGAAATTACGAATCTCTCCGACGCAAAACAAAACAAATGATCTGTAATATTGATATATTTGTTATTATATTGAGTTTATTATTTTCATTTTTTTTTTTTTTTGGGGGTTTTCTTCTCCTTTTGGATTCCCCGGGAGGACAGGAGGGGGCGCTGTGTCTCTCGCTCTCTCTGGTGATGAATATAATTGAATTTCTCCGATCTGTATAATTACTCGGGAGGAATCGCAATCGTTTTTCGGGGGGCTCAGTCAGCGGCGGCGGCGGCGTTCCTCGGATTAATTCCTATTTTTATCTGGGAATAATTATCTTTATGTAAATGATAGAAGGACATTAATCACTGTCACGGCTCCCATCTGTCCCCATTGTCCTCGCTGCTCATTGTGTCCCGTTGTCTGCGGAGAGCGATCTTCTCACAATGCGCATCAGAAGCTGCCGCGAGTCAGGGAGAGCCTCATCTCCTTCCTGGAGGACGCCCAACGTCATCTAGCCCTTTCTTCCCCAGCCTGACTGCCCCACGGCCCCGCCCCTTTCATTCATTGGATGTCGGGTTCTTTAAATCATGGAGACTCCTGTATCACATGTGGGCGTTACTCTGTCTAGGAACAACAAACAACAACAAACAACAACCAACAACAACAACAAACAACAACAACAACAAACAACAAACAACAACAACAAACAACAACAACAAACAACAACAACAAACAACAACAACTCTGTCTAGGAACACACCCACCGCTCCAGATTGAGGCCCCACCCATTAAGGCTTTTTGATGTTTGCTCAATAACTCCTCCCAAGAGCCCGCCCACTGCTTGCATCATCAGAGCTGAGAGCCCCAAGAAGGAGTCTGATGATGCAAGCAGTGGGCGGGCTACGACCCAGCCCCGCCCACAAGATATGATCCGCTTACATTGCCTAGAGAAGCACATGGACTCTAGTGTCATCAGGTCTAAAATAATGTATGGAAAGGTTTGATATAAAAATGGGTGGCTGCAGGGGGAGGGGCCGGGGGGGGGGGTAAAACATAAGCAAATTCAACGAGGGCGGCCATCGCGGATCGACTTCCGGAAAAAAAAGTCTCACCACAAAAACGCACTCCAGATCCGTTCCGGATGCGTTTCTGCAGGCGCGTTTTTGATGCGTTTCCAGACGCCTTCCAGATCCTTTTATCTCCTTTTTTCCTGTTTTTATTTTTTTTCTCACTGTAATTGGGTCCAATGCGTTTTTGATGCATTCTGGTATGGTGTTGATGCGATATACCGCGTTCCAGTACAGGAAAAATGCAGCATGTTCGGGAAGGTTTTTGATGCACATGTAATGCATTTTTGGAATGCTTTTTTTTTTTTGTCTTTTTTTTTTTACTGGGGTCCGGTGCATTTCTTTATGTGTTTTTGATGCGTTTCACCACATTTCAGTAATGTCCAGTGCAGGAAAGATGCAGGATGTTCGGGCCGGTTCACACCACAAAACGCACTACAGATCCGTTCCTGATGTGTTCCTGTATGCACGTTTTTGATGCGTTTCCGGATGCATTCCAGAAGCTTTTGTCTTCTTTTTTTTTGTCACTGTACTGAGTGGGGTCCAATGCGTTTTTGATGTGTTCTGGTGTGTTTTTAATGCGATTTACCACGTTGCAGTACAGGAAAAATGCAGCATGTTCATCCCTACTAACGCAACCCCCCCCCCCCCCCCCCCCCCCCAAAACCTTTTTTTTTTTAAACCCCCCCCCCCCCACCCCTTCCGTGTTTACCCCCAACCCCCCCCCCCACCCCAAACCATTCCCCCAACCCCAAACCCCCCCCCCCCCCAACCCCAACCACCACCCCCACCGCACCCCAACCCACCCCCCCCCCGCATCCCCCCCCCCCGCCCCCCGTCCCCCCCCTCTCCCCCCCCCCCCCCTGACCCCCCCCCCCCCGCACCCCCCCCCCCCAACCCCCCCCCCCCCCCACCCCCCCCCCCCCCCCCGCTCCCCCCCCCCCCCGATCCCCCCCCCCCCCCCCCCCCCCCCTCCCCCCCAACCCACCCCCCCCCCCCCCCCGCCCCCCACCCCCCCCCCCCCCCCCCCAAAGAAAACATCCCCTCCCCTTCCCATCTACCATATCATCTCTTCTGGTACAACCCCCCCCCCCAAATCCCCGTCCAAGCACAAATCCTCTTCTCCCATCCCATGATGTCTGGTCACCCTAGTCAAAGTCCTTCCCCCAACACAAATGATGACGTGATTTCATTACGAAACATATGTCGGTCGGCGAGATCTGGCTTTATCACACAGTACCCAGCCTGACCTAGCGTCTTGCACGGCCGTGCATTCCAGCGGGTCCCCATTGTAGAGACAATCTGCAGCAGTCCCAGTGCCAGGCGGGCACATTCAAAGTAAGAGGCCATTTGGCTGTTTGATGTGTATTTTAACATTTTTAAATAAAAGGCATTACACTATGGCAGTGCTCCTCAATTATTTTCTGTCATGCCCCGCCCCTAGGAAGAAGAAAACATTTCGCGCAACCCCCCCCCCCCCCCCCCCCCCGCGTGACTGTAAATAGTATCATTTGTCTATAAAATTGTTATAAGTACACCTCTGCATAACACTGTATCCACATATCCCCCCACACAGTATTGCCCTTCTTCACATATCCCCCCACACAGTATTACCCATCACATATCCCCCCCCACACATTATTACCTATCACATATCCCCCCCACACAGTATTACCCATCACATATCCCCCCACACAGTATTACCCATCACATATCCCCCACACAGTATTACCCATCACATATCCCCCCACACAGTATTACCCATCACATGTCCCCCCACACAGTATTACCCATCACATGTCCCCCCACACAGTATTACCCATCACATGTCCCCCCCACACAGTATTACCCATCACATATCCCCCCACACAGTATTACCCATCACATATCCCCCCACACAGTATTACCCATCACATATCCCCCCACACATTATTGCCCTTCTTCACATATCCCCCCCACACAGTATTACCCATCACATGTCCCCCCACACAGTATTACCCATCACATATCCCCCCACACATTATTACCCATCACATATCCCCCCACACAGTATTACCCATCACATATCCCCCCACACATTATTGCCCTTCTTCACATATCCCCCCACACACAGTATTGCCCTTCTTCACATATCCCCCCCCCACACAGTATTACCCATCACATATCCCCCCACACAGTATTACCCATCACATATTCCCCCACACAGTATTACCCATCACATATCGCCCCACACAGTATTACCCATCACATATCCCCCACACAGTATTACCCATCACATATCCCCCCCACACAGTATTACCCATCACATATCCCCCCACACATTATTGCCCTTCTTCACATATCCCCCCCACACAGTATTACCCATCACATATCCCCCCACACAGTATTACCCATCACATATCCCCCCACACATTATTGCCCTTCTTCACATATCCCCCCACACACAGTATTGCCCTTCTTCACATATCCCCCCCACACATCACATATCCCCCCACACAGTATTACCCATCACATATCCCCCCACACATCACATATCGTATTACCCATCACATATCCCCCCCACACAGTCCCCCACACAGTATTACCCATCACATATCGCCCCACACAGTATTACCCATCACATATCCCCCCACACATTATTGCTCCCTTTACATGACCCACATCACATATCCCCCCACACACACAGTATTGCCCTTCTTCACATATCCCCCCCCACACAGTATTACCCATCACATATCCCCCCACACAGTATTACCCATCACATATCCCCCCACACAGTTCCCCACACAGTATTACCCATCACATATCGCCCCCACACAGTATTAGCCATCACATATCCCCCCACACATTATTGCTCCCTTCCCCCCACACAGTACATCACATATCCCCCCACACAGACCCACATCACATATCCCCCCACACACAGTATTGCCCTTCTTCACATATCCCCCCACACACATCACATATCCCCCCACACAGTATTACCCATCACATATCCCCCCACACATTATTGCCCCATCACATATCCCCCCACACAGTATTACCCATCACATATCCCCCACCACACAGCTCCCTTTACATGCCCCCCCACATGAACCCCACATCACACATATCCCCCCACACACACATATCCCCCCACACACAGTATTGCCCTTCTTCACATATCCCCATCCCCCCCACACAGTATTACCCATCACATATCCCCCCACACAGCCCCCACACAGTATTACCCATCACATATCCCCCCCCCCCACACATTATTGCCCCATCACATATCCCACCACACAGTATTCCCCACACACAGCTCCCTTCCCCCCCACACAGTACATCACACATATCCCCCCACACATTATTGACCCACATCACATATCCCCCCCCACACAGTATTGCCCTTCTTCACATATCCCCCACACACAGTATTACCCATCACATATCCCCCCCCCCACACAGTATTACCCATCACATATCCCCCCACACAGTATTGCCCTTCTTCACATATCCCCCCCACACAGTTTTTTTCCCATCACATATCCCCCCACACATTATTGCCCCATCACATATCCCCCCACGCAGCAGTATTGCCCCCTTTACATGACCCACATCACATATCCTGCACACACAGTATTACCCCCTTTACATGACCCACATCACATATCCCCCCATGCAGTATTGCCCCCTTTACATGACCCCATCACATACCCCCCCCCCCCACAAAGTATTGTCCCCTTTACATGACCTCCATCACATATCCTGCACACAGTTTTACCCCATCACATAACCCCCCTTTTCCCCCCACAGCTCAGCCCCCACTCCTCGTCCTTAACATTTCCAATTTTTTTTTCCTCCCTTCCCTCTCCACTCCTACCTGTAACTTTTCAGCGCGGAGAGCAGGAGGCGGGACATTCGTCAAGTGAAGCCGCAGCAGCACTGGGCGGGGCGGGGAGACTTTTGGGCGAACTGGTGATTGGCTGCTAGGACCGCCTCCTAGCAGCCAATCACCTGCCGTCCAACATGACAGGCTGCTACCTCTCTGGTCCCGTCCCCCAGTTCAAAAATGTCCCGTCTCCCGCCGTCCGCTCCTCTAACTAGCGGAGGAGGCTGGGGACAGAAGCGGATACTAAATGGCGCGATCGCCGCGGTCCGGAACGAGCCCCCCTTTACGCACTTATACTGCAAAGCCCTCATGACCTACTTTCTTGAAAGAGGTCCAAGTATTGTGGTAAGCGTATACTAGCATTTTGAACACTTCGGGTGGAACTCCTAACAAGTGGTGAAGGCTATTAATCGCACCTGCTGCAATTGTGTGGACTTTATTTATCACAGTCTTTTCAATCACCATTTTTTGCTGATATCTCATAAGTCACCAGCATATTCCATTTGTATGGTATTTTGATTTACTTCTTAACCTTTTGCAACTAGTGGGGAGTACCCCACTCCCCACTTTCCTTTTGGTACACCATGCATTGCGATATGTTCACCAAATAGTCACTGCACTATATCTATCACCAGTTCTCAACAACTGAGGCCCAGATTCACAGAGCGATTACGCCTGTCTAACTGGTGTTAGACAGGAGTAATTTCAAATTTCGCGCGCCGTATCACTAGTTTGAATCCTCAAACCATGATACGGCGGCGTTGGGCTTCGATCCGAGAGGCTTACGTCCTCGTAAGCCTTCGGATCTACGCTGCGATATTTTTGCGGCCGCTGGGAGGAGTTCGCGTCGTTTTCATGCGTCGGGATATGCAAATGTGTTTTTACGGCGATCCACGAAGGTACGAGTGTCCCTCGCAATCGCCTACGTCATTTTTTGGCTACGTAATGTTAGAGGAGCTTTTTGCTGGTCTAACAGTGCGTAACCCATGTAAAGTATGGCCGTCGTTCCCACGTCGATTTTAAAATATTTTTTTTTTTTTAACGTAACTCGTTCGGGAATAGGAATGTACGTAAACGACGCTACTACGACGTGACGACGTGTTTACGCGCAATGCGCGGCGGGAAATTTGCGAACGGAGCATGCGCAGTTCGAGCGCCGCGGGAACGCGCCTATTTTAAATGCTTCACGCCCCCTACTCGCGCAGATGGATTGCGACGGGAGAAATACACTACGCCGCCGTCGTTTACTGGACAAAATCTACCGGGATTCCACGTAGAGCCAGGTAAAAAAAGGCGGCGTAGTGTATTTCTGATACTCTACGAGAATCTAATTCTCTGTGAATCTGCCCCTGAGACACTTTGTAAGATTGCACTAACATGTATTGACTCAATTTATGTTGTTTTGTTCAAACAATTTTATTGAGTATAAGAGAGTCAAAAAACAATACATTAGAGCAGGGCTCAAAATTTCAAGTCCTGGGCTACTAGCCAGGCCTCAAGAGTTACTCGCCACCAGTTGCCCCACCTAATTCACACACTGCCCTGCGCCTAATTTCACCGGTAAACACGTCCTCGTAGATTATCTCATGGAATGACACTGTTAAATGTTTTATGCAGAATTAAGTTACAAAATTAAATATTACCAACAACAACTTTAACAAAATAGGACAGGGCACTGGGGGCAGACCAGAGGGACAGGGCATTGGGGGCAGACCAGAGGGACAGGGCACTGGGGGCAGACCAGAGGGACAGGGCACTGGGGGCAGACCAGAGGGACAGGGCACTGGGGGCAGACCAGAGGGACAGGGCATGGGGCAGACCAGAGGGACAGGGCATGGGGGCAGACCAGAGGGACAGGGCACTGGGGGCAGACCAGAGGGACAGGGCACTGGGGGCAGACCAGAGGGACAGGGCACTGGGAGTAGACCAGAGGGACAGGGCATTGGGGGCAGACCAGAAGGACAGGGCACTGGGGGATGACCAGAGGGACAGGGCACTAGAACTGGGTCTCTTCCCCATTCTCTTGCTGTCTCCTCTGCAACTCCCATCCATCCCCTCTCTCTCCTATTCATCTCATCATCAGGAGGCTGTGTGTGCGGCTCCACGCTTGAATGTCCCCACTTCCCCCTTTTATTCAGGCTGGCAGTGAGGAGAGGAGGTCCCATGGCTTAATGAGAATTGTAAGGAGAGCTCCTGTGTACTGCTCTGCCTGTGCGCGGCTCACCAGACTACTTTTCCCGAGCATGCACCTTTCCTCTTCGGGCCACCAATCTCATCAGGACTCTAAGTGTAGGCACAGATTGGAGGGAGATTGGTCATGCAGCCCTGTCATCACTCGCCCCCAGCTTAAATCCACTCGCCAAATGCTAGTAGGCGAGTGGAAATTTTGAGGGCTGCATTAGAGCATACCACAATGGGAGATACAAGTACAGGGTAACAGTATTCGGAATGTATGCACCAGTATACACAAAGCAAAACCTACACAACATGTATACACAATAACAGTCTTCAACAGGAAGGCATGAGAACAAGAGAAGAGCGGTGTAGCGACTGTAAATCCTGGGGACCAGAATAATAGGCAGGGTAGGGCATAGGGGGACAGCGATAAAGAGGGAGAGGGCATAGTGGAGTTTGGGGGTGGGGCATCCTGCCTCTCTGGGAGTTTCCCCCCTCGCGACAGCGATTGTGGAGTTGAAGGATTTCATCGTCACTAGTCGTAGTAAAATGAAGGCCCCATCCGTACCTGTCCACCCCTATCGGGATCATTCTGTGGACAGGTAGGGTAGGGGTATGGGACACAACTCCGAAATTCCAGAGCGGGGAGAGAGAGAAAAAAAAAAGAAAGGGGGGGGGGTAACTCGATTCATGGGAGAGTCTGTGGACCATGACTGAGGACGTGGTCCAATGCAGCAGGGAGTGCGGACGGGGTGGAAGGGGGTGGATGGTCAAGTGACTCTCTGTAGTGAGTCCAACAGGCCCACGTGAATCTGAACTTATCATGAGTATCTTTGGATTGGTGAATGAGTCGTTCTAGTTCCTCAATCTTTGCGACAAGGGCGTGCCAGTCCTTAATCGTGGGCGGGGTCGTAGACCTCCATCGTAAGGGAATGCATTGGGTGGCCGCGTTTATCAGGTGTAAGGGTAGAGATCGACGATATTGCGAGCGTGGTAGAACAGAGTGGTGGAGCAGGTACTGTGCTGGGGAAAATTCTATTTGGTGGGTGGTGATACGTACAATTTGTTCATTTATCTCCTTCCAGAACGGTTGCAAGTTGGGACATTCCCACCAGATGTGAAGGAGGGAGCCTGGACCCCCACCGCACCTCCAACAGTCCGGTGCGATCGATGGGAAGATTTTGTGGAGCTTATCAGGGGTCTTGTACCACCGTGTTCCTAGTTTATGGGCCAGATTCAGGAACAGTTAGGCTGGCGGATCCAGTGATCCGCCAGCCTAACTGTGACTTTGAGCCGGCGTTTCTGTTTTCTGTAACCAGAAAACAAGAAACGCCGGGTTGAAGCTCCGATGCGAGCAGCGTAACTGAGTTTCGCCATCGCATCTTTACTTCAACTTAAAAATGGCGCCGGGGGCGTTCCCGCCGATTTCCGCTCAAAAAATATGTTAATGAGCGGAAATCGGCAATTCACGATCGCATTCCGGCGCGACGCAGTGACGTTACGACGTTTCCGGACGGGATACGCGGCGCATAGTTATACCTACATGGGGTTGGAATATCCTATGTTAGGTATAGGCGTCGTCATCGCGTCGGAAAAAAATAAAAAAACGTCGCTTGCGTAAAACGGTCATGAATGGGAATGTGACGTCATTGACGTTCATTCACAGATTTTGGAGCATGCGCACGGGGATGTTTTGACACTCGACGCATGCGCAGTACGTTGGCGGCGGGATCGCGCTTAGTTAGCATACTACACGCCCCGTACCCGCCCAATTTGAATTCCGCCGGCTCATTTGCGATGCGCTGCCGCAACTTTAGGAGCAAGTGCTTCGTGAATAACAGCACTTGCTCCTAAAATTTCTGCAGCGCAACGCAAATGAGAAGCGTTACTCCAGAGCAAAGATGCTCTGGACTACCTGAATCTGGCCCTATATCTATTCTCTTGTGCCGAGACATTGATTGAGCCCTTATGTGTGTGTTCCCAGATCAGTTCCCAAATTTATGTCGTTTTGCACTAGCATTGGTTGCAATCCAACCCAGGTAGCCATCCGAATACCCAATAGGGGTATTATTCGTAGTCTACCAAGACATCTGATGCGATCCAATCACACTTCTCACTCCCACCCAATTGTCAGTCATTTCCAGCTTAGACCCAGCATCCTCTAGGAGTCTACTTAGTCACCCCCCTTTATCACTAGCGCCCTCTTCCACCTACGTATGCACCAATATCACAGTCCACCACTGTTTTCTGAGGAGCAGCTTACCATCTATTTTACCATATATATTATACTCCCTGCTTGGGAATTGCATTTGCAATACACAATATTGGTGCGGAAAACACCCCATCAAACACAAATGTTCTCCCCCCAATATTCTCATCTACCCCCGCGCCTCTCTCATGATACCACAGCGCCCGGGGCAGCTTCCCTTCCTGCCCCCCCCCCCGTCCCGGCCCTGTCAAGACAGGAAATAAGGCTGAGCTCTATATGACTTGCTGCAGATTCTGATGCACACGGTGAGAAGCTCGCAGTGTGCGGTGAAATCAGAGGAAGGCGTTTCAGTCCAGGAGAGGAGCCGGTACAACTGTAACACTGGAGAGGGAATAGAGGAAAGGGGGCCGTGTATATGAAGGTGAATGAGGCTCCTCCGGGATTTATCATTTCCCAGCATGCTGTGTGCCGCGTACATAGTGAGTCCCGGGAATGTGGTGACACGCGCGGCTCCGAGTGATCGATAGGCGGCGCGGCGCGGCACTTGCTGAGGTGACGCTTTTCACATGAGGGACCCTCCAGCCTACTCAGGGAAAAGACATGAAAGATACATTGTTACAGAAAACTGCTTATTATCAGTGTTGTTCATCTTCCTTTAAAAAAGTAACTAGTTACAATTACAAGTTACTTGCCCGAAAAAGTAAGTGAGTTAGTGACTCAGTTACTTTATTGGCAAAGTAACTAGTTACTCGGAAAAGTAACTGATTATTTTTTTTTTTATATTCTACAATACAATTACGTTCTATAACATCTTTAATATCAAAGATGTTTATATTAACTGATTGAAGATTAAAAACACTATATACAGTATTTCAGAACATTTCGTATTTATTTGAACCCAATTCAATAGATTGCAGCGGCGCAGCCTGCCATAGATCATATGAATGGTATGCACAGAAACATAAAAAATAAAAAAATATTTAAACTAGAATTCAAGTGCAAAATTAAGACACACAAATGTAAACAAGGGTAAAAAGAAACAAAAATTGGCCTTTAATTAGTGCGATTATCTGTATAATAGTGTTAAAAGAAACAAAGGAAAAACCTGGCCATTAGTGCAAATCTCTGTAGCTGTATATTCAGCCTACTAGTGCACAATAAACGGAAGTTTTGTTACTGTACTGATTCTGAATAGTTAAGAGTTGGAGAACACTATCCAAATCTTAACTATTCAATCAGTACATTAACAAAACTTCTGTTTATTGTGCACTAGTAGGCTGAATATACAGCTACAGAGATACAGAGATTTGTACTAATGGCCAGATTTTCCTTTGTTTCTTTTCAAACAATTATACAGATATAGATAAATCATTGCATTAATTAAAGGCCAGATTTTCCTTAGTTTCTTATACTAATAGGACTATAGGAGACAAAGGAAACTCTCGCCTTTATTAATTAGTGCAATTAACTGTATAATACTGCAGTGCACAATAAACAGAACACTATCCAACTCTGAACTCCTCTCATCATCTAACTAAACCAGTGGTTGTAACGTAATAGGAGAAGCTTTTCAATTTTTGGTCTGACAGTCTGTTCCTCTTTGGAGAGAAGACAAGCTTGCCCAGGCTGAACAGTCTCTCAACAGGGTGCGCTAGATGGAGTAGCAGCATTGTAACGTAGCGAAATTTTCTTGATAAGAGAAAATCCACACAGAGAGTCAACATTTTGTGCTGAAGATCTTATATAGTCTGCCACCTGGTTTTCTGCTAAAGAGGTTGTTTCCTCCTCATCCTCTTCAAAGGAAAAGAAATCGTTCTCTTTGGCTGAATCTGTGTGATGTTGTTGTGTAGATGTGCTGTTACCTTGTTGTGGTTCTTCAAGGACAATTTTTCGGCACTCTGCCAGCAAACTTGCCTTAGCCTTATCCTTTAACTCCTGTGACCGCAGCCAGCGAAGCTTGAATTTTGGAAGAGTTACGGCAGCAAGTATAGCCTCTTCATTTCCCAGGACATCAGCAAATCTGGTTTTGATAGACTGAAATAATAATCATAATTAGTAGCAGTTGTATTTAGTATTATGAGTACTACAGCAATGTTCACTTAATAAACAATAAAATATGAAATTTAAGTTCTTACTGTGACTATGGCGTCAGGAAGGTCCCTCAGTATTTGCAGGCCACTTTGAAGGGCTTCTGTCTTTAACATTAATGTCTCAATTGTTGGTAGGAGTGTACCATGAAAACAATTCTCTTCTCCCTGAAGTATATCCAAGGCAACTGTAAGGGGCTTCATCGCAATACAGTACTCCTTTAAAAACTGTTGTTCCCTTTCCGTTATTGCTGGCAGTCCTAATTTGGAGGAAATGGTGTTAAGGTCTACCATGGATATTTCACAGATTCGAGCCAGGGCATCATAGAAGGAATTCCATCGTGTTGTACAAGGTACAAGCAGCTTTTTTGACACCAACTCATCAACTGTTTCAGTAGCCAAAGCTGATCGACTAGTCTTGTTCCATAGGGCAGTACATTTGGCAGTAGCACTTCTATAAACAGCCTTTGTTGCAGATTTTGACAGCAGCCACTTGTCTACATCTGTGCATGAAATCAGGTTCAGTGTGTGTGATGCACATCTCTTGTGGGGGGGCAAAGTGATCACATCACCATCAATATCATCACCTCTTGCATGTAGAGCATCATTAATGTCTGTAAAGGTCACCTCATCTTCGTCTTCTCAGAATCACTTTCCTCAAGTGGCTGGTACCTTTTAAATGCTTTTTACAAAATTTGAGCCATTATCAGTCACTGTTGCTGTGATTTTGTGTGTTATCCATATGTTGAGTGTATATTGTCAAGCTCAACTGCTATGGCGTCATGACTATGATGCCCTTAAACCGTCTGCAGGCAAGAGCTGCTTTCTCTCTTTCCAGGTTATGTGGATTGATCCAATGTGCTGTCACACCAGGTAACTTTTATTGTGGCAAGTCCAGATGTCTGCTGTAGTTGCAATGTACTGTAATTCCTCAAATTTTTTTTGAGCTCAATCATCATTTTTTCGTATTCACTGTCCAAGAATTTAGCAAAAGTGTTTCGGCATGGGGCAACCCCCTTTCCTCCTCCTCGTAGTGGTATTTTTAGAAAGGATAGCTCTGAATGACTCAGACACCACAGTGGACAGGGGGAGCATGTTTTCAACAACATACCTTGCAATCAATGTATTCAGCTCGGGCTTGGTCACCTGATGTTGACCAGAAAAATCGAGCGTTGCTTGTTTTAGGAGAGACGGTCCGGCTACTCCGCTAGCTGAATTCGGGGTTGGGTTAGCAGCAGCAGCAACAAGTGTCACGTTAGCATGTGTTGATGTGAGGTGCTTCAAAAGATTGGAGTTGCTTGAAGAAGATGTGGACAAAGTCTTTTTTCCTGAGCATAGCGTGCATGTTACATAAACATTCTTGCCTTTAATTTCAATCAAGGAGAAGTAGTCACGGTACTTCCAGTTTGAGAATGCTAACTTTGATCTTCCCCAGCTCGTCGCCATTGTTGCTGACGGCTGGTGGTGTGGCACTCCACTGGTGGGGGTACTGGCAGTGTGGTACGGTGGTACCTGACCGTGATCTGAGTCTGACTCCTTGATTCCTCTCTTGTATTTTTTTTTTTGGGGGGGTTGGGGTGCACCTAAATAAAAGCAAAAAAAAAATGGGCGTGTCTTCTTTAAAATTCATGGCAACTATGATATAGAATTTAAGGTTTATCATTCATATGCCTTTTTTTCTTTGGGTGACTTTTCTACTGCAGGGCATGTTTTTTTTTAAACCTAGAAATTTAGAAAGGATTTTAAAGGTGGACCACATTCAAAAAAAATAAAAAATAAATATTGAGTACAGTGCTAGTGCTACTATGAGGCTCATGCCTCTCTTGTTTTAAATAATGTTTGCTGCTAATTTAAATGCAAGCCTTTGGTAGAAGTTGCAGTATATAATACAAGACAAAACCGCAATATTCTAAGCATTGTTTTACAGCTGGGATCCTATTTTTTCTATCGATGGAAGTATTCTGCAACTTTAACAAAGGCTTGCATTAAATTTAGCAGCAAACATTAGAAAAAGAAAGGCATGAGCCTCATAGCACTGTACTCAATATCTTTTTTTTTATTTTTTTATTTTTTGTATGTGGTCCACTGGTCCTCCACTGGTCCACCTTAAAATCCTTTCTAGATTTCCAGGTTTGGTTTGTATGATATTATTGGTATAGTATCAGTCAGACTCAGCCAGTAGCACAAAGTTCATATTTCGCCACAAGCCAGGCCTAATGCGGCCTTAGACTAGGCCGCCCCCCCGTTCCAATCGGCTCCTCACCTGGGACCTGGCTGAGTGGCTGGTGGCTGCGCAGGGGGCAGGGACCACAGTCGGTCGGTCGGTGCTGCTGTCTGCTGGCTTGCGCAGGGCAGGGGCAGGGCCACAGTGTTGTCTGGTGTGAGGTGACTGCCTGGAACCCTATAATTCATGAAAGACACACAGGTTAATATTGGTGAATGATATCACCTCAAAAAATTACATTGTCTAATTGTAAAGCTTAAAATACTCCAATTATCTGTCTATAAATATATATAACAGGCTTATGGACAGATAATTGGAGTCCTTGAGCTTTACAATTACAATCAAGCAGCACTGCAGCCACAGTGTCAGCTCAGCCAGTAGGCTAGCACAAAGTTCATATTTTGCCACACCAGGCCTAAGGCGGCCTTAGACTAGGCCGCCCCCCAGTTCCAATCGGCTCCGTCCTCACTGGGACCTGGCTGGTGGCTGGCTGCGCAGGGGCCACAGTCGGTCGGTCGGTCCGTGCTGCTGTCTGCTGGCTTGCGCAGGGCAGGGGCAGGGCCACAGTGTTGCCTGGTGAGTGGTGAGGTGACTGCCTGTGCCTGGAACTCTATAATCCATGAAAGATACACAGGTTAATATTGGTGAATTATATTACCTCAAAAAAAAAATTACATTGCCTAATTGTAAAGCTTAAAATACTCCAATTATCTGTCTATAAATATATAGCAGGCTTACAGATAATTGGAGAGTCCTTAAGCTTTACAATTACAATCAAGCAGCAGCAGCAGTCACAGTGTCAGCCAGTAGGCTAGCACAAAGTTCATATTTTGCCACACCAGGCCTAAGGCGTGGCAAAATATGAACACTGTGCTACTGCCTGAGCTGAGAGTGACTGTCTGACAATGCCTTGCTGGCTGGCTAGTGGCTACTGCTGATTTTAATTGTAAAGTAAAGTAAGCTTAGTACTCTAATTACTCCAATTATTATCTGACTGTCAGTGTCACTAAGCCTATATTTAACTACAGTTAAAATTGGAGTCTAAGCAACAGACAGTTCCCCAGTCTTTTCAACTTGAACAAACTGCTCATGAAGTATAAAAAAGGACCAGTGTATGTGTGTGTCACACCGACACCGCTGTGACCAACTGCTGAGTGCTGACCACCTGAGCGCATTACGGTGCTGCCCGGTGCACCTCACCTCCTCCTGTCTGCTGGCAGGGCCACAGTGCTTCACTTGCTGCCTGGTTCGGTTCCACTCTGGCTAGGCCTCAGGCCTGAGGCCTTGGTCCGGACTCAGGTCCGTGGTGGAGCGGAGCCTCCGCGGGGGATGGGTCACTCGGGTCGGGTGTGATCGTCGGCGGGCTCACACGCTCTGCTGCTCACTGTGCTCAGTCAGTTGCCGAGTGAAGTCACGACGCGAGTGTCACACCTCACGCGGGTCTGACCGTCTCAGACTGCAGACGGCCGCGGGCGGGACCCGGGAGACTCCAGGGGGCGCGTCGCATGCGCCAAGTGAAGCCACTTCTGCCACTGTGATTGGGTGGGTGACTGTCTGTCAACTCATCATCATCATCACATGCATCGATGTCAAAAAAATTAATGATTGGTCGCCGGCAGGCATGTGACTCTCTCAGTGTGGGTGGCGCTGGCAGTGCCAGGCCAGCGCCACCCACACTGAGAGTCACATGCCCACCGGCGACCAATCATAATTTTTTTGCATGTGATGATGATTGATGATGACACAGTCAGTCACTGAGTCACGACACTCACCCACCCAATCACAACGGTCCGTCAATGCCATCCCGCCGGCCCTGAGGTGTAAGTAACGAGGTAACGGAGCAAATGTAACGGCAACGGCGCTCTCGCTGGGGTAAAAGTAATCAGGTAGATTACTAGTTACCCCTTGCCGGGCAATCGTTACGTAACGGCGTTTATTTAAACGCCGTTACTTACAAAACTGCTTATTATACACCTTCCAAAAATGGACTTCATACCATCCCCCAGAGCGGGGTCCGAACCTCCGAGCCTCCGAGCCTCCAAGCTCGTCCCACTGAGAGAACATCGGATCATGCTACCAGCATTCCAACTGCCTCCCCCGGTGCCCCAACCTCCTTCTGCCCCAGTGCCCCAACCTCTTCTCTCCCGGTGTTCTAACCTCCTTATCCCCCAGCGCCTCAACCTCCATCTCCCCCAGCCTGCTTCTCCCATAGCGTCCCAACTTCATTCTCCCCCAGCATCCCAACCTCCTTCTCCCCCAGCATCCCAACCTCCTTCTCCCCCAGCATCCCAACCTCCTTCTCTCCCAGAGTCCCGACCTCCTTCTCTCCCAGAGTCCCGACCTCCTTCTCTCCCAGAGTCCCGACCTCCTTCTCTCCCAGAGTCCCGACCTCCTTCTCTCCCAGCATCCCGACCTCCTTCTCTCCCAGCATCCAAACCTCCTTCTCCCCCAGCATCCCAACCTCCTTCTCCCCCAGCGTCCCAACCTCCCTCTGCCGCAGGATCCCAGCATCCTTTACCCACAGCATCCCAACCTCCTTCTCCCCCAGCATCCCAACCTCCTTCTCCCCCAGTATCCCAACCTCCTTCTCCCCCAGTATCCCAACCTCCTTCTCCCCCAGCCTCCCCAACCTCCTTCTCCCCCAGCATCCCAACCTCCTTCTCCCCCAGCATCCCAACCTCCTTCTCCCCCAGCATCCCAACCTCCTTCTCCCCCAGCATCCCAACCTCCTTCTCCCCCAGCATCCCAACCTCCTTCTCCCCCAGCATCCCAACCTCCTTCTCCCCCAGCCTCCCCAACCTCCTTCTCTCCCAGCATCCCAACCTCCTTCTCCCCCAGCATCCCAACCTCCTTCTCCCAGCATCCCAACCTCCTTCTCCCCCAGTATCCCAACCTCCTTCTCCCCCAGCGTCCCAACCTCTTTCTCCCCCAGCATCCCAACCTCCTTCTCCCCCAGCATCCCAACCTCCTTCTCTCCCAGAGTCCCGACCTCCTTCTCTCCCAGAGTCCCGACCTCCTTCTCTCCCAGAGTCCCGACCTCCTTCTCTCCCAGCATCCCGACCTCCTTCTCTCCCAGCATCCAAACCTCCTTCTCCCCCAGCATCCCAACCTCCTTCTCCCCCAGCATCCCAACCTCCCTCTGCCGCAGGATCCCAGCATCCTTTACCCACAGCATCCCAACCTCCTTCTCCCCCAGCATCCCAACCTCCTTCTCCCCCAGCATCCCAACCTCCTTCTCCCCCAGCCTCCCCAACCTCCTTCTCTCCCAGCATCCCAACCTCCTTCTCCCCCAGCATCCCAACCTCCTTCTCCCCCAGCATCCCAACCTCCTTCTCCCCCAGCATCCCAACCTCCTTCTCCCCCAGCATCCCAACCTCCTTCTCCCCCAGCATCCCAACCTCCTTCTCCCCCAGCCTCCCCAACCTCCTTCTCTCCCAGCATCCCAACCTCCTTCTCCCCCAGCATCCCAACCTCCTTCTCCCAGCATCCCAACCTCCTTCTCCCCCAGTATCCCAACCTCCTTCTCCCCCAGCGTCCCAACCTCTTTCTCCCCCAGCATCCCAACCTCCTTCTCCCCCAGCGTTCCAACCTCCTTCTCCCCCCCAGCATCCAAACCTCCTTCTCCCCCAGCATCCCAACCTCCTTCTCCCCCAGCATCCCAACCTCCCTCTGCCGCAGGATCCCAACATCCTTTACCCACAGCATCCCAACCTCCTTCTCCCCCAGCATCCCAACCTCCGTCTCCCCCAGCATCCCCAACCTCCTTCTCTCCCAGAGTCCCAACCTCCTTCTCCCCCAGCATCCCAACCTCCTTCTCTCCCAGAGTCCCGACCTCCTTCTCTCCCAGAGTCCCAACCTCCTTCTCCCCCAGCATCCCAACCTCCTTCAGCCCCAGCATCCCAACCTCCTTCTTCCCCAGCATCCAAACCTCCTTCTCCTCCAGCATCCCATTCTCCTTCTCCCCCAGCATCCCAACCTCCTTCTCCCCCAGCATCCCAACCTCTTTCTCCCCCAGCATCCCCAACCTCCTTCTCTCCCAGCATCCCAACCTCCTTCTCCCCCAGCATCCCAACCTCCTTCTACCCCAGCGTCCCAACCTCCTTCTCCCCCAGCATCCCAACCTCCTTCTCCCCCAGCGTCCCAACCTCCTTCTCCCCCCCCAGCATCCAAACCTCCTTCTCCCCCAGCATCCCAACCTCCTTCTCCCCCAGCATCCCAACCTCCCTCTGCCGCAGGATCCCAACATCCTTTACCCACAGCATCCCAACCTCCTTCTCCCCCAGCATCCCAACCTCCTTCTCCCCCCCCAGCATCCAAACCTCCTTCTCCCCCAGCATCCCAACCTCCTTCTCCCCCAGCATCCCAACCTCCCTCTGCCGCAGGATCCCAACATCCTTTACCCACAGCATCCCAACCTCCTTCTCCCCCAGCATCCCAACCTCCTTCTCCCCCCCCAGCATCCCAACCTCCTTCTCTCCCAGAGTCCCAACCTCCTTCTCCCCCAGCATCCCAACCTCCTTCAGCCCCAGCATCCCAACCTCCTTCTTCCCCAGCATCCAAACCTCCTTCTCCTCCAGCATCCCATTCTCCTTCTCCCCCAGCATCCAAACCTCCTTCTCCCCCAGCATCCCAACCTCCTTCTCAAGTGCCCCAACCTCCTTCTCTCAAAGGATTTCTAAACCATATTCCCAGCCTCCTTTTCCCCCAGCATCCCAACCTCCTTATTCCGTGTCTCAACCTCCTGCTCAACCCAGCCTCTTCTCCTTCTCCCAAAGAGTTCTAAACCTTATTCCTAGCCAATGCAGGGGAAGGAAGAAGACAGTACAGCCGGACCTCCCTCTCAGCAGGACCCTCCCCCTTTTGAACTGATGGGTGCCCGGGCCCAGTACAGGAGGGCCGGCTGTATTGCCTTACCAGTGGCCTTGCACCCATGGCTCAAATTCTGACAGATTCAGGAAGAATCAGACAAAATTGGACTTCTAATCCTTCGTCCGATTGCAATCCTATGGAGATTCCATTTGGTTTTCCACGCACAATTAGGCGGTTATCCATGAATGCTCTTTGCTCCGACCCAACGCGTTTTGACTGAGTGCCAGTGAGAGGATGACGTCTCGGTCCCGAGCTGTGGAATGTATGATTCAGACCGGATACATCTTAGTACATGGATCTCCTCTCTGCTGGGGATTCCTGTTTCCTGCGGCAGAATGCATTAAGGGCTCGTTGGGGGGAAAAAAGCAATTTTATGTTTTTTTAATGACTCCAATTAACGCCCAGATCTGCTGAAAGACGGCCGGGGGGCCAAAAAGATGACGTTGTGTATAAAGAGGATTCAAAAAGAAAAGAAAATGCTTTTCACCCACAGAGGTGGATACAGTGGAGGCCTCAGATATCTGACTTCACATAGGCGTGTGCACAGGGTGTGCCGGGGGAGCCTGGGCACTCCATAATCACCCCGCGTGGTGCAGATTCCCCCTGCTTCCCGTCTCCCCTCTGCAGTGCTGCCAGCTTCCCTCCTTTATTCTCAGGAGTGGGGAAGGGGCTGGTAAATATTTAATTAACCGTCCTTTTCCTTTTTAAAATGAACACTGTGAGTGATCTGCGCCGATCGCTCCTGTCTTCATACTTAACTGAAGCATAGTAAAGCTGCAGACAAAGGGACTGGGGAATTTCTGTTTGAACCATATTTGAACTTCTAATCATGGGGCACTATTTACCCCCCACCCCCCCACCACCAAACGCCGTGCTCCCCCGCAGCCGCGCATGCACAGGAAGAATGGGAGGATGTCATATAATGTCCCCCCAGATCGAGAGCCGATCCGTCTTTTCACTATACAGTGGGCGGGAAGCAGTTAAAAACCCAACAAGAAACCCTTTAGACCAGTGGTCTCCAAACTGCGGCCCAGGGGCCGGATGTGGCCCTTTGCTTGCCTTTATCTAGCCCTTGGGACACTTTTCTTCCAACGGACACCAATAATTGGGCACTATTCCTCCAACTCACACAATCAATCTGGCATTATTCCTCCAACTAACACCAATGATGGGGCACTATTCCTCCAACTGACACCAATGATGGGACACTATTCCTCCCACTGATACCAATGATGGGACACTATTCCTCCCACTGACACCAATGATGGGACACTATTCCTCCCACTGACACCAATGATGGGACACTATTCCTCCCACTGATACCAATGATGGGGCACCATTCTTCCCACTTACACCATCAATGGGGCACTATTCCTCCCACTCATACCAAGAATGAGGCACCATTCCTTCTACTGACACCAATGATGGGGCACTATTCCTCCCACTGACACCATTAATGGGGCATCATTCCTCCCACTGACGCCAATGATGGGGCACTATTCCTCCCACTGACACCATTAATGGGGCACTATTCCTCCCCCAAAAACCAATAATGGGAAAAAATGTTATCCTCCCACTGATACCGGGACATTTTCTACTTTCCTCGACTTCTTCATTCCCCGACTTAGTTGGGGTAGGCGGTACACTTTGGTGGGGGTGGGGTCAGCCACGCCTCGTGACCATTGACCTCTGGGAGCCCGCCTTCTGACCTTTGACCTCTGGGGGAGGTCCCTACTCCAATTCCTGAGTCCTAGGCTTATTCTTCAAGGGGAAACCCCTGACCCTGACCCTGACCCCCCTAACGCCTGAAGGACAGTAAACTGGCCCTTTCTTTAGAAGGTCTGGGGGCCCTAGACTGTTCTTTGGAGCCAGTGGAAGAGTGCAGGAAAATGCCGCATGCCTGGCTGTGTACCCTCTAAGGGGGGGAAACAGGACCAAATACCCCAGCAGCTCTCTAGGGGGCGCTCTACATTCTTTTTTTACTTTGTATCTTTGAGTTGTGGAGACCCAAGTGGGTTTAGTTGGGTTCTTGTTGAGTTGTTTGGATGATCCCTTGGTTTAGGACAGTGACGGAGAACCTCGGCACACCAGGTGTTTTGGAACTACATTTCCCATGATGCTCACCTACACTGCAGGGTACAGGAGCATCATGGGAAATGTAGTTCCAAAACCTCTGGGGTGCTGAGGTTCTCCATCACTGGTTTAGGACCATTTGGGCCAAAGGATTATGACGTTTGGAGATAATATTTCACGTCCTCAGCAATTCCTTCGGTAGCTTACGGCTGAAATGGGGGGGGCGGGGCTCTGGAACCACAAACTGGGGCAGGTTGGAGGGGCGGAGTTTGCCCCAGGCTGGCTATTATTCTCTATGATGACCCCTAAGAATTATGTGGGTCAGGCTGCGCGCTGCACGCTGTTCGCCATCGTTGAAAGGCAAGGTGGTGGAGAAGCTCTCTAATTTAAACCCAATAGAACTGCTTATTGCATTAAATGAGAAGATAATTGCCCAATAGTTGCACAAAGCTCAGATACCTTTTTATTGCCACCTGCAGTCACCTGAATGTAGCCCATGTACCTCCACACCTCATTGGCTGATAGTTTCAGCGTGTGATGAAGCTCAGAGCCAGAGGATAGTATGAAAAAACACATCCCTGACATCCCTTTAGATGTGCATGTTCTTCCCTTCCGGCAACTGGGTGCTGTAGTAGACTTTAGCTGGGTCAACTGCTGATCAGTTAATTGATTACATGGCACGCGATCAAACTTTCTTCTGGAACGGACTGCATGGGTCATTTCTGAAACACCCACCGGCCAGCAGGGAGGAACATGCACATCCACAGGGATGCTGGACATGTGTTCTTTCATATATCACTGGCATCCCTTTAGATGTGCATAAGCCTCCCTGCCGGCAACTGGGTGCTGTAGTAGACTTTAGCTGGGCAATCTGCTGATCAGTTGCTTGATTACACGGCACACGATCAAACTTTCTTTTGGAACGGACTGCAGGGTAACTTCTGCAACACCCACTGGCCAGCAAGGAGGAACATGCATGTCCAAAGGGATGTTGAGGATGTGTTCCTTCATATATCACTGGCACACCTTTAAATGTGCATGTTCCTTCCTGCTGGCAACTGTGTATATATGGGCAATCTGCTAATCAGTAGCTTGGTTACACGCTATTAAACTTGCTTCTGGAACAGACTGCATGGGTAATTTCTGCAACACCCACCTGCCACAAGGAGGAACATGCATGTCCAAAGGGATGCTGGAGATGTGTTCTTTCATATAACACTGGCATCGCTGTCTGATAGTTTCAGCGTGTGATGAAGCTCTTAGCCTGAGGATAAGGTGAAAGAACACATCCCTGGCATCCCTTTAGATGTGCATGTCCCTCCCTGCTGGCAACAGGGTGCTGTAGGCTTTAGCTGGGCAAACTGGTGATCAGTTGGTTGATTACAGGCGTCACACGATCAAACTTTCGTCTGGAACGGACTGCATGTGTAATTTCTGCAACACCCGCTGTCCAGCAGGGAGAAACATGCATGTCCAAAGGGGTGCTGGAGATGTGTTCTTTCATATATCACTGGCATCGCTGTCTGATAGTTTCAGCGTGTGATGAAGCTCTTAGCCCGAGGATAAGGTGAAAGAATACATCCCTGGCATCCCTTTAGATGTGCATGTCCCTCCCTCCTGGCAACAGGAACGGACTGCATGTGTAATTTCTTTAACACCCACTGTCCAGCAGGGAGGAACATGCATGTCCAAAGGGATGATACGGATGTGTTCTTTCATATATCACTTGAGCTCAGAGCAGATTACGGCTATTTCCCAGGGGCAAACTGGTGCATGCACAGTGAGAGTGACAGCTCTGAGGATGGAGGATTGGTTGGAATAGTGTTACCATTAAGAATAAGTAGAGGGAAATGGCAGGATCACCTGGGTTCTTACTCTCTCTACTGTCCGCTGGAGCAAAAGGCTGTACAGGCGTTGCACAACAACTAGGCCATCACCATGAAAGCCGAAGTTTAGGTATTTTTACATTGTTCAGGCTTTGACCAATGGAATATGCCATACCTGTGGGTTCCCTCTAGAAGATGGAAATCACTGGATAGACACTGCTACTACACCACTACTACACTACTTCTACTCAGCTACTACACACTACTTCTACACAGCTACTACACCACTACTACACTACTTCTACTCAGCTACTACACACTACTTCTACACAGCTACTACACACTACTTCTACACAGCTACTACACCACTACTACACTACTTCTACTCAGCTACTACACACTACTTCTACTCAGCTACTACACACTACTTCTACACAGCTACTACACACTACTTCTACACAGCTACTACACCACTACTACACTACTTCTACACAGCTACTACAGTGATCCCCACTTGCTTTCAGGTCCTTTGCTGAGCGGTTGCCCTAATGCATTGTGAACACAGGAGGTCAGTCACCCTGCACCAGGGCCGTCTTTAAGGCGTGGCAAAAGGGACATCCGCCCTGGGCCCTGTCATTGTTGTGGAGGCCCAAGGCAGCTGCCTCATCTTTGCCAACTATCCCAGTTTAAGTTCCCCTGTCCCTTGAAGTTTTAGTCCCGTGCTATGTCCTGATATCTCAGTGTGAAGTAATGCAACTAATTCTGCCCAGCTCTGCACTATTGTTGTGTACAGATGACTCACCCGCAGACTCTGTGTTTACATGTAAATAACCTTCATTCATATGTAAATAACGGGAGCATTCATGTGTAAATAAAGGTGGCATTCATATGTATATCATGCCCCTCTGCAGTGAAGAGATGAGGTGCTGTTACCTCTAGCAACCAATCAGTGAGCAGTATTACTGTACAGTAATCTCTAGCAACCAATCAACAAGAAGAAATGTGCTGTAACCTCTAGCAACTAACCAGTGAGCCGCAATGTGTGCTGTAACCTCTAGCAACTAACCAGTGAACCGTAATGTGTGCTGTAACCTCTAGCAACTAACCAGTGAGCCGTATTAAGTGCTGTAACCTCTAGCAACTAACCAGTGAGCCGTAATGTGTGCTGTAACCTCTAGCAACTAACCAGTGAGCCGTAATGTGTGCTGTAACCTCTAGCAACTAACCAGTGAGCCGTAATGTGTGCTGTAACCTCTAGCAACTAACCAGTGAACCGTAATGTGTGCTGTAACCTCTAGCAACTAACCAGTGAGCCGTAATGTGTGCTGTAACCTCTAGCAACTAACCAGTGAGCCGTAATGTGTGCTGTAACCTCTAGCAACTAACCAGTGAGCCGCAATGTGTGCTGTAACCTCCAGCAACTAACCAGTGAGCCGCAATGTGTGCTGTAACCTCTAGCAACTAACCAGTGAGCCGTAATGTATGCTGTAACCTCTAGCAACTAACCAGTGAGCCGTAATGTGTGCTGTAACCTCTAGCAACTAGTCATTATGTGGTAATAGAATTCAAAGCGTTCAAGGTGGAGAGGTGGGGGCGGTGACATCACATAACCCCACCTTGTCCAATCAGAGAACACTTCACATTCATTGGGAAATGCAAAGCGTAATAGTCTAGTGAAGGAAGAGAAGGCGGGGGGAAAAAAAGGAGAGAAGAAAAAGGAAATTTCGAAAAAAGGAGAGGGAGGAAAAAAAAGAAAAGAAGATCGAGAGAAAGCAGGAAAATGAATAAGAAAGATGGAAAGGAAGGAAGGGAAGGTAAAAATAAAAAGGAAAGGCAAAGAAGGAAGGAAAAAAATATATAAAAATAAAAGAGAGAAAAAGAAGGAGAGTAAGGGAATGAAAGTAAGGAAAGGGGGCAGAGAAAAGGAAGGAAAGTGAAAGAAGAAAGGGGAGGAAAATAATTATGGAAAGGAAGGACAGAAGGAAAAGAAAGGGACAGAAGAGAGGAATGTGAAAAAAATTAGATAAGAAAGGGGAAAGGAAATGTAGGATAATGTGTGTAACGGAATGGCCCGTGGGACCCAGAGGCTCTTGAAGGGTGTGGGGTACTCCTGTTTCAGCTTCACCAATGACTCCTGTGTCTAGGGTCATCCTATGTTCACTAGGGGCATAGGATGACTGAGAAATGATATCTCGGATTACATGAGATCGGACAGTAATAATAATTCACAATGTATTGCAGGATATCTTGAAATATTACAGGTTGTTGATTCTAAACCCAACCGGTCAATAGAATGATTCATTCAATATGGGAACACAGACTGTTAAGAGGCTAATTAAGTATGCTACTGTCATGTAAACTAACCTTAGTTTGGCTTCTAAAGACCTTTTCATTGTGTGAAGCTAATTGACACTGTATTGTGTGAAGTTATATTGATGATAATGTGTGTTGTGAGTTAGCACAGTCTAAAGGTCAGATGTCTGACTTATGTTTACTAAAGGAATGTGTATTGTATAGCAGGGGACAGAAGCCAGAGTCTTGATGTCTGACTTGTCAGCTGTAGCTAATTAGCTCATGTAGATTATCTCGGTGCCAGAAAGTCTGACTAAAGATGTGTATTGGGCTCCTTGTGTCATGTTGTGGGTGGAGTTAAGCCATTGTTCCTTGGGGTTTCTACTGTATAAGAGCCTGAGTTCACCATTAAAGTTTCTATCCGTTTGGAACCAGAGAACAGAGCTGTGTGTGTCTCGTTTCTGGGGAATCCAATGGGGGTAATTGAGTCTGCTATTGTCATGTAAACTAACCTTAGTTTGGCTTCTAAAGACCTTTTCATTGTGTGTTGTTAATTGATACTGTATTGTGTGAACTTCTATTGATGATAATGTGTGTTGTGAGTTAGCACAGTCTAAAGGTCAGATGTCTGACTTATGTTTACTAAAGGAATGTGTATTGTGTAGCAGGTGACAGAAGCCGGAGTCTTGATGTCTGACTTGTCAGCTGTAACTAATTAGCTCATGTAGATTTTCTCAGTGCCAGAAAGTCTGACAAAAGATGTGTGTTGGGGATCCTTGTGTCATGTTGTGGGTGGAGTTAAGCAATTGTTCCTTGGGGTTCCTACTGTATAAGAGCCTGAGTTTACCATTAAAGTTTCAATCCATTTGGAACCAGAGAACAGAGCTCTGTCTGTCTCGTTTGTCTGGGGAATCCTATGGGTCATGTTTGTCGATAAGCTGTCGTGGGTTGGTGGAATGGAATATCGTAAACGGCGTTAACCCCTGACCGTTACAATGTAAGTCTAAAGAAGGAAGAAAAATAAAATTGAAAGAGTAAAGGAATCGATAAGGAAAGAAGAGACGGGAAATAGAGGGAAAGGGAGTGAAAGAAGGAAGAGGAAAAAAAAGGAAAGCTGAAGAAGGAAAGGAACGGGAAGGGAGAGCAAATGGAAAGAAGGAGGAAAGGGAAGGAGATGGAGAGAAAGCAGAAAAATGTGAATGAAAGAAGAAAAGGGGAAGGAGAAAGAAGGGAAATAATAATGCAGGGACATGGAAAGGGAAGGAAAAGAAAGTAGGGAAAAAAAAAACAAAGAGAATATTTTTTGGAAATATAAAAGGAAACAGAGTGCAATCGATAAGGAAAGAAGAGAAGGGAAATAGAGGGAAAGGGAGTGAAAGAAGGAAGAGGAAAAAAAAAGGAAAGCTAAAGACGGAAGCGAATGGGAAGGGAGAGCAAATGGAAAGAAGGAGGAAAGGGAAGGAGATAGAGGGAAAGCAGAAAAATGTTAATGAAAGGGGGAAGGAAGGGAAATAATAATGCAGGGACATGGAAATGGGAAGGAAAAGAAGAAAAGAAAGAGAACATTTTATGGAAGTATAAAGGGAAAGAGAAAATAAAGAAAAAGGAAAAAGAAAGAGAAAAAAATAAAAAGGAATGGAAATAAAGAAGGTAAGGGAAAGAAAACTGGAGGGAAAAATGGAAGGCAAGAAGGACAAGGAAGGGAAATAAAGAAGGGAATGGAGGCAAGGGACTGAGAAAAGGAAAGAATGGGTAAAGAAGGAAGGCTAATGCCGTACACACAGTCAGGATTCCCGACAGAAAAAGTCAGATGGGAGCCTGCGGTAGGGAATTCCGACCGTGTGTATGCAATATCTGACTTTTTCCAACAGAAATAGATTGAGAGCAGGTTCTCAATTTTCCCGTCGGAATTTCCGATCGACTTTTTCCCGTTGGAAATCCTGACCTTGTGTACGGGGCATAAGAAGGAAAGGGAAATAATTATAACAATGGAAGGGAAAGAAAGAAGAAAAGGGAAGGAAAAAAGAAGGGATAAGAAAAGGAAATAAAGGGGTGTGAAGCAAAGAGATTGGAAATAAGAAAGCGGAAAAAGGAGGGGGAGCGGAATGTAGGAATTGAAGCTAAAAGAAGGAAGAAAGGGAAAGGGGAACCGAGAGAGGAACGAAGGTAAGGGAAGTGAAGGGAAAGGTGGTGAAAGAAAAAAGGGAAAGAAAAAGACCAAAAGGAAATTAAAGGACTGAAAATGGATAATAGGAAAGAAGGGAAAGGAGAAGAGGAGAATGAGAGAAAGCAGAGAAATGAACAGGAAATATAGAAAGAAAGAGGAAGGAATTTTAAGAATGGGAAGGGAAGGGATGAGGAATAAATAAAGCAAGGAAAAGAAGGGAAAGAAACAACTTTATGGAAAGAAAAAAGGAAAGAGAAGGCAAAAATGAAGGAAAATACATAGAGACATATACATATATAAATATATAGAGAAGTAAAACAAAATAAAGAAAAGGAAGGAATATAAAGGTAAAGACATGGGGAAAAAGAGGTGAAGGAAGTTAAAGAAAGAAGGCATAATGAAGGGAAAGGGCAAGAAGAAAAGGAAGGCAAAGAAGAAAGCAAAGGGAATTTTTATGGAAAGAAGAACAGAAAGAAAATATAGAAGAAAAGAAGTAGGGAAAGGAAAGGAATGTGAAAGAAGGAAGGACAGAGATGAGGAAGAAGAAAGGGAAATAAGCGAGGGAAAAGGAAGGAAAGACAGATGAGGAAGAAGAAAGGGAAATAAGCGAGGTAAAGGGAAGGAAGGAAAATGCTAAGGAGAAAGGAAACAAGAGGAACGAATAAGGAAAGAAGGGAAATTGAGGCAAAGGGGGGTGGGGGTGAAAGAAGGAAGGGAAAGAAAAGGCCAGAGGGAAAGGAAAATAAGGAAGGGAAAAGGAAGAAACTGGAAAGAAGGAGGAGAGGGGAGAAAGAAAAGGAGACAGAGAAAGCAGAAAAATGAAAAGAAAAAATGAAAGAATAGAATAGGAAGTGTAGGAAGGGGAATTAATAAAGTAACAATGAGGAAATAAGGGAAGAAGAAAGGAAAGGAAAGGAAAAAATGTACGAAAAACATTGAGACAAAAAAGGAAAGAAAGAGGCACAAATAAATACAAAAGGAAGAGAAAAAATGGGGGGAGGGAAAATGGATAAGGAAGGAAAAGAAAGAAGTGAAAATGAAGGGAAAGCATGAAAGGAGATTGAGAAAAGGAAAGATTTGGAAAACTAATAAGAAAGAGAAATAATTATGGGAAGAATAGTAGAAAAGAAAGACAAAATAAAAAGGAAGGGGAAAAGAGATAAAGAAAGGAATGTGAAAGATGGAATTAATAAAATGGGGAAAAAAAGAGAAAAAGGGAAAAAATATGAAAAAATAATAATGGGAAGGCAAATAAGTAAAATAGACAAAAAAAATTGGAAAAGAATGATAAGGAAAAGAGAAATGGAAAGAAGGGGGAAAGGAACATGAAAGAAGGGAAGAATAGGGAGGCAAAATGGAAAGAAAAGGAAGAGGGGATAAAACAAAAGTAAGGGAAAGAAGGAAGGAAAGGAAAAGGAAAAAAAGGGATAGGGAGAGGGAAAAGGAAGAGGAGAAACAAATAAAAGCGAAGGAAGGGAAGGAAAAGAAAACATGAAAAGAAGGAAGGGAAGGAAAATAAAAGAAGGGAAGAATAGGGAAAGTAAAAGAAAGAGGGAAAAAACAAAAGGAAGGGAAAGAAGGAAGGGAGGGAAAAGAGAAAAGGGAAAGAAGGAGGAAAGTAAAATGAAAGAAGGGAAGAATAGGGAAGGGAAAAGAAGGGAAAGAAAAAAAAAGAAGAAAAAAAAACAAAAGTAAGAGAAAGAAGGAAGGGAAGAAAGAAGGTTACAAATGATGTTGGTCTGTTCCTCCTGGGTAAAGAAACGGAATGAATTATAAAAATAGCCGGAATATCGGGAATAGGAATCCAGTTTATTACCCGGCCGGCGCTGACGCTGGCGCTGGCTCGTCGTTTCTGCCTCGAAAGCACAATATGAACCCTCCTGGGGTTGCCGGTGACAAATTGACGCCCCGGAATGGCAGGACGTGCGAATCTCAGTGGCCTGCGGATCGGCAATTCACATTAGACCTCCTTTTTTCACCACTTAGCGCACATTTCAGCCTCCATGGCCTCTCAATGAACTCATTACATTTAACCCCTTCAAGGACAGGAAAGTCACCGCCCAGCTTGTTGTTTTCATCAGACGCTCCATCCGGCACAGGACGGGTTAACGACGTTCCGATTCTAATTGAATTTTGTCTCGTATAACGCAGACTTTCCATATCAAGGAGGAGAAAGGAAGCAAATGAATTAGAGGCCACTTAGACCCGTCACATGGCGTCACATGGAGCGGTCTCAGCACAAATCTTTGCCTCCCCCCATTCCCCCAAATCCCCCAATTCAAATGCCCCTCCACGAAACAAAATCACCCCTCCTAGCACAAATCCTCTACCCCTAAACGTTCCCCTCCTACTAAACATATTACCCCCCCCCCTCCTACCTTAACCACCCCCCCACCACAAATCCTCTACCCCTAAACGTTCCCCTCCTAGTACACATATTACCCCCCCCCCCTCCTACCTTAACCAGCCCCCCACCACAAATCCTCTACCCCTAAACGTTCCCCTCCTAGTACACATATTACCCCCCCCCCCCTCCTACCTTAACCAGCCCCCCACCACAAATCCTCTACCCCTAAACATTCCCCTCCTAGTACACATATTACCCCCCACCTTAACCAGCCCCCCCTAAGCACAAATCTTCTTCCCCATCCCACCTCCCAACACAAATCCCCCTAGATCACCACTCTTTCACCCCCCTGCTGAACTCCCCCTCTCAGCACAAATATTTGCCCCCCCTAAATCCCCCAGTTTAAATGCCCCTCCACAAAAAATTCAACCCTCCTAGCACAAATCCTCTACCCCTAATTGTTCCCCTCCTAGTACACATATTACCCCCCCCCCCACCTTAACCACCCCCCCAGCACAAATCCTCTACCCCTAAACGTTCCCCATCTAGTACACATATTACCCCCCACCTTAACCACCCCCCACCAGCACAAATCCTCTACCCCTAAACGTTCCCCCTCCTAGTACAAATATTACCCCCCACCTTAACCACTCCCCCCCCTCAGCAAAAAACTTCTTCCCCTAAACGTTCCCCTCCTAGTACACATATTACCCCCCCACCTTAACCACCCCCCGGCACAAATCCTCTACCCCTAAACATTCCCCTTCTAGTACACATATTACCCCCCACCTTAACCACCCCCCCCCAAGCACAAATATTCTTCCCCCATCCCCCCTCCAAAACACAAATCCCCCTAGATCACCCCTCTTAGCATCCCCCCCCCATTTTCCCTCATAGAACAATACTTACCCCCCTGTCCCCCCTTCCAACACAAATCTCCTTGTGACGCCCCCGCACCTCACATGGTACCACTGTGCCCAGGGCACCCGTCCCTCCTGCCTATCCCGACCCTGAGTACAGTACTTACCTTTCAAAAGGGTCTTCAAGAACGGTGAGCCTAGAACCCCGGGAGAGGTGTTACCATATTGTAGTCTATTGTTCCATATCTCAAGGTGTTCTTAAAGGCCCCGAGGCGTCTTCCGGTACCCAATCTGTCAATAATGAGAAGGTGACTTCTACTCCCGATCAATATCTCATCAGTGATGATCTTTAAAAAAAAAAGAACCTGTCACATGCACAACCATGGCCCGGATTTTGCTGGACGAGCCATTATATATGATTCTACCCAGCGGCACTAAATAATGGTTTGTCCAGCAAAATCCCATCCAGCCGTATGAGGAGATGAGTTCAGGAGGTCACCGATCCGAGAAATCACCCAATCCGATCAGAGCTGTACTGCACCAGTCTTTGATCCTGGCATAGCTGTACTGCACCAGTCTTTGATCCTGGCATAGCTGTACTGCACCAGTCTTTGATCCTGGCATAGCTGTACTGCACCAGTCTTTGATCCTGGCATAGCTGTACTGCACCGGTCTTTGATCCTGGCATAGCTGTACTGCACTAGTCTTTGATCCTGGCATAGCTGTACTGCACCGGTCTTTGATCCTGGCATAGCTGTACTGCACTAGTCTTTGATCCTGGCATAGCTGTACTGCACCAGTCTTTGATCCTGGCATAGCTGTACTGCACTAGTCTTTGATCCTGGCATAGCTGTACTGCACCAGTCTTTGATCCTGGCATAGCTGTACTGCACCAGTCTTTGATCCTGGCATAGCTGTACTGCACCAGTCTTTGATCCTGGCAGAGCTGTACTGCACCAGTCTTTGATCCTGGCATAGCTGTACTGCACCAGTCTTTGATCCTGGCATAGCTGTACTGCACCAGTCTTTGATCTTGGCATAGCTGTACTGCACCAGTCTTTGATCCTGGCATAGCTGTACTGCACCAGACTTTGATCTTGGCATAGCTGTACTGCACCAGTCTTTGATCCTGGCATAGCTGTACCGCATCGGTCTTTGATCCTGGCATAGCTGTACTGCACCGGTCTTTGATCCTGGCATAGCTGTACTGCACCAGTCTTTGATCCTGGCATAGCTGTACCGCACCAGTCTTTGATCCTGGCATAGCTGTACTGCACCAGTCTTTGATCCCGGCATAGCTGTACTGCACCAGTCTTTGATCTTGGCATAGCTGTACTTATAGGTGTGTGCAGCCTATTGCAATAGGGTGTGCACCCCAAATTTTAAACACACATGAATGCCACCTGCTGCCACAGGGAGGAGGTTCTGGTGGTGGGAGATAGTTGATTGGGACCATATATTACGTTACACCCTAAAAACGGGTGCAATGTGTTCCTGAAGTTGAACCTAGCCTTTAAAATAATTGGGGCATTTACACTGACCACTGGCATCACCAACCACCCACCTAGTGCTGCCCCTGGATAATGCTAATGCGCATTGGGTGATTAGGGTGTGCCCAGGCACACCCTGTGCGCACACACCTATGGCTGTACTACACCAGTCCTTGATCCTGGCATAGCTGTACTTTACCAGTCTTTCATCCTGGCATAGCTGTACTGCACCAGTCCGTAATCCTGTAGACTTGTACTCCCCCCCGCACAGTTTATTTTCTCAGTAATCTGGAACCCGTCTGCTTGTGATGATGGAACACATTGCACAGGCTCCATGCTGTCTATTCCATGCAGAAAGTCTACTAGGAAAGGTTTTCCAAGGAAGCCCAGAGAGTGGAAGTTATATACAGCACAGCCTTTGAAGAGCACCCTGCCTCATCATCACTCCTCTGAAGAGTGGGGGGCCCCAGGCTTAAAACTGTGTAAGGGGCCCCAAAATTTCTGATTGCTGCCCTGGCTGCAGGTAACAGTCTCATTGAGGTTCGAAAACCAAGGGCACCAGCACAGTGCTGGCCACTGAGCTGCCCTTTTTTTTGCCCCATCTACGGTTGGCAATGACCAACCTGTTGGCTTATCGGCAGTTGAGAAAAGTGAGGTCACTGACCTTGCTGCGCTGTGTGGCAGCGGGTCTTTATTCGATCACATGATCGACTAAACAGAATTATAGATATTTTGGTAGATAATATCCCTTCTGTTATCATAATCAGTTCATAATTGGGGTTAAGCAGGGATGGACTGGCTATTGGGACTACAGGGAGTTTCCCGGTGGACCGATGGCTCAGTGGTCCGGCTTCAGTGACAGTGGACCGCCGCCCCCCTCCGCTCCTCTGTCTCTCCCCTCCCGCAGCGCCCACCTCCTCTCCCTCCCCTGGTGAAGTACAGCTATGCCAGGGTCAAAGACTGGTGTAGTACAGCCATAGGTGTGCGCACAGGGTGTGCCTGGTATGCCTGGGCACACCCTAATCACCCCATGTGCATTAGTATTATCCAGGATCAGCACCAGGTAGGTGGTTGGTGATGCCAGTGTTCAGTGTAAATGCCCCCATTATATTAAAGGCTAGGTTCAACTTTGGGAACACATTACACCCGTTTTTAGGGTGTAACGTAATATATGGTGCCAATCAACTATCCCCCACCACCAGAACCTCCTCCCTGTGACAGCAGGTGGCATTCATGTGTGTTTAAAATTTGGGGTACACACCATAATGCAATAGGCTGTGCACACCTATGAGTACAGCCAGGGATGGACTGGCCATTGGGACTACAGGGAGTTTCCTGGTGGGCCGATGGCTCAGTGGGCCGGCGGCTTAGTGGGCCGGCTTCAGTGACAGCGGACCGCCGCCCCCTCCGCTCCTCTATCTCTCCCTTCCCGCAGCACTCACCTCCTCTCCCTCCCCGCAGCGCTCACCTGGGGGGAACAAAGAAGCAGGGGGAGGACCAAAGGAGCAGGGGGGGGGACACAGGAGCATGGGGGAGGGGACAGACAGCTGAGCTGACTCAACAGCTATGGCCTGGGAGTTTCTAACTTCTGCCTAATCTTGTCCCATAGTGGGGGGGGGGCAAACTGATTCTTTGCCCCAGGTGAAATAATGTCTAGCTTCCCAACTGGTACTGCCTATAAGAGTACCAGTACCAGCCGTTCTACTCTAATAAAGTAGAACGCTATTGGCTAGTGAAGGGGGAGAGGGGGCTTGGGTGGCCAGTGAGGGGGGGGTGTGCGGGAGTTGTCCGGCCGCCATTGGAAAGACCTGTCAAAGTGGGCCAGTCTGGATGAAGTCCAGGGCCACATTTTTGTCCCAGTCCAGCCCTGGGGTTAAGAACCAAAAACTATTAGGCCTTGTACACACGAGGGAATAGATCCGATGGGAACGGTCCGACGGACCGTTCCCATCGGATCTGTCCGCCGGATTGCTTTGATCCGATGGCTGTACACACCATCGGATCAAATTCCCCGCCGGCGGACAGCGCGGTGACGCGGCGGTGACGTTGACGCCGCCACGTGACCGCCACGTGCGCGCGCATGCGTCGAATTCATTCACAGGATACGATGCATGTGCGGGCAGATATGTCCGCTGGTGTGCCGTACTAACCAGCGGACATATCTGACGGACAGCCCTCCGGCGGAAAAATTATCCGTTTGCCCCTACACACGAGTGGATTTTTCGGCTGAAATGGGCCGTCGGACCATGTTCAGTGGATTTATTCACTCGTGTGTACAAGGCCTTACGTGGTCCAAAATGTTACCAACATTTTCAACCAGAGCAACTCAACTCTTCATGATGAAGGCTCTCTACCTGCAGGAGCCAATACACATTTGGCATGCACTTCTAAGAGTTAAGTAATATTTAAACTTTGCTCCTCAACTTTCTAAGTGCTGTTAAAGTACTAATTTCGGTCTGCGGCAGTCAACAGTCAACATCACAAGCATTGTTTTCGTATAATTGCCTGTACATGTCAAAAGTATTAAGAGATATTCCTGCGATGGTGTGAAATCAGCTAATGCAAACAGCGTTGGAGAGAGCTGCGAGGAAAGAGATGGGAGCTGGGGAGTTTCGAGCTTTGCATATCTGTGACAGCAACAAAGGCAGCATGCACGGGAGGGAGGGGGACCGAGGGCTCTCCATCCACAGACAACCTACATACACTCCAACCAGTTCCCCTGCTCCTTTAAGTCTTTCACATCTGCAGGCATGGTAGAGAAGATAGGTGGCTTCTGTGCTGGAAAAAGGACTACGAGGCGAGCAGATCTTTACGGGGAGGAACTTTAAGCAAGACTACATTTTCCAGGGTCGGTAGAGTTAAAATTCTGACATTGTCAACGTAGCTGCCGAAAACTTGGATATCATTTGTTTGCAAAGCTTCAACTTGAAAGATTCAACTTCCGAGCGGTTAACAAAAAGGAGAAGATCTGGATCAACATATCTGCCCCAGCAAGCTTCAAAGGAGACCCTGAAGGGTAGAAGAAACCTGGGTTACTACCTTTCCAACTTCCAAATGGTTAACTAAAAGGTGAAGATCTGGACCAGCATTCCTGCCTCGGCAAGCTTCAAAGGAGATCTTGAAGGGTAGAAGAAACCTGGGTTACTGCCTTTTTAACTTCCAAGTGGTTACCTAAAAGGAGAACATATGGATCAGCATTCCTGCCTCTGCAAGCTTCAAAGGAGATCTTGAAGGGTAGAAGAGACTTGGGTTACTACCTTTTCAATTTCCGAGTTGGTTAACTAAAATGAGAAGATCTGGACCAGCATTCCTGCCTCAGCAAGCTTCAAAGGAGATCTTGAAGGGTAGAAGAAACCTGGGTTACTACCTTTTCGACTTCCGAGTGGTTAACTAAAAGGAGAAGATCTGGACCAGCATACCTGCCTCAGCATGCTTCAAAGGAGATCTTGAAGGGTATAAGAGACCTGGGTTACTACCTTTGGGGATACAGCAAGTTCAAAAGAACGACTTGCCCTGCCTGGCCAAAAACCCTAAAAGGAGATCTTCAGGGGTAGAAGATCTTTAGGAGACCCGGGTTCCTGCTTTTGGTGATAGAGCAAGCTTCGAAAGACCACTTGCCGTGCCTGGTCAAAAAACCCTTAAAGAGATCTTTAGGGGTAGAAGATCTTTTAGAGACCCGGGTTCCTGCTTTGAGTGATACAGCAAGCTTCGAAAGACCACTTGCCGTGTCTGGTCAAAAAAAAACCTTAAAGATATCTTCAAGGGTGGAAGACCTGTTAGAGATCTGGGTTCCTGCCTTTAATACTACAGGAAGCTTCAAAGGACCACTTGCCCTGCCTGGCCAAGAAAACATAAAAGGAGATCTTCAAGGGTGGAAGATCTGTTGGAGACCTGGGTTCCTGCCTTTGGGTCTAGAGCAAGCTTCAAAGGACCACTTGCCTTGCCTGGCCAAAAAACCTATAGGAGGTCTTCAAGGGTGTAAGATCTCTTGGAGACCTGAGTTCCTGCTTTTGGTGATACAGCAAGCTTCGAAGGACCACTTGCCCTGCCTGGCCAAAAAAACTAAAAGGAGATCGTCAAGGGTGGAATATCTGTTGGAGACCTGAGTTCCTGCCTTTGGGTCTAGAGCAAGCTTCGAAGGACCACTTGCCCTGCCTGGCCAAAAAAACTAAAAGGAGGTCTTCAAGGGTGGAAGATCTGTTCGAGACCTGAGTTCCTGCCTTTGGGTCTAGCGCAAGCTTCCAAGGACCACTTGCCTGGCCAAAAAAAGAGCCTAGCCTCTGAGAAATGTAACCTGCAAATGCAAGACTTATGGAGGAAGAGATCACAAGGAAAGTCCCCGACAGGGATGGAGACAGTTAATTTTGCATCCCCAGATGGTCGATGGTGAAAGAGAGTGTGTCAAGGTCCTACCTCCGTCCTCAGGGCTATGGTACTACCCAGGATGTCCTTGGAGGACGAGTGGCATTCAGAAGGATTCCAGACTTTGGGCATCGTTTTTCTGGTCTTCAGCTCTCTTAAACTTCTGCATTTTTTGGGGATCATCGACTTTTCGGAAGAAGGTAAGACCACCACCTTGGTGGAGTTGGCGGGTAGGCAGGTGAATGATGAGTGAATGTTACATTTTCCTGCCCCTCCCCCCACAATGATTTAAGAAACCATGGTTGATCTCATTTGAAGGCTCCACTAGGTTCCGCCCCCCCCCCCCCAAATGTATAATTAACTAGTGAGCACTGTACACAGTGCCGGGACAAGGTCATCTAGAGCAGTGTTTTTTAACTCCAGTCCTCAAGGCACACCAACAGGTCAAGTTTTCAGGATTTCCCTCAGATGAAATGGCTGTGGTGATTACTAAGGCAGTGAAACTGATCAAATCACCTGTGCAAAATAATGGAAATCCTGAAAACATGAGCTGTTGGTGTGCCTTGAGGACTGGAGTTGAAAAAACGCTGATCTAGAGCCAATCTGTGCCCCCGCCCTCCGCCCCGAAGATGTATGAGTATGCTCAGTGATCAGTGAGAAGAATGTCCCTTACATTGGTGATCAGTTAGAAGAATGTTCCTTACATTGGTGATCAGTTAGAAGAATGTCCCTTACATTGGTGATCAGTGAGAAGAATGTCCCTTACATTGGTGATCAGTGGGAAGAATGTCCCTTACATTGGTGATCAGTGAGAAGAATGTCCCTTACATTGGTGATCAGTGAGAAGAATGTCCCTTACATTGGTGATCAGTGAGAAGAATGTCCCTTACATTGGTGATCAGTGAGAAGAATGTCCCTTACATTGGGGATCAGTGGGAAGAATGTTCCTTACATTGGTGATCAGTGGGAAGAATGTCCCTTACATTGGTGATCAGTGAGAAGAATGTCCCTTACATTGGTGATCAGTGGGAAGAATGTCCCTTACATTGGTGATCAGTGAGAAGAATGTCCCTTACATTGGTGATCAGTGAGAAGAATGTTCCTTACATTGGTGATCAGTGAGAAGAATGTCCCTTACATTGGTGATCAGTGGGAAGAATGTCCCTTACATTGGTGATCAGTGGGAAGAATGTCCCTTACATTGGTGATCAGTGAGAAGAATGTCCCTTACATTGGTGATCAGTGAGAAGAATGTCCCTTACATTGGTGATCAATGAGAAGAATGTCCCTTACATTGGTGATCAGTGAGAAGAATGTCCCTTACATTGGTGATCAGTGAGAAGAATGTCCCTTACATTGGTGATCAGTGAGAAGAATGTCCCTTACATTGGTGATCAGTGAGAAGAATGTCCCTTACATTGGTGATCAGTGAGAAGAATGTCCCTTACATTGGTGATCAGTGAGAAGAATGTCCCTTACATTGGTGATCAGTGAGAAGAATGTCCCTTACATTGGTGATCAGTGGGAAGAATGTCCCTTACATTGGTGATCAGTGAGAAGAATGTACCTTACATTGGTGATCAGTGAGAAGAATGTCCCTTACATTGGTGATCAGTGGGAAGAATGTCCCTTATATTGGTGATCAGTGGGAAGAATGTCCCTTACATTGGTGATCAGTGGGAAGAATGTCCCTTACATTGGTGATCAGTGAGAAGAATGTCCCTTACATTGGTGATCAGTGAGAAGAATGTCCCTTACATTGGTGATCAGTGAGAAGAATGTCCCTTACATTGGTGATCAGTGGGAAGAATGTCCCTTACATTGGTGATCAGTGAGAAGAATGTCCCTTACATTGGTGATCAGTGAGAAGAATGCTCCTTACATTGGTGATCAGTGAGAAGAATGTCCCTTACATTGGTGATCAGTGAGAAGAATGCTCCTTACATTGGTGATCAGTGAGAAGAATGTCCCTTACATTGGTGATCAGTGGGAAGAATGTCCCTTACATTGGTGATCAGTGAGAAGAATGTCCCTTACATTGGTGATCAGTGAGAAGAATGTCCCTTATATTGGTGATCAGTGAGAAGAATGTCCCTTACATTGGTGATCAGTGGGAAGAATGTCCCTTACATTGGTGATCAGTGAGAAGAATGTCCCTTACATTGGTGATCAGTGAGAAGAATGTTCCTTACATTGGTGATCAGTGAGAAGAATGTCCCTTACATTGGTGATCAGTGAGAAGAATGTCCCTTACATTGGTGATCAGTGGGAAGAATGTCCCTTACATTGGTGATCAGTGAGAAGAATGTCCCTTACATTGGTGATCAGTGAGAAGAATGTCCCTTACATTGGTGATCAGTGAGAAGAATGTCCCTTACATTGGTGATCAGTGGGAAGAATGTCCCTTACATTGGTGATCAGTGAGAAGAATGTCCCTTACATTGGTGATCAGTGAGAAAAATGTCCCTTACATGCCCCCCTCCCCTCTGGAAGAGTCACCTGGAAAAATAGTGAAACTCTAGAAGGAGTCGGTGTTGCTCGGAGTGATGTAAAGTCACGGAGAAACATTAGACTGTATTACGATCTTTTCTATTAGTCAGCTTCGGCCACTCCCCCAAAAAAAAACAACTTCTAATTCCTGAAAGTGAATGACGCCATCGCCCATTAGACTCATTAACAGCTGTGCTGTGCAACATTTAACACGCCGCCCGAGCAGCGCCCTCAATAATTCATACCATGGTACATATACGGCCCCCGGCTTTTTAATGGAGTAAATCCATACATTAAGGGAGTTGGAGGGAAGAGGAAGACGGCTGGCCTTAAACATTGCTTAGCAGGATGGCGAAAGATGGCGAAAGATTGGTTGTTGCGAATGGCCCAAGTTATATGATACTTAAAGTAAAACTCCGGGGCAAGCACCAAAACCCGAATCTGTACCGGGCACTTTTACCCCCGGATCCGCCGCCCCCCGGATGTTTACCATAGAGATTTCCGGTGGACCAGATGGTCGCCGGAGTCTCAATGGTCGTTGGGTGGCCGGGCGCGATGTTATGACGTCACGTCCGGCCACTGCATAAAAAAAAAAAAAACGGCTCGACTGGGAAGCCAGGATCGTTTTATTTTTATTTTTTATTATTTTAGGTTTCCCAGCCTAGAGGTGAGATGTGAAGTCTTATTGACCTCCCCTCCCCCATATCTCACTGTAAAGAGGACCTGTCATGTCATTTTCCTATTACAAGGGATGTTTACATTCTTGTAATAGGAATAGAAGTGATCAAAATATAGATATTTTTTATATCTTATATATTTTTTATATATTTTTTATATTTTATATATTTTTTATATTTTATATATTTTTTTATATTTTATATATTTTGTATATTTTTATATATTTTATATATTTGATATGTTTTGTATATTTTTATATATTTTGTATATTTTATATATTTTATATATTTTTATATATTTTATATGTTTTGTATATTTTTTATATATTTTTTATATTTTTAAATATTTTGTATATTGTATATATTTTTATATATTTGTATATATTTTATATATTTTGTATATTTTTATATATTTTATTAATTTTTATATATTTTATATATTTTGTATATTTTTATATATTTTATATATATTTTATATATTTTGTATATTTTTATATATTTTATATATTTTTGTATATTTTGTATATTTTATATATTTTTATATATTTTGTATATTGTTATATAATTTTGTATATTTTATATATTTTTATATATTTTATATATATTTTTTTTTAAAAGTGTCAAAATAACAAAATTTAAGTAAAAATTACAATATTTCTTTTTTTAAAGTGCCCCTGTCCCCGTGTGCTCGCACGCAGAAGCCAATGAAGTCCCGCCCCCACATATGAAGACGGTGCTCAAACCACACATGTGAGGTGTCGCCGCGATCGTTAGAGCGAGAGTGATAATTCTAGCTCTAGACCTCCTCTGTAACTCAAAACATGTAACCAGCAAAAAAACAAAAATGTAAAGCGTCACCTATGGGGATTTTAAGTACCATTTATTGGAGAGCGACAGTCCTATAGAAATTCGATCCGGAGGATCGATGCAACACCAGAGAAATCCTGCAGGTGAGGATCCTGTATTGTGACTGCGCGGCCCATTGTTCCTGGATTAGAAACGATCGGTATTTAAACCTGAACAGCTTGTATTTCCCCCGTACTGTGATTCCCAGCGAATTCACGGCCTCGCCGCCTCATTAAATATTTAAATTGCTTTTGTTGCGTCCTGTAATTGTAACTCCATCTGTGAACACAAGAACTCGCCACGAGCGCGCAAAACACCGGCTCCTATCGGAGATAAGGCAGGACATATTTTTATTTTATTGTTTTTATTTATTAGTCACCATTAAAGAATGCCGCTAAGCTTTCCTGTTAGGCTTTACTCAAAAAACATTTGGGGGCGTATTTATGAAAAAAAATCATCCCGTTTAACTGCGTGTACATTCGTTCTGTGTGATTGGGTCGAATGTTATTAGGCTATATTCTCTGCAGATCGAACGTTAGTCATTCATTTGGATTAAAGGGAATCAGGAAAATACCACATTATGGCCGCTAGATGGAGCCGATGAGCACAGGCAATACATTTATTATAAATTTACTATAGTTTATAATAAAATACATTTTATAATCATTTATAACATTATTGTATATTCTATAAAATGTTATATATTTAATATATTTTTTATATATCTATAAAATGATGTTATATTTTATAAAACGTTATATACATTTAATATCATTTTTGTATATCTATAAAATAATTTTATATTTTATATATTTTTATATATTTAATATCATATTTATCTATAAAATAATTGTATATTTTGTACATTTTTATATATTTAATATAATTTTTATAAATCTATAAAATAATTGTATATTTTATTGTTTATTATTGTTTATTGTTTGTTTCTTATACAAGGCGCATAGTTCACAAAACATGTTTGCATCGATGCGCCTGCTTCCCATCCAGTCACGTTACCAGAAACATACCAAAAAAACAAACTTTAAAAACAACATAAAATCGAGTGGCGGTAACAATAAACATATAGGCCCAGATTCACAGAGCGATTACGCCTGCGCAACTGCTGTTGCGCGTGCGTAAGTCTAAATGTGCGCGTGCGTATAGTTGGACGCGATTCACAAAACAATATACGCCAGAAATCTACGTTTTTTGGTCCGGCGTAATTGAATTAGACATTCGCTTCCCTTCGCGCAAAACTGCGCTAGACACACCATTGATTTGCTAGTCAAATATGCTAATGAGGGAGTTACGGGGATTCACAAAAAAACGCAGTTGCTGCGCAGGCTACGCGATGTGCGCAACTGCAAAATGTCCTGTCTAAAGTTAGAGGACCTAAAAGCTGGTCTAAATTTTTAAAAAAAGTCTAATTGTCAGATAAAGCAACACTGTTAGTGAGGAGTTCAGCAGTCACACGTGTTGCCCAACAATCTGTATGCCAACATGCCAGGGGCATCGTCGCGCATAGCTATACTACTGACTTTAGATGAACAAAGAAGGAGGAGGGCACGGAGGATGGCACTAAGGAGGGCACGGGAGATGTTTTTTTTTTTTTTGCTTATATAAAATTTACAATTTAATCTAATCTAATACAATATTCTTATCTGATACAAGCCCCTCACTCTTCACTTGATATATCACACACGCATAGACATCTATGGCATGAGAGATTCTGAGGTGTCTCGCATCTTCAGATTCACCCCTCATGCCATCCTGGAATTACCACAACCTTGCAGGAGGACATCACCAGCCCAACACATGACACCACCCATGACACCCATGACAGCTACATATACAATCAGAGCTCCATCCCCACAGATTTCAAACAGAACATGTATGGGGACAGCTGGCTGGTTGGTGAGTGACATGGGTGGCAGGCATGACTATCCCCTCCCGTGATGCACACCTCACAAGTGGCACATGCATGACTAACATCCTCCTGTCTTTTCCCTTCAAGGTGACTCTGCATATGCACTGGGACCCCATCTCATGACCCCATCTCATGCCAGCTCACATTATGCATCTTTGCACGTTAAACACACACATTAATCATGGCACAATGAGAATGCATGCATGCACACCACTGTGGTCCCTAGCACACACACCCCACATCCTCATCAAATTGGATTGGCACCAGTCCACCATGCAGGACTTGTGAGCAGCAACGCCACGGCTCCAATTATGTCACTGTACATTCATACACCATTCACACGGACCTGGGGATCACTTCTCCACCACAAATGAGGGTGACACCCCTTTTCCCGCAGGAATATCACCCCCACATTCCCAAATCATTCACAAACAGAACCAAAAAAATTAAATAAATGACGAGCAAAAATAAAAAATGCCCAGCAAAAATATAATTTAAACAAAATAACAACAAAGAAAACACATAAAAGACAAAAATCACTCTGCAAAACAGTCCCCAAATATCTCAAAGACACGTCACAAACAAACAAAAGCACCTTGCTGTAGAGGGAGGGATACAAAGGGATGTATTTTTGCAAAGGAAGTGCATTTGTGTCTGTCTATTTATGCTGTCTGCGTAGTTCATAAAGTTGCCCTAGTCCAATTCCAATTTCACTGATTGCGCCGCTCCCGAGTTGTGAGCATGCGCACATCGGAGCTGACCATGGTCTCGTTCAAGCGCGCATGCGCGAGCCGGCCGGCCCTTCATTTGCATGGGGTCACGGCTCATTTCAATGTAACACGCCCACGTCCCTCCCAATTTGTATTACTCCTCCTTACGCCTCCGGAAAAAACCTTACGCTTGCGCAATTTCTTGCGGAAAAGCTACGTGAATCGCGGGATTACGCGGCTAGATTGCGCAAGTCTAACGGAAAAGTGGTGCGCTACGCCGGACCGATAATGCGCCGATCTACGTGAATCTGGGCCATAGACATTCTAACACTCGGTACTACATGTATACATTATAAAAACGTTAAAAACTACATAAAAACAACAAAAAAGGAAGAGGGGAGAAAGGAAGGAAAGGGAAAAAGGGGAAGGGGAAAAGATAATTTTATAAAATGTTATACATTTAATATCATTTTTTTATATCTGTAAAATTATTTTATATTTTATAAAACGTTAAATATAAATTTAATATCATTTTTACATATCTATAAAATTATTTAATAAAACGTTATAAACATTTAATATCATTTTTATATATCTATAAAAATAATTTTATATTTTATAAATTGTTATATCAATTTAATTAAATTTTTATATTTCTATAATATTTTATACATTTTTATATACTGTATTTATTGGCATATAACACTCACTTTTTTACCCTGAAAATAGAGGGTAAACTGTGCCTGCGTGTTATAAGCAGGGGTTTATGGAAAAAAAATCCTGAAAATTCTCTCTTAAAGTTAGGGTGCGTGTTATACGCCTGTGCGTGTTATACGCCAATAAATACGGCATTTAATATCATTTTTATATATCTATAAAATTATTTTATATTTTATAAAACGTTATATAAATTTAATATCATTTTTATATATCTGTCAAACAATTGTATATTTTATAAAATGTTATATATTTAATATCATTTTTATATATCTATAAAATTATTTTATATTTTATAAAATGTTATTTATTTAATATCATTTTTATATATCTATAAAATTATTTTATATTTTATAAAACGTTATATAGATTTAATATCATTTTTATATATCTGTCAAACAATTGTATATTTTATAAAATGTTATATATTTAATATCATTTTTATATATCTATAAAATTATTTTATATTTTATAAAATGTTATATATTTAATATCATTTTCATATATCCATAAAATTATTTTATATTTTATAAAACGTTATATAAATTTAATATAATTTTTATATATCTATAAAATAATTGTAGATTTTATAAAATGTTATATAAATTTAATATCATTTTTTATATATCTATAAAATTATTTTATATTTTATAAAACGTTATATAAATGTAATATCATTTTTAAATATCTATACAATTATTTAATATTTTATAAATTTTTATATATTTAATATCATTTTTATATATCTATAAAATAATTTTATATTTTATAAAAGCTATATAAATGTAATATTGTTTTTATATATCTATAAAATAATTTTATACTTTACATAATGTAATATATTCACTTAAAGACCACGCCTTTTCTGGCACTTTTTGTTTAAAGTTTAAATCAGTATTTGTTGCTAGAAAATTACTTCAAACCCATTATACATTTTTTTTTTTTTTTAGCAGAGACCCTAAGGAATAAAATGGCGATTGTTGCAATTTGTGGTGCGAACAGAGCTTGCAGATACTTGCACGACTTGTGTATGCATTTGCTTCTGCTAGGGAGCATATGGAGTAATGAGGTGCTTTATATATGTATTTATTTTGTCTTACGTTTAAAAAAAGTGGGGGAGAGTGGGGAAGAGTAGAGGAGAGTGGAGGAGAGTGGAGGAGAGTGGGGAAGAGTGGGGGAGAGTGGGGAAGAGTGGGGAAGAGTGGGGAAGAGTAGGGGAGAGTAGAGGAGAGTAGAGGAGAGTAGAGGAGAGTGGGGGAGAGTGGAGGAGAGTGGAGGAGAGTGGGGAAGAGTGGGGAAGAGTGGAGGAGAGTAGGGGAGAGTGGGGGAGAGTGGGGAAGAGTGGGGAAGAGTAGGGGAGAGTAGAGGAAAGTGGGGAAAAGTAGAGGAGAGTGGGGGAGAGTGGGGTAGAGTGGAGGATAGTGGGGTAGAGTGGAGGAGAGTGGAGGAGAGTGGGGAAGAGTGGGGAAGAGTGTGGAAGAGTAGAGGAGAGTGGGGGAAGAGTAGAGGAGCGGGGTGGAAGAGTGGAGGAGAGTGGAGGAGAGTGGGGGAGAGTGGGGGAGAGTGGGGGAGAGTGGGAAAGAGTAGGGAAGAGTAAGGGAGAGTGGGGGAGAGTGGGGCAGAGTAGGGGAGAGTGGGGGAGAGTGGGGGAGAGTAGGAGAGAGTAGGGGAGAGTGGGGAAGAGTAGAGTAGAGTAGAGTAGAGTGGAGGAGAGTGGGGAAGAGTGGGGAAGAGTGTGGAAGAGTAGAGGAGAGTGGGGGAAGAGTAGAGGAGTGGGGTGGAAGAGTGGAGGAGAGTTGAGGAGAGTGGGGGAGAATGGGGGAGAGTGGGGGAGAGTGGGAAAGAGAGTAGGGAAGAGTAAGGGAGAGTGGGGAGAGTAGGGGAGAGTGGGGGAGAGTGGGGGAGAGAGGGGAGAGTGGGGAGAGTGGGGAGAGTGGAGGAGAGTTGGGGGGAGTGGGGGAGAGGAGAGTAGGGAAGAGTGGGGGAAAGTGGAGGAGAGTGGAGGAGAGTGGGGAGAGTAGAGGAGAGTGGGGGAGAGTGTGGGAGAGTGAGAGTGGGAAAGAGTGGGAGAGTAGGGAGAGAGTGGGGGGAAAGGGGAATGGGGGAGATTAGAAGGAGAGTTTGGGGGAGAGTAGATTAGAGTGGAGGAGAGTGTGGGAGAGTGGAGGAGAGTTGGAGGAGTCTGGAGAGTGGAGGAGTTAGAGGAGAGTGGGAGCTAGGTGGGGGAGAGTCTGGGGGAGCGTGGGGGAGAGTAGGAGAGAGTAGGGGAGAGTGGGGGAGTGTAGGGGAGAGTAGGGGAGAGTGGGGGAGAGTAGAGGAGAGTAGAGGAGAGTGGAGGAGAGTGGAGGAGAGTTGGGGAGAGTTTGGGGGAGTGTAGGGAGAGTGGAGGAGAGTGGAGAGAGTGGAGAGTGGGGAGAGTGTGGGGTTTTGGAGAGTGTGGAGTTGGGGAGAGTTGGGAGTTGGAGGATTGGAGGGGAGTAGAGGAGAGTAGGGGAGAGTGGGGGAGAGTGGGGGAGAGTAGGAGGAGAGTGGAGAGTTTGGGGAGAGTTAGGGGAGAGTGGAGGAGAGTGGGAGAGTTTAGGGGAGAGTAGTGGGGAGAGAGTAGAGGAGAGTGGGGAGAGTGGAGGAGAGGAGAGTGGTTGGGAGAAGTGGGGAGAGTTATGGAGGAGAGTGGGGGAGAGTGGAGGGGGAGAGTAGAGTGGAGAGATTTGGGGGAGGGGAGAGTGGGGGCAATTGGGGGAGGGAGTGGGGGAGAGTGGAGGAGAGTGGGGGAGTGGGGAGAGTGGGGAGGAGAGTGGGGAAGAGTGGGGGAGAGTGGGAAGAGTGGGGGAGAGTAGGTGGGAGAGGGGGGGAGAGGGGAGAGTATGTTAGTAGTGGGAGAGTGGTGGGGAGAGTAGGGGAGAGATGGGGGGAAGAAGTAGTTGGGGAGAGTGGGGTGTTAGAGGAGAGAGAGTAGGGAGAGTTTGGGAGAGTTGAGGAGAGTGGGCTCTAGTGGGGGAGAGTGAGGAGAGTTTTGGGAGAGTGGAGGAGGTGGGGAGATTCTAGGGGTGGGGGAGTTGGGAGTAGTGTAGAGGAGAGTGGGTCTCTAGTGGGGGGAGAGTGGAGCAGATTGGGGGAGAGTGGGGGAGAGGAGAGTGGGGGAGAGTGGAGGAGAGTGGGGGAGAGTGGAGCAGATTAGGGGAGAGTGGGGGAGAGTGGGGGAGAGTGGAGGAGAGTAGATGAGAGTGGGGAAGAGTGGGGGAAAGAGGGGGAGAATGGAGGAGAATGTAACGGGCTGAGCTGGTGTTTTAGATTTGGTGAAGTCTTCCATCATCACTCTATATATAGATCTCACCTTGAGCGGCCCGGTTCCCGGTCACACTTCATCGCGGGAAAGCTGAGAAAGCAAAGCCGCCATCTCACCTATTTATCACTTCCCGAGGAGAGAGAAGACTGCGCTGCCAGAATCTCTGTATAAGCTTCATTTCACCGCGGTGTGCTCGGAGTGACCCTTTATAGCCGCAATATTCAGTCTCTTCCACTGGAGGTGCCCCATGTCTTCTGAAATCATTGGAGACCAGAGATGTCACCCATGTCTTCCGGAATTATTGGAGGCCGGTGATGTCACCCATGTCTTCCAGAACTATTGGAGGCCGGTAATGTCACCCATGTCTTCTGGGAACCATTGGAGGCTGGTGATGTCACCCATGTCTTCCGGAAACCATTGGAGACCAGTGATGTCACCCATGTTTTCTGGAAACATTGGAGGCCGGTGATGTCACCCATGTCTTCTGAAATTATTGGAGGCCAGAGATGTCACCCATGTCTTCCGGGAACCATTGGAGGCCAGTGATGTCACCCATGTCTTCCAGAACTATTGGAGGCCAGTGATGTCACCCATGTCTTCTGGGAACCATTGTAGGCCAGTGATGTCACCCATGTCTTTAGGAAACCTTTGGAGGCCAGTGATGTCACCCATGTCTTCCAGAAACCATTGGAGGCCGGTGATGTCACCCATGTCTTCCAGAAATCATTGGAGGCCAGTAATGTCACCTATGTCTTCCTGAAACCATTGGAGCCGGGTGATGTCACCCATGTCTTCCAGAACTATTGGAGGCCGGTAATGTCACCCATGTCTTCTGGGAACCATTGGAGGCTGGTGATGTCACCCATGTCTTCCGGAAACCATTGGAGACCAGTGATGTCACCCATGTCTTCTGGAAACATTGGAGGCCGGTGATGTCACCCATGTCTTCTGAAATTATTGGGGGCCAGAGATGTCACCCATGTCTGCCGGGAACCATTGGAGGCCAGTGATGTCACCCATGTCTTCTAGAACTATTGGAGGCCAGTGATGTCACCCATGTCTTCTGGGAACCATTGTAGGCCAGTGATGTCACCCATGTCTTCAGGAAACCATTGGAGGCCAGTGATGTCACCCATGTCTTCCAGAAACCATTGGAGGCCAGCGATGTAACCCATGTCTTCCGGAAACTATTGGAGGCCGGTAATGTCACCCATGTCTTCCAAAACCATTGGAGGCCAGTGATGTCACCCATGTGTTCCGGAAACCATTGGAGACCAGTGATTTCACCCATGTCTTCCAGAATCATTGGAGTGCGGAGATGTCACCCATGTGTTCCCTAAACCAATAGAGGGCGGAGATGTCACCCATGTGTTCCCTAAACCAATAGAGGGCGGAGATGTCACCCATGTGTTCCCTAAACCAATAGAGGGCGGAGATGTCACCCATGTGTTCCCTAAACCAATAGAGGGCGGAGATGTCACCCATGTGTTCCCTAAACCAATAGAGGGTGGAGATGTCACCCATGTGTTCCCTAAACCAATAGAGGGCGGAGATGTCACCCCTGTCTTCCAGAAACCATTGGAGACCAGTGATGTCATCCATCTCTTCCGAAACCATTGGAGAGCAGAGATATCACCCATGCCTTCCGAAATCATTGGGGGGTGGAGATGTCACCCATGTCTTCTAGAACCATTGGAGGCCAGTGATGTCACCCATGTCTTTTGGGAACCATTGGAGGCCAGTGATGTCACCCATGTCTTTTGGGAACCATTTGAGACCAGTGATGTCTTCCAAAATCATTGGAGGGTGGAGATGTCACCCATGTCTTCCAGAACCATTGGAGGCCAGTGATGTCACCCATGTCTTCCAAAACCATTGGAGGCCGGTGATGTCACCTATGTCTTCCGGAAACCATTGGAGACCAGTGATGTCAACCATGCCTTCCGAAACCATTGGAGGCTGGAGATGTCACCCATGTCTTTGGGAAACATTGGAGGCTGGTGATGTCATCCATGTCTTCCAGAACCATTTGGAGCCCGGTGATTTCACCCATGTCTTCTGGAACTATTATAGGCTGGTAATGTCACCCATGTCTTCTGGGAACAGTTTGGAGGCCGGTGATGTCACCCATGTCTTCCGGAACCATTGGAGGCTGGGACCAAGTTGGATTTTATTTTTAACAGCACTGTGGAAGCTCAGCGTCCCATGAGAAGACAACCTTACCAGAATGCTCCATCTGTCAGCTCTGCCAGGAGGCCGATGTCAACCATGTCTTCCAAAATCATTGGAGGCCGGTGATGTCACCCATGTCTTCTGGAACTTTTGTAGGCTGATAATGTCACTGATGTCTTCTGGGAACCATTGGTAACCATTGGAGGCCGGAGATGTCACCTATGTCTTGCAGAACCATTGGAGCTCGGTGATGTCACCCATGTCTTCAGGAACCATTGGAGGCCAGTGATGTCACCCATGTCTTCAGGAACCATTGGAGGCCGGTGATGTCACCCATGTCTTCCAGAAACCATTGGAGGCCAGTGATGTCACCCATGTCTTCCAGAACCATTGGAGGCCAGTGATGTCACCCATGTCTTCCAGAACCATTGGAGGCCGGTGATGTCACCCATGTCTTCCAGAAACCATTGGAGGCCCGTGATGTCACCCATGTCTTCCAGAACCATTGGAGGCCAGTGATGTCACCCATGTCTTCCAGAACTATTGGAGGCCAGTGATGTCACCCATGTCTTCCAGAACCATTGGAGGCCAGTGATGTCACCCATGTCTTCCAGAACCATCGGAGGCCAGTGATGTCACCCATTTCTTCCAGAACCATTGGAGGCCAGTGATGTCACCCATGTCTTCCAGAACCATTGGAGGTCAGTGATGTCACCCATGTCTTCCAGAACCATTGGAGGCCGGTGATGTCACCCATGTCTTCCAGAACCATTGGAGGCCGGTAATGTCACCCATGTCTTCCAGAAACCATTGGAGGCCCGTGATGTCACCCATGTCTTCCAGAACCATTGGAGGCCAGTGATGTCACCCATGTCTTCCAGAACTATTGGAGGCCAGTGATGTCACCCATGTCTTCCAGAACCATTGGAGGCCAGTGATGTCACCCATGTCTTCCAGAACCATTGGAGGTCAGTGATGTCACCCATGTCTTCCAGAAACCATAGTGAGAATGTGAGAAGATTAGAAATGATCCACTGATCTCTGGCCCTCCTTCCACAAGTATAGACTGGCTCAGCTCAGGTCTTGGTCTTCCCGGGTCTCAGGGCTCTATAATAATATGGATGCCATGTCTATAATTACGGCTCCCCATGGATCACGGCGCACCGACACAATATGCTTGCTGCCTGGGCTGCGGACACAAGTCGCAGGAACGTGAGAAGCGAAGTTAGCAAGCAAGCAGCCGAGCGTAAAATTGCACCAACAGTTATTTTTTTATACTTTAGTTTATTATTAGAAGTGTAAATGAACTCACAATTTTATTTTTTTAATTATGAATTGTCACCATTACATCAGTACTTTGCTGCAAACAGCGAGAGGACGGGGGGGGCTGAGAAGGATCCACGCGCTCATATATAATGCATGGTGCCCAAGTCCCCGGTCCCTCAGGGGCTTGAAGGGTGCTGTGTTGTCTTACCAGCAATCCTGTGAGATTTCTATGGTTCTGATCACTTGTTGCTGACCGGGACTGCCTGACTCTTCTGCTACAGGCCTCACATTTTGTATGTACCCCAACTACTCTCTTTCCTGCTGCCTGCCTTAACCTCTGCTTGGACCCTGAATACTCTCTCACCTGTCCTCTGCCTTAACCTCTGCCTGAACACTGGCTACCCTCTTTCCTGCCACCTACCTAAACCTCTTCTTGGACCCTACCTACTCTCTTGTCTGCTGCCTTCCTCAACCAATGCTTGTTCCATGACTACTCTTTTGCCTGCCTTGACCTCTGCTTGGACCCCCAACTACTTATGTCTGCCACCTGCCTTAACCTCTGCCTGGACACTAACTAGTCTCTTCTGCTACAGGTCACACATTTTGTATGTACCCTCTTCTTGGACCCTGAGTTCTTTTACCAACTGTCTCTCAATTCTGCTTGGACCTTGACTACTCTCTTGCCTGCCGTCTTCCTTAACCTCTTCTTGTTCCCCGATTACTCTTTTGCCTGCTGTGACCTCTGCCTGGGCACTGACTACTCTCTTTCCTGCCACCTGCCTAAACCTATTCTTGGACCCTGACTACTCCCTTGTCTGCTGCCTTCCTCAACCGATGCTTGTTCCATGACTACTCTCTTGCCTGCTTTGACCTCTGCTTGGACCCCCAACTACTTTTGTCTGCCACCTGCCTCAACCTCAGCCTGGACACTAACTAGTCTCTTGCCTGCTGCCTGCCTTAACCTATTCTTGGACCCTGACTACTCCCTTGTCTGCTGCCTTCCTCAACCGATGCTTGTTCCATGACTACTCTCTTGCTTGCCTTGACCTCTGCTTGGACCCCCAACTACTTTTGTCTGCCACCTGCCTCAACCTCAGCCTGGACACTAACTAGTTTCTTGCCTGCTGCCTGCCTTAACCTAATCTTGGACCCTGACTACTCCCTTGTCTGCTGCCTTCCTCAACCGATGCTTGTTCCATGACTACTCTCTTGCCTGCCTTGACCTCTGCTTGGACCCCCAACTACTTTTGTCTGCCACCTGCCTCAACCTCAGCCTGGACACTAACTAGTTTCTTGCCTGCTGCCTGCCTTAACCTAATCTTGGACCCTGACTACTCCCTTGTCTGCTGCCTTCCTCAACCGATGCTTGTTCCATGACTACTCTCTTGCCTGCCTTGACCTCTGCTTGGACCCCCAACTACTTTTGTCTGCCGCCTGCCTCAACCTCAGCCTGGTCTCTTCTGCTACAGGCCTCAAATTTTGTATGCACCCTAACTACTCTCTTTCTCCGGTCCGTCTGAGAAACGATCCAGCGATGTGGCCCGCTGCTACCATAGGCTCTTAAAGAGTACATACTCTTTGATCACCTCTATGGTCTTGGAGGTCTGGAGCGACTTTATTACATCACTTCTGGTTCAGGCTGAAAGTACTTCTTTTTTTATTTTTTTATTAAAGCAAAAGATTAAAAAAAAACTAAAAAATGTTATCTTTTGCTTTTAAAGTTGTTTTGGTCTTTTTGACCCCAGATCTCTCCATAAAAGAGGGCCTGTCATAATTTATATTACAAGGGATGTTTACATTCCTTATAATAGTAATAAAAGTGATAAAAAAAATTCTAAATTAAAGAGACAGTGTAAAAATAAAAAAGTAAAATAAATAAGAGAATCAGAATCGGCAGAAGCGCACACATATCTCACAGAAGTAAGTACACCCCTCACATCTTTGTAAATATTTTCTTCTATCTTTTCATGTGACAACACTGAAGAAATTACACTTTGGGCCGGATTCAGATACATCGGCGTATCTTTAGAGCGGCGTAGCGCATCTCATATACGCTACGCCGACGTAACCTAGAGAGGCAAGTACAGTATTCACAAAGCACTTGCTCCGTAATTTGTGGCGGCGTAGCGTAAATTGGCCGGCGTAAGCCCGCCTAATTCAAAGTAGGAAGGAGGTGGGCGTCATCTATTTAAATTAAGCGTGACCCCCATGCAAATGAATGGCCGATTGAACGGCGCATGCGCGCGCATGCTCAGAATCACGTTGCATATACTCCCTAAGATACGTCGGCTCAATGCCTACGACGTGAACGTAACCAATGCACAGCCCTATTCATGTAGTACTACGTAAACGGCGTACGCGACGTAAAATTCGACGGCGTCGTTCCCTGGTCCATACCTTTGCATTACCTGCGCCTGCTATGAGGGGTAACTTTACGCCGGACGTAAGCCTTACGCAAATCGCGTATATGAAGCGGCCGGGCGCATCTCCGTTTGTGAATCGGCGTATCTTACTCATTTGCATATTTAAAATGGGAACGCCGAATGCGTCCAGCGTAACTATGCGCCCACGATACGGCAGGGTAGGCAAGTTACGTCGGACGGCTGGAGCCTTGTTTTTTGACGTATCTCGCTTTGTGAATCGGCGCAGAGATGCGACGGCGCACATTTGAAATTACGACGGCATATCTTTTGATACGCGGATGTAAATCGTTTCTGGATCCCGGCCTTTGTATCTCCAATGTTGTGTAGTGAGTGTACAGCTTGTGTAACAGTGTAAATTTGCTGTCCACTTAAAATAACTCAACACACAGCCATTAATGTCTAAACTCGCTGGCAACAAAAGTGAGTACACCCCTAAGTGAAAATGTCCAAATTGGGCCCAAAGTGTCAATATTTTGTGTGGCTGCGATTATTTTCCAGCATTGCCTTAACCCTCTTGGGCATGGAGGTCACCAGAGCTTCACAGATTGTCACTGGACTCCTCTTCCCCTCCTCCATGATGACATCACAGAGCTGGTGGATGTTGGAGACCTTGCGCTCCTCCACCTCCTGTTTGAGGATCCGCCACAGATGACCAATAGGGTTTAGGTCTGGAGACATGCTTGGCCAGTCCATCACCTTTACCCTCAGCTTCTTTAGCAAGGCAGTGGTGGTCTTGGAGGTGTGTTTGGGGTCGTTATCATGTTGGAATACTACCCTGAAGGGAGGGCATCATGATCTGCTTCAGTATGTCACAGTACACGTTGGCATTCATGGTTCCCTCAATGAGCTGTAGCCCCAGACCATGACACTCCCCCCACCATGCCTGACTGTAGGCAAGACACACTTGTCTTTGTTCTCCTTACCTGGAGTCCGCCATTTTATTCTCTAGGGCAGGGGTCTTCAAACTGTGGCCTGAGGGCCAGATGAGTGAGTGAGTGAGTGAAGAACTTATATAACGCAGTACATGCAAACTAAATTGCCTCTGGGCGCTTGTTGTACCTTTCTACTTTGACATCAAAAGAGATGAGTTTTGATCTTTTTTCTGAAGGCCAAGTGGTTCTCCTCCAACCGAATGCTGGTTGGTAGAGCGTTCCATAGTCTGGGACCTTGGAGCGCAAATCTTCTTTCTCCTTTGGACTTGTATTTGGCTTTGGGTATCTGGAGATGTGGCCCTTTGCTAGCCTTTATGCGGCCCTTGGGGCACTATTCCTGCAACTGATATGAGGCAATATTCCTCCCACTGACACCTACAAGGGGGCACTATTTCTTCTACTGATATGAATGATGGGATACTATTCCTCCTACTGATAGGGGCCCTACTCCTCCTCCTACTGACCACCAACGCTGAGGCCATATTTATTCTCACTGGTGCTGGGCCCGGGACATTTTCTGCCCCCGCTGGCCACAATCCGGCCCTCCTAAAGTCTGAAGGACAATAAACTGTCCCTTTGAAAAGTTTGGAGACCCCTGCTCTAGGGTCTCTACTAAAACAAAAGTATAGTGTTTGGGGGTTCTAAGTAATTTTTTAGCAAAAAGTGGCAGAAAAAAGCCTGGTCGTCGGCCAGTGGTTATTAATTTTGGTTGTTATATATACCTGGGTATATACTTTCCTGGACTACTTGGCATCATTCCACCCATCTGTCATGTACAGTGGAGTTCTTACGCGTTGGGCATCTGTGTTGTGAAACAGATCTGTGACTGTCTAATAAAGGCTGAGGGGTAACGATGATCGCACTGTCACACCGGCGACTCTCCTTTCCTCCATTACTTCCATTGTCTGGGCAGTTTAGGTTTCTGAACCTCCAGGAATAGGCGGGGTAGTGGTTCCGTCCTGGTTTCAGAGATCCTTTATCTTACCTGTTCTATTATTTACAATGAATGACCAAAGCGACAACTTCTAACCCAGTTTACTTCTAACATTTCCCGCTGTAAACGAGACCTTGAAAGACAAGTCAAAGCTGTAATAGAACAGAGTGCCAAATGGAGGACCGTCACTGCATACGTGCCCCATTACTTATATGAGGAATGCTCCTATAGGCTCAGTGAATTTGTGGCTAGTACATCCGTCTGTTTGCAACACTGGGTTCCTTGGTTTGAATCCCAGCCTGGACACTATCTGCATGGAGTTTGCATGATCTCCCTGTGGATTTCCTCCCACATTCCAAGGACATGCTGGTCATCTAATAGGCCCATGTATGTCCGATTTTGTTTTGGTATTTCCAGCATTGGTTTTGTTTAATTGTGTATTGCTAGTTGTTTAGGTGTCTGTGGCCGCTGCATCCTTAACAACTACGACTTATCTGCTGTCAGTGGGATTTTCCGCTGACAGCGGAATATAGCCAAACTAGTCCGGACCAGTTGGAGATTGGTATGGATTTTGAGGAGGACCTTTCAAAAACTCCAAAATGAAAAATAAATCTTGGATAGACTGGTGAAGAGAGTCAGTTGGGTAGACTGGTGGAGACTGGAGAGAGTCAGTTGGGTAGACTGATGGAGAGAGTCAGTTAGGTAGACTGGTGAAGAGAGTCAGTTGGTTAGACCGATGGAGAGAGTCAGTTTGGTAGACTGGTGAAGAGGGTAAGTTGGGTAGACTTGTGAAGAGGGTCAGTTGGGTAGACTGGTGAAGAGTGTCAGTTGTGTAGACTGGTGAAGAGAGTCAGTTGGGTAGACTGGTGAAGAGTCAGTTGGGTAGACTAGTGAAGAGATATAGTTGGGTAGACTGATGAAGAGAGTCAGTTGGGTATACTAGTGAAGAGTCAGTTGGGTAGACTGGTGAAGAGAGTCAGTTGGGTGGACTGATGGAGAGAGTCAGTTGGGTAGACTGGTGAAGAGAGTCAGTTGGGTAGACTGGTGAAGAGAGTCAGTTGGATAGACTGGTGAAGAGAGTCAGTTGGGTAGACTGGTGAAGAGAGTCAGTTGGGTGGACTGGTGAAGAGAGTCAGTTGGGTAGACTGGTGAAGAGAGTCAGTTGGATAGACTGATGAAGAGAGTCAGTTGGGTAGACTGGTGAAGAGAGTCAGTTGGGTGGACTGGTGAAGAGAGTCAGTTGGGTAGACTGGTGAAGAGAGTCAGTTGGGTAGACTGGTGAAGAGAGTCAGTTGGGTAGACTGGTGAAGAGAGTCAGTTGGGTAGACTGGTGAAGAGAGTCAGTTGGGTAGACTGATGGAGAGGGTCAGTTGGGTAGACTGGTGAAGAGAGTCAGTTGGGTAGACTGATGAAGAGAGTCAGTTGGGTATACTAGTGCAGAGAGTCAGTTGGATAGACTGATGGAGAGAGTCAGTTGGGTAGACTGGTGAATAGAGTTAGTTGGGTAGACAGGTGAAGAGAGTCATTGGGTAGACTGATGAAGAGAGTCAGTTGGGTAGACTGATGGAGAGAGTCAGTTGGGTAGACTGGTGAAGAGGGTCACTTGGGTAGACTGGTGAAGAGGGTCACTTGGGTAGACTGGTGAAGACAGTCAGTTGGGTTGACTGGTGAAGAGAGTCAGTTGAGAAGACTGGTGAAGAGGGTCAGTTGGGTAGACTGGTGAAGAAAGTCAGTTGGATAGACTGGTGAAGAGAGTCAGTTTGGTAGACTGGTGAAGAGAGTCAGTTCAGTAGACTGGTGAAGAGAGTCAGTTGGGTAGACTGGTGAAGAGAGTCAGTTCAGTAGACTGGTGAAGAGGGTCAGTTGGGTAGACTGATGGAGAGAGTCAGTTGGGTAGACTGGTGAAGAGAGTCAGTTCGGTAGACTGGTGAAGAGAGTCAGTTCGGTAGACTGGTGAAGAGAGTCAGTTGGGTAGACTGGTGTAGAGAGTCAGTTGGATAGACTGGTGAAGAGAGTCCTATCGGTCCAAAAGGAGCATAGCCTTCCTATTCATCTAGAAGAAGCATGGTCTTCCTATACATCTAGAACAGTGATGTGCAATTAGTGGACCTCCAGCTGTTGCAAGTCCCATCATGCCTCTGGATGTCTTGCTTGTGGCAGAGTCTTGCTATGCCTCATGGGACTTGTAGTTGTGCAACAGCTGGAGGTCTGCTAATTGCATATGCAGCCCAGCAGGCCAGGTATGGTTCAGAAGGGGGTACGATTATCATTTCATTGGGTGATCCGAGGATCCGAGGACGACATGCCAGGCGAGGTCGCAGATTAACTTGTCATGAACTGGAAATCGATACATTGTTTGCCCCCCCCCCTTCTGAAACACACTAGGCCACATGCCCTCAACATGGGGTGGAAAAGCTTTGGGGTAGGGGGTTTCTACCTCTAAAAACCTTGTCTCTATGATTATAGGGACAAGAGCCTCTTCCCCACAACCCTGGCAGGTAGTTGTGGGGGGTCTGCAGTCAGAATCTGAAAGCCCCCTCTAACCACTTCTCGTCAAATGACGGCGGCTCTCTTTCAGGGATGATGCATGTGACGGTGCCCAGTTTAGCCACAACGTGGCGTGACCACGATCTCGGCAAAGAGCCGCGGCTGCCACTCTTTACCAATTTGATCGGCTGTGTCCAATCATGTCATGACTATACAATGGGAAAGCACAATCATTATGAATTGGGAAACCCAGCATCTCCAGGTGAAAGTCAGCAAGCTCCCAGCTATGGGCAGGGGCATTGACAGGTGTACAAAAGGTCTGGGGCTAGAGCCCATAGCAGCAAGAGTCATTCTTACATCAGAGTCCCCAGAGAGCCTTCACCTTACATCAGGGTCCCCAGAGAGCCCCCCCTTATGGTAGAGTACCCAGAGAGCCCCCCTAACATCAGGGTCCCCAGAGAGCCCCCTTTACATCTGCGTCCCCAGAGAGCCTCCCCCTTACATTGGGGTCCCCAGAAAGACTCCCCCATTTATCAGGGTCCCCAGAAAGCCTCCACACTTACATCAGGGTCCCCAGAGAGCCCCCATACATCAGGGTCCCCAGAGAGCCCCCATACATCAGGGTCCCCAGAGAGCCCCCATACATCAGGGTCCCCAGAGAGCCCCCATACATCAGGGTCCCCAGAGAGCCCCCCTTACATTAGGGACCCCAGAGAGCCCCTCTTTACATCAGAGTCCCCAGAGAACCCCCCTTACATCAGGCTCCCTCCCCAGAGAGCCCCTCCTTACATCAGGGTCCCTCCCCAGAGAGCCCCTCCTTATACATCAGGGTCCCCAGAGAGCCCCTCCTTACATCAGGGTCCCCAGAGAGCTCCTCTTTACATCAGGGTCCCCAGAGAGCCCCCCCTTACATCAGGGTCCCCAGAGACCCCTTCCTTACATCAGGGTCCCCAGAGAGCCCCTCCTTACATCAGGGTCTCCAGAGAGAGGGCGGGCAGTGAGAGATGATGTATTCTTTCTCGGCTGCACTGTGAGGGTGGAACAGAGGTGATGCAGGGTGGACGGTGCGAGATTATGTAATTTCTCTGCTGTCTTGCCAGCTCGGCTCTACCATGCTGTCTGCTCACTCTCCGGCTCTCCTGTGCTGCAGAGAGGCCATGGCCCAGTAGTGGTTGGGGGCCTGTGGTTGGGGGCCTCTGGGACTCTGGGCACCAGATTCGGGGCTATAGCCCTAAAAGCCACCCCCCTAGCGACGCCACTGGCTATGGGTAGTATTACAGGCTTAAGACTTTATATAACAGAATCTCTATACTTTGGGTGATCTTTCACCCCTGATACCGCCGCATTCAGGAAAACTGAATATAAATCTTCCATAAGATGGAACAATGATTATGAATTTGGTATCCCGACATCTCCAGGTGAGAGCCGGCAAGTTCCCAGGTATGAGGATTACAGGCTCAAGAGCTTAAAGAGCAGAACTCATATAATTCGGATGACTTTTAACCTCGAATGCTCAAGCTGGTGAGTGAGATTCAGAAAAAATTGGATACAAACCTTTCCTGGTGAGAGCTGGCAAGTTCCCAGGTAGGAGTATTATAGCCTCAAAACCTTAAATAACAGAACCTATGTACACTATATTGCCAAAAGTATTGGGACGCCTTAGCACGTACCGGAACTTTAACCACTTAAGCCCCGGACCAAAATGCAGGTAAAGGATTCGGCACTGCGTCGCTTTAACCGACAATTGCGCGGTCGTGCGACGTGGCTCCCAAACAAAATTGGCGTCCTCTTTTCCCCACAAATAGAGATTTATTTTGGTGGTAATTGATCACCTATGCGGTTTTTATTTTTTGCGCTATAAACAAAAATAGAGCGCCAATTTTGAAAAAAAATATCGATATTTTTTACTTTTTGCTGTAATAAATATATCCCAAATATATATATATATATATAAAAAAAAATGTTCTCAGTTTAGGCCGATATGTATTCTTTTACATATTTTTGGTAAAAAAAAATCGCAATAAGCGTTTATCGGTTGGTTTGCGCAAAATGTATAGCGTTTACAAAATAGGGGATAGTTTTGTTGCATTTTTATACATTTTTTTTTTTTACTACTAATGGCGGCGATCAGTGATTTTTTTCGTGACTGCAACATTATGGCGGACACATCGGACAATTTTGACACATTTTTGGGACCATTGTCATTTCCACAGCGAAAAGTGCTATAAAAATGCACTGTTTACTGTGAAAATGACAATTGCAGTTTGGGAGTTAACCACAAGGGGGCGCTGAAGGGGTTATATGTGACCTCATATGTTTTTCTAACTGTAGGGGGGTGGGGCTGTAGGTGTGATGTCATTAATTGTAATTCCCTATATAAGGGAACACACAATCAATGCGGGCGCCACAGTGAAGAGTGTTTACACGCGGCTCTCCCCGTTCTTCAGCTCCGGGGACGGATCGCAGGACTCCAGCGGCGATCGGGTCCGCGAGTCCCGCGGTCACGGAAGCTTCGGACCGGGTCGTGGGTGTGAGCACCCGCGACCCACGGCTGGGCACTAACAGAGGACGTACCTGTACGTGCATGTGCCCAGCCGTGCCAAATGTGCAGGAGGTGGTCCTTAACCTGCGTGAAATAACCTTTTATAGGTAAGGCGGCCTAATGAGTATGAATTAGGACTAAATACAGTAAAACCTTGATTTGCGAGCGTAATTCGTTCCAGAAACATGCTTGTAATCCAAAGCACTTGTATATCAAACCGACTTTCCCCATAAGAAATAATGGAAACTCAACTGATTCGTTCCACAACCATTTATTCATAGGTCCTTCAGTTTATAGTCCATATAAAAAGATTATAGCAATGTGATTGGTTGTGTGACCATAAAATAACCCCCCACAAGGGGATTAGCAGCAAAATCCAGCAGGAGCTCCAGAGAATAAAAGAGAAGAGAGGCTCCGCCTCTAAGTGTAGCAATAAGTTGCTAAATGATGTACCGTCATTATATGTAACCATATTGCTACACTTAGAGGCTCCTCTCTTTTCTACTCAGCTGTGACATGACGCTACTTGTATATCAAGTCATCGCTTGTACACCGAGGCAAAATTTATATAAAAAAAATAGCTTATCTTGCAAAACGCTCTCAAACCAAGTTACTCTCAAACCAAGGTTTTACTGTTATTCACCTTCTTTTATAAACCCAACTGCTGCTGGTTCTTGAAAAAAAAAAAAAAAAAAGGTTTGGAACGTCAACAGCTCGGCAGATACAAATCTTCGCCATCCTGCAATAAAAGTTGATTTTCCTCCCCCCCTTCGCCTCTTCCGATGATGAACGGCGTAACCCGGCCTTGACATGCTTCATTTCCATCGGAGGTCTCTGCGTCTAAAACACATCTGCAGTGATAAAAAAAAAAAAAAAATCCAATGTTGTTCCCCTACCTCTCTCAGCCTCCGCCGCAGACTTCTGCAGTCTGTAGTGTGACTAGACTGCAGGATTTTGCTGGATTGCTGAATTAAAAAGCCAACCCCCCCCCCCTAATTACCATCACAGCGCCGAGCCCGGCCACCTTCCGAAATAACCAACTCGCAGCACCGCAACTCGGGGGGGAAAAAAAGATTTAAACATTTTTAAAAAATAGAGGCAACTAGAAATTTAACCAGAAACCGGGAATTCGGGGGCATTCCACGTGGAAGATGGCGTTTATCCCACAGACCGCCGGATGTATGCTAAAGTCCGTCAGGGACCTCATCCCCCGAACCATCAGGAGGAGAACCAGACGTGAGTTTTGGGCTCTTTTTCTTCTTTTTCTGTATCATTTTTTCCTCTTTATATACCTTGTTTTATCTTTATATACATTGTATCCCTTTTATATACCTTGTATCCTCTTTATATACATTGTATCCCTTTTATATACCTTGTATCCTCTTTATATACATTGTATCCCTTTTATATACATTGTATCCTCTTTATATATACCTTGTATCTGAGATTTCCCGAAGTGTGTTTTGTTACATGTTGCTGGGATGGTTGTTATAATGTTTATTTATTTTTTATTATTATTGGTTGGATTTGTTTTTGTTTTATTTATAGTCTTGAAATATTTTGCTTTATAAACTGGTGAGATGAGATTCAGCAGATTGTGGATTGTTGGGGAAAAGGGTTTTATTTTTTATTTTTTTGGCTCTTAGGGCCACTATTCCCCCTACTGACACCAATGATGGGACACTATTCCTCCCACTGACACCAATGATGGGACACTATTCCTCCCACTGACACCAATGATGGGACACTATTCCTCCCACTGACACCAATGATGGAACACTATTCTTCCCACTGACACCAATGATGGGACACTATTCCTCCTACTGACACCAATGATGGGACACTATTCCTCCCCGCCGACACCAATGATGGGACACTATTCCTTCCACTGACACCAATGAGGGGACACTATTCCTTCCACTGACACCAATGATGGGACACTATTCCTCCCACTGACACCAATGATAGGACACTATTCCTCCTACTGACCCCAATGATGAGACACTATTCCTCCCACTGATACCAATGATGGGACACTATTCCTCCCACTGACACCAATGATGGGACACTATTCCTCCTACTGACACCAATGATGGGACACTATTCCTCCCACTGACACCAATGATGGGACACTATTCCTCCCACTGACACCAATGATGGGACACTATTCTTCCCACTGACACCAATGATGGGACACTATTCCTCCTACTGACACCAATGATGGGACACTATTCCTCCCCGCCGACACCAATGATGGGACACTATTCCTTCCACTGACACCAATGAGGGGACACTATTCCTCCCACTGACACCAATGATGGGACACTATTCCTCCCACTGACACCAATGATAGGACACTATTCCTCCTACTGACCCCAATGATGAGACACTATTCCTCCCACTGATACCAATGATGGGACACTATTCCTCCCACTGACACCAATGATGGGACACTATTCCTTCTACTGACACCAATGATGGGACACTATTCCTCCCACTGACACCAATGATGGGACACTATTCCTCCCACTGACACCAATGATGGGACACTATTCCTCCTACTGACACCAATGATGGGACACTATTCCTCCTACTGACCCCAATGATGAGACACTATTCCTCCCACTGATACCAATGATGGGACACTATTCCTCCTACTGACACCAATGATGAGACACTATTCCTCCTACTGACACCAATGATGGGGCACCATTCTTCTCATTTTCCAGTTCACATTAGGCAGAATTAGGGAAAATCGCGCCAAAGTGCGCAATGCGTTCTTGGGTGCCATTTTTCCTACCGGCAAATGAGCCACGATCGTCACACGACAGAATAGTTTGGCAATATATATACTGTATACACACACCCACAAACACACACGTATTAATAAATGTAAAAAAAAAAATATTAAAACTGGACGGTGGAGGTGGACATGTCTGTATTTATTTTTTATTTTTTTATTATTCTATTTTTGTATTTATTTTTTATTATTTTTTTATTATTATTATTATTATTTTATTTTTTTGGGGCCCCACTGAAGGCTTTAGTGAAATATCAGCAAGGGGGTATCTGCACTGCATGGGGTGATTGGGTAGTGCCCTGGCACAGCCCCTGAGCACATCCCCCCCTGAGCACAACCCCCCCCTGAGCACACCCCCCTGAGCACACACCCCCCTGAGCACACCCCCCCCCCTGAGCACACCCCCCTGAGCAAACCCCCCCTGAGCACACACCCCCCCTGAGCACCCCCCTGAGCACCCCCCTGAGCACACACCCCATGAACATATCCAATACTATTCAAAAAATATAATGTTCTTCATAAATTTCGATCAAACTGTATTCTGCTACATTTCTTTGGCAATAAAAAAAGAAAAAAAACAATAATTGTATATTGATCGGTTTGCGTGAAGGTTGTAGCGTCTACAGACTATGGGATGTATGCTGGGATTTTAATTTAGTTTATTTTTTTATATTAGTAATGGCGGCCATCAGCGGGCAATCTGACACTAACTAGGGTGGGAACTGCTACTGACATTACTGGTGACACTAATATGGTGAAACCTCAGATTGCGAGTAAAGCGGGTTAACGAGCGTTTCGCTATACAAGCATTTTTTTTTTTTTTTTTAGAAGTGGAGTTCCACCCAGAAAAAAATGTTTAGCCAAAAAATCCATTAAAAATATATATATTTTTTTAATACTCACCCGAAATACCTGTTGCTATGCGGAAGTCCGTAATCTGCCTCTTCCATAACCGCAGCCTTCTTCATCTTCTTCTAGTGCGGGGGTCTCCAAACTGCGGCCCGAGGGGCCAGATGTGGCCCTTTACTAGCCTTTATCCGGCCCTTGGGGCACTATTCCTCCCACTGACACCAACAATGGGGCACTAGGTTTTCCACTGATACCAATGATGGGATACTACTCCTCCTACTGATATCAATAATGGGGCACTACTCCTCCTACTGACCCCCAACCCTGAGGCCATATTTATTCTCACTGATGCTGGGCTCAGCACATTTTCTACCCCTGCTGGCCACAATCCGGCCCCCCTAAATTCTGAAGGACAGTAGACTGGCCCTTTGTTTGAAAAAGTTTGGATACCCCCTGTTCCAGTGAATGGGGCGCGCTGCTTTCTGGGAAGTGTGTGTAATCCCAGAGAGCAGCCGCCCATTCACAAGTCGGGGCGAGACTCACGCATGCGCAGCAGGAAACGGGCAGTGAAGCCGCAAGGCGTAGTGAATGGCGGCGCGTAACCTACACCAATCGAGGGATCGGCATCGGGGGGGGCCATCAGCGCGGGTGAGTAGGACAGGTAAGTGTCCTTATTAAAAGTCAGCAGCTACACTGTTAGTAGCTGCTGACTTTAAAAAAAAAAATGTGGGTGGAACCCCGCTTTAAATCCCAAATCGGTTTGTGATTGTTGTCTGGCAAAAAAAAAAAAAAAGCAGGATTCAAACCTCTGCGGTGTGCAGTACCGCATTTGGTCAGAGTTGCGGGGGCGCCAGAGCCAATCGGAGCCTTTTTGGAAATACTCGGAAACACTCCCTTCCCAAGCTTTTCTGAGTTGAGCCGAGCTGTCCCCGAGTGTTTCCGAGGCTATCCGGCGCCTCCCTAGCACCTCTGGCCACATGCGGTATTGCATGCCATAGAAGTCAACGTGGAACAAATTATCTTTGTTTCCATTGGCTTCAATGGGGAAACTCGCTTTGATATGCAAGTGCTTTGGATTACAAGCATTCTGATGGAATGGATTATGCTCGTAATAATCCAAGTTTCCACTGTACAGTGATCAGTGATTAATAATACGCACTGTCACTGTACTGATGACACTGGCTGGGAAGGGGTTAACATCTCAGGGGCAACCAAGGGGTTAAATATGTGCCCAACAATGTTTTCTGTACTGTGTGTGTAGCTTTTACTAAGCAATGTGTTGGGTTCTAAAAAAAAAAAAAACCTGAGCAAAGAAAGCCTGTCTCCTGCCAGCATGCTCTAGAGAGGGACCCTTTCTCTATGTGTGGAAGCAGTGGTCTCTCTGCAGTGGTCCAACACACCCCTGGCGGAGTCACAGCTAGACCTCTCAAATCAGCAGGTTGCATGAGCTGTGCTAATAAAATTATTAATAAAGGCAAAACGTATTTATCTTATTTTTTTTATTCGAGTTTTGGAGTGGTGAGGGGTTGGAACCCCTGTCTGGCTTTTATTGCTTGTTGCCGGGATGCTGTTGCTCTTTTGTTATTGGGCACTTTATTACTTTGTTTAATTTTTTTATTATTATTATTATTTCTGCCATTTAGAGTTCTCCCAAGTTAATTTAATATCTGAGCCCTGAGGAAGGGGGGCTCCGAAACGCGTTGGGCAGAAGGACGAATTGTTATGTCAAGCATCAATAGTGAAAGTTTTTGGATTGGTCTGGTGCTCTTTTTTATTATTTTTTTTGTAGGGTTGCACTGACAGGTGTCGGCGCTGATTCTAAGCATTTGTATGAGAATCGGTTGAAACGCGTCGACCCCTGCTTTCTCCCCAGGTGACTAGGAAGGGGGAAACGCATGTAAATCGCATTGAATTTTATTATGATGCAATGGAAATGCACTAAAAGCGCGACTGTGGAAAAGTCCGAAAGCCAGGACAGCAAATTCTCCTCCCTGCATGCAGAAATGTCTCCTGTATAAAATGTAATGATAATGATAATCGGTGTCGTGGTAATAATATATATGTGTTATGAGCAATGTACATGATCGACAACATGCAATTTATTAATGTGAGCGGCGTCCGTCCGATCATCCGATCGCCATCCTCTGTGTCCTGTGCCCAGATCTCTGTGTTTTCTATTTGTCCTTCCATGTTTGATTGTCCCGGGAATTCTGCGCCCTTCTCCGGGATCCCATCTCATTATTCCTCCCCGCTGTACCCAGAATCCTCTATTCCTACCATAGAACGATTCCCTACCGCGATACTACCTGACACCCCGACAGCGAAATCCTCCGTCCGCACCGCACGCTGGTCTGTGCGTCCAATCAGGGATCTCATTTATAACTTTATATAGTATAAGTAACATATTGTAATATAGTCATATTGTGTAGTAACATGTAATATAGTATAGGTTAGTAACATATAGTAATATAGGGCCAGATTCTCAGAGGCGTTACGACGGAGTATCTCAGATACCCCGTCGTATCGCCTTTTTTTTTGTCTCGTATCTATGCGTGTGATGCTGTGCATCACTTTTGCATAGATACGCTTCTACATCCGACAAGTCTAATACCATTACACTTTCGGATCGTAGGTGTAATGACAACTCCGGCCACTAGATGGCCTTTACGTTGTTTTTTCATTTGCATATGCAAATGAAGTAGTACGCCGATTCTCGATCGCTTTTACGTTGCCCCGTCGTCGCGTACGTCGTTTTCGTTCGCGTAAGGTTACCCCAGCTTCTATATGGAGTAACCTTACGAGGTCCCGTCGGATGCCGTCGTGTCCCGTCGGATGCCATGTTAAGTATGGCCTCGGGACCGCGTCGTGTTGTGCGTCGTTTACGTCGTTTGCGTACGTCCGTCGATTCTCAATGGGGCTGGCGTACGCTGCGATTACGTCGTTTACATTGAGAAAATGTGACGTCCTTTGGAGCATGCGCACTGGGCTTTTTCCCCGGCCGGTGCATGCGCAGTTCGTTCGACGCGGGGGCGCGCTTAATTTAAATACAAGCCGCCCCATTTGAATTGCGCGGGTTTACGCTTGGCGATTTACGAGACGCCGGCGAAAACTACGGAGCAAGTGCTTTGAGAATAAAGCACTTGCTCTAGTACGCAGCGGCGGCGTAGTGTAAATGGCTTACGTTACGCCGCCGAATATATATGAGAATCTGGCCCATAGTGTAGAATAGTATAGTAACATTTGATAACAACATATTGTATAGTATAGCTTAGTAACATGTAATATAGTGTAGTCTAGTATAGTAACATATAATTTAGTAGTATAGTATCGTTTAGTAACATATATTATAGTAATATAGTATAGTAACATATAGTAACATTGTAGCATAGTAATATAGTGTAGTATAGTAACATATAGTAACATTGTAGCATAGTAATATACTATATTATTATTATTATTATTATTATATTATTATACAGGATTTATGTGGCGCCAACAGTTTACGCAGCGCTTTACAATATAAAAGGGAGACAATACAATAAAATACAAGCGGATTACGAGGGCCCTGCTCAGAAGAGTTTACAATCTAATAGGGGTGGGGCAGGTGGTACAAAAAGTTGTAACTGTGGGGGGATGGGCTGGTGGAAGTGGTAAAAGATTAGTTGGAACATCGTAGCATAGTAACATAGTAATATAGCATAGTATAGTAACATATCGTAGCATAGTAATATAGTGTAGTATAGTAACATAAAGGAACATAGTAACATAGTAATATAGTATAGTATAGTAACATATAGTAACATTGTAGCATAGTAATATAGTGTAGTATAGTAACATTGTAGCATAGTAATATAGTAATATAATATAGTAATATATGGTAGCATAGTAATATACTATATTATTATTATATTATTATACAGGATTTATGTGGCGCCAACAGTTTACGCAGCGCTTTACAATATAAAAGGGAGACAATACAATAAAATACAAGCGGATTACGAGGGCCCTGCTCAGAAGAGCTGACAATCTAATAGGGGTGGGGCAGGTGGTACAAAAGGTTGTAACTGTGGGGGGATGGGCTGGTGGAAGTGGAAAAAGATTAGTTGGAGACGTGATGGGCTTCCCTGAAGAGGTGAGTTTTCAGGGATCGCCTGAAGGTAGCAAGAGTAGGAGGATAGCCGGACAGGTTGAGGTAGTGAGTTCCAGAGGATGGGAGAGGTACTGGAGAAATCCTGGAGACGAGCATGGGGAGGAGGAGACGAGAGAGCTTGACAGTAGGAGGTCTTGGGAAGAGCGGAGAGGACGGTTTGGGATATGTTTGGAGACGAGATAGTATAGTAATATATCGTAGCATAGTAATATAGTATAGTATAGTAACATACAGTAACATTGTAGCATAGAAATATAGGGCCAGATTCAGGTAGATGGGAGCATCTTTGCTCCAGAGTAACGCTTCTCATTTACGTTACTCTGCCGAAATTTTAGGAGCAAGTGCTGTTATTCATGAAGCACTTGCTCCTAAAGTTGCGGCAGCGCATCGCAAATGAGCCGGCGGAATTCAAATTGGGCGGGTACGGGGCGTGTAGTATGCTAACTAAGCGCGATCCCGCGGCGAACGTACTGCGCATGCGTCGAGTGTCAAAGCATCCCCGTGCGCATGCTCCAAATTCTGTGAATGAACGTCAATGACGTCACATTCCCATTCAGGAACTTTTTACGCAAGCGACGCCATTTTTTTTTTTCCGACGCGATGACGACGCCTATACCTAACATAGGATACTCCACTAGGGGGCTGCTTTATCTATGCGCCGCGTATCGCTTCCGGAAACGTCGTAACGTCACTGCGTCGCGCCCGAATTCGCTCGTGAATTGCCGATTTCCGCTCATTAACATATTTTTTGATCGTAAATCGGCGGGAACGCCCCCGGCGCCATTTTTAAGTTGAAGTAACGATGCGATGGCGAAATTCAATTACGCCGATCGCATCGGAACTCCAACCCGGCGTTTCTTGTTTTCTGGTTACAGAAAACAAAAACGCCGGCTTAAAGTGACAGTTAGGCTGGCGGATCCATTGATCCGCCAGCCTAACTCTACCTGAATCTGACCCATAGCATAGTATAGTAACATATTGTAGCATAGTAATATATGGAGCCGTGTTCTGTAAATCTGTTGAACCTCCAAGAGGTCCAGTGACAGTGCACGCTTCTAAAGAAGCCCGATATGGAGAAACACGTGCAAAACCTGCGGCCCCGCCCACCTCACTTTTACCGTCCCAGTTTTGCTCTCGGCCATTTACAAATAAAATTGCAATTTTTTGTAAATGACGGTTCTATGGGCCGTTTGCAGTTCCCGTCGTGAATTTCTCATCGATGTGTCATTTTATTTTATTTTTGCACCGGTTCTTATAATTCCCCATCCCCCACCCCACCAATAAAAAGCTTTTAACCTTGCGCTACACGGAGAGCGGATGCTAAAAGCTTTTTTTTTCCTGGCGGTGAGAAGTTTCTATAAGAGAACAGTTGATGATTGGGATGCAATTAAACCCAAAGCGCCATCCGCTGTAATGAGGTAATTAGAGACATTTAGGAGGTTTTCACGACGCGGTGGGAGTTTAGTTTTAATGTTTTTTTTGCCAACGTTGGCTTTGTTTTGCATCAAGCGCAGAAAGATCCCACTTTAGAAGAACATTAATATATTCTAGGAGTTCAAATTATCATAAAACGTCTCCTGAGATATCTGGAGATGTGATATGATGATGTCATAGAGTGTTAGGCATAGGAAACGCCCCCTCTCATAGGGTCTTCGGTACAGGAAAGGCCCCCTCTCATAGGGTGTTAGGTACAGGAAACGCCCCCTCTCATAGGGTGTTAGGTACAGGAAACGCCCCCTCTCATAGGGTGTTAGGTACAGGAAACGCCCCTTTCATAGGGTGTTATGTACAGGAAACACCCCTCTCATAGGGTGTTATGTACAGGAAACGCCCCTCTCATAGGGTGTTAGGTACAGGAAATGCCCCCTCTCATAGGGTGTTATGTACAGGAAACGCCCCCTCTCATAGGGTGTTAGGTACAGGAAACGCCCCCTCTCATAGGGTCTTCGGTACAGGAAAGGCCCCCTCTCATAGGGTGTTATGTACAGGGAACGCCCCTTCTCATAGGGTGTTAGGTACAGGAAACGCCCCCTCTCATAGGGTGTTAGGTACAGGAAACGCCCCCTCTCATAGGGTGTTAGGTACAGGAAACGCCCCCTCTCATAGGGTGTTATGTACAGGAAACACCCCTCTCATAGGGTGTTAGGTACAGGAAACGCCCCTTTCATAGGGTGTTATGTACAGGAAACGCCCCCTCTCGTAAGGTGTTAGGTACAGGAAACGCCCCCTCTCATAGGGTGTTAGGTACAGGAAACGCCCCTCTCATAGGGTCTTCGGTACAGGAAACGCCCCCTCTCATAGGGTGTTAGGTACAGGAAATGCCCCCTCTCATAGGGTGTTATGTACAGGAAACGCCCCCTCTCATAGGGTGTTATGTACAGGAAACGCCCCCTCTCATAGGGTGTTATGTACAGGAAAGGCCCCCTCTCATAGGGTGTTATGTACAGGAAAGGCCCCCTCTCATAGGGTGTTAGGTACAGGAAACGCCCCCTCTCATAGGGTGTTAGGTACAGGAAATGCCCCCTCTCATAGGGTGTTATGTACAGGAAACGCCCCCTCTCATAGGGTGTTATGTACAGGAAACGCCCCCTCTCATAGGGTGTTATGTACAGGAAAGGCCCCCTCTCATAGGGTGTTATGTACAGGAAAGGCCCCCTCTCATAGGGTGTTAGGTACAGGAAACGCCCAATCTCATAGGGTGTTATGTACAGGAAAGGCCCCCTCTCATAGGGTGTTAGGTACAGGAAACGCCCCCTCTCATAGGGTGTTATGTACAGGAAACGCCCCCTCTCATAGGGTGTTAGGTACAGGAAACACCCCTCTCATAGGGTGTTAGGTACAGGAAACGCCCCCTCTCATAGGGTGTTATGTACAGGAAACGCCCCCTCTCATAGGGTGTTAGGTACAGGAAACGCCCCGCCTCTCATAAGGTGTTAGGTACAGGAAACGCCCCCTCTCATAGGGTGTTATGTACAGGAAACGCCCCCTCTCATAAGGTGTTAGGTACAGGAAACGCCCCGCCTCTCATAGGGTGTTCGGTACAAGAAATGCCTCTTTCATAGGGTGTTATGTACAGGAAAGGCCCCCTCTCATAGGGTGTTAGGTACAGGAAACGCCCCCTCTCATAGGGTGTTAGGTAAAGGCAAGCAAAGGGGCCACAGTTTGGAGACCACTGCCATAATTGCAATGCGTGAATGACCCTTGTGACGGCCCCAATGGTACGATTGTTCGATATAATGATCAATTCAATGGCGATTTTGCTCTACGAAGGATCATTTTCGTCAACAAAGGTTCATCCATCATGTTGGGTAAAAACCCAACCCAATCTTTTCTTTTTGTTGCGTTCAGTGCCGAAAAAAAAAGTCTACGATTGGTTGTTGATGTATAAAGTCGTGTTTGGCCAAAAACATTATTTTTTTTTTTTTCATCATTTGTGCTGGAAAATGCATGACCACGCCCTTAAGCCCTTCACCACTTCCCGTGTCACGTGACTGTCCCCATCCATCTCGTCCCCGCCATCTTTTTCTGTCTACAGACACAAGTCCGCTGGTTGTTCTTCACGCTCTCACGATCCTGCTGTCTCAGCTTCCTCACCTTTCCTTCCAGTCTCTGTCCTTGTCCTCCATCCCCCCCCCCCCCCTGTATTAATAAATTGCATGTTGGAGATCGTTTTACTTGCTGACCACTTGCTTGCCTCCCTTTTTCTTTTTCTTTTAGTTGCCGCGCCATCAAACTGCGCGAGAGGATCACAGCTCAACTTGTCATGAACGCCAAATTACGTATTCGGCAATAGCTTGTTCTATTTTATTAGAGCTCTGTCTGGGATCACCGGTTATAGACTACGAGACATATCTAGGCCGTGTACAATAAAAAAAAAAAAAAAGACACCCACACCGGTGATTTTTTCCTCCATCAAAGTTTGAACGCAAAGTGAAGGCCAGTTTATAAATACAGCCTTCGGAGGAGGAGGCCTTCTGAGAAAAGACGGACTCTTATCTCCTGGACTATATTAGTAGTTGATCGATGCGTACCGAATAGATGAACTCATTCTGTTCATCCCCCGAAACAAGAGTTCATTGAGGTTCCTCTGTAGGGAAATCAGGTTTCTCGCCTACCTTTTTGTCCGTAAAAAACACGTGGAAGAGAGAAAACCCCCCCTTTGGAACGTAGATAAGATGCGTTCCTTAACTGTCTTGACTTTAGATGAAAGCCGGGAAAGACCAGTTGTCTCATTATGAAATGAATTGCCTCAGAGGCGGCTCTCTAATTAGGCGAATTAAGGGGTTGCCTAAGGCCTCGCGATCACAGGGGGGGCCCCGCAAACCACCTAATTTGCCTAATTAAAGAGCTTGAGATGGGTAGGGATAACAGTGCCTGGGTGGCTGGAGGACAGGTTGAGTACCAGAGCTTCCGCTTCTACTGAACTGGCTGCTCTGTATCACATTTCCTGTCCTGTGTGCTCCTCCGAGGTGTCTCTCTTCAGGTCTCTCTCTAATTCCCCATAAAAAAACTGCTCAGCCCAGAGTCATCCCCAGCCAGAGCTCCCCCCCGTTTTCCTTGAGCTGTGAATGATTGACCTTCCAGCTGATGGTACCTTCATAGTTCCTGGGTCAACACCAATGCCCTCGCCCCCCAACAAAGCCATTGTCAGGGTCTCACTGTCTAAACCAGACATTCTCAACTAGGGATCCTCAAGAGGTTGCTAGGGGTTTCCTTGAGCTGTGGTTGATTGACCTTCCAGCGGGTGGTGTCTGCCTAGTTCCTGGGAGAACACAAAGCGCCTTTTGCCCCCCACAAAGCCATTATCAGGGTACCACTTTCTAAACCAGCCATTCTCAACTAGGGATCCTCAAGAGGTTGCTTGGGGTTTACTTGAGCTATGGTTGATTGACCTTCCATCAGATGGTGCCTACATAATCAGTGTACTATGGTCTAAGCCAAACATTCTCAACTAGGGAACCTCAAAAGGTTGCTAGGGATTTCCTATAGCTGTGGTTGATTGACCTTTAAGCTGATAGTTCCTGGGTCAACACCAGTACCCTTATCCCCCACAAAGCCATTATCAGGGTACCACTTTCTAAACCAGCCATTCTCAACTAGGGATCCTCAAGAGGTTGCTAGGGGTTTCCTTGGGCTATGGTTGATTGACCTTCCAGCTGATGGTGTCTGCCTAGTTCCTGGGAGAACGCCAAGTGCCTTCGCCCCCCCCCCCCTCACAAAGCCATTATCAGGGTACCACTGTCTAAACCAGCCATTTTCAACTAGGGATCCTCAAGAGGTTGCTAAGGGTTTCCTTGAGCTGTGGTTGATTGACCTTCCAGCTGATAGTTCCTGGGTCAACACCAGTGCCTTCGCCCCCACAAAAACATTATCAGGGTACCACTTTCTAAACCAGCTATTGTCAACTATGATCCTCAAGGTTGCTAAGGGTGTGCTGTAGCTATGGTTAATTGGCCTTCCAGCTGATGGTGCCTGCATAGTTCCTGGGTCAACTCCCATGCCTTCGTCCCCCACAAAGCAATTATCAGGGTACCACTGTCGAAATCAGCTGTTAATAAGCAGGACCTGCCCGAATCCTAGGGTTCCTCAAGAAGTTGCAAGGGATTCCTTGAGCTGTGGCACATTGACCTTTCATCTGATGATACCTGCATAGTTCCTGGGTCAACACTGGTTCCTTTGCCCTCCCAAAGCCATTATCAGGGTACCACTGTCTAAACCAGCCATTCTCAACTAGGGATCCTCAAGAGGTTGAAAAGGGTTCCTTGAGCTATGGTTGATTGACCTTCTAGCTGATGGTGCCTGCATAGTTCCTGGGTCAACTCCAGTGCCTTAGCCCCCCCCCCCCCCGCATAGCCATTATCAGGGTACCACTTCCTATATCAGCTGTTCTCAACCAGGACTCCCTAGAACCAAAGGGTTCCTCAAGAGTTTGTCAGAGGTTCCTTGAGCTGTGGTTGATTGACCTTCTATCTGGTGCCTGTATAGTTCCTGGGTCCACTCCAGTGCCTTCACCCCCCACAAAGCCATTGTCAGGGTTCCATTTCCTAAATCAGCTGTTCTCAACTAGAACTCCCTGGAACCCTAGGGTTCCTCAGAGGGTTGCTAGGGGTTCCTTGAGCTGTGGCTGGCTGGCCTTCCATCTAATGGTACCTGCATAATTCCTGGGTCAACTCCAGTGCCTTTGCCCCCCACAAAGCCATTATCAGGGTACCGCTGCCATTCTCAACTAGGGCTGCCTGGAACCCAAGGGTTCCTCAGGAGGTTTCTATGGGTTCCTGAGCTGTGGCTGATTGACCTTCCATCTGGTGCCTGCATAGTTCCTGGGTCAACTCTCTCATCTAGGGCTCCTGAAACCAATTTTTGCAATTTCGAATCTCGAATTTTCTAAATTTTCAAATCTTCAAGTTTCCGAAATTCTGAAAGTCAGAATTTCCGAAATTCTGAGATTCAGAACTTACGAAATTCTAAATTCACAAATTTTTGAAAATTCGGAAATTTGAAAATTCGGAAATTCTAAAAAAGAAAATCCGGGAATTCAAAAATCGAATTTTCGATATTTCACATCTCTGAATTTTAGATTTTCGAATTTTAGATTTTCGAATTTTGCAATTTTGAATCTCGAATTTTCGAAATTTAAAATTCTCACAATTTAAACACTGAACTGATAACATTTAAAAGGCCTCTAAAGTGTCACCTATGGAAAATTTCAATTTACGAAATTCTGAATTTACGAAATTCTAAAAAATTCTGAATTTACGGAATTCAAAATTTACAAAATTCTAAAAAATTCTGAATTTACGGAATTCTAAATTTACTAAATTCTAAATTTACGAAATTCTAAAAAATTCTGAATTTACGGAATTCTAAATTTACGGAATTCTAAATTTACTAAATTCTAAAAAATTCTGAATTTACGGAATTCTAAATTTACTAAATTCTAAATTTACGAAATTCTAAAAAATTCTGAATTTAAGAAATTCTAAATTTAAGAAATTCTAAATTTATGAAATTCGAAAATTCAGAAATTTCAGAAATCCGAAAATCCTGAAATTGAAAAATTCGGAAATTTCGGAATTAACGAATTTGTCAAAAATCTTTAAAAAACAACTGAATTATTACCTAAACTAATTGCACATGGCGCAACGTAGGCATGTGTGGTATCGTCGCGAACGTCGAAGCAAAAGCGATAATTCTAGAACCATAATTCCCAACTGATAACCTGTAAAAGGTCTCTAAAGTGTGACCTATGGAGGAATTCGCACAATTTTTTTAATTCCTGGTATGTTTGGTATCTGTTTACTCAACGTGACCCAATTTTTTTTATACTTTGGGTATCACATTGTGCCCTACAATTCATTTTAGTGTATTTTTTTTTCCTGACAACTGCCACCATTTTATTCTCCAGGGTCTTTGCCATTTATACATTTGGCAGGTTTAGCAAAAAAAAAAAGTGGATTGTAACATTAATTGGCAGATACTTTACCTGGACTGTAAACACATTTCAGAGAGGTGTTGTGTACCCGATCAATAATTAATGTTACCGACCACAATGTATCGATTTCCAGTTCATGACAAGTTAATCTGTGACCTCGCCTGGCATGTCGTCCTCGGGTCCTCGGATTCTCGGATCACCCAATGAAATGATTTGTGTTTTTTATTTATTTTATATATATATATTTTGTGAATGACGCTGTTCAATTATCTAATGTCATCGATCACTGCTTCCAATAAAAGTGTACCTGTCATCCATACACTTAGCCAGGGGAGGTTATTGAGAGCAAAATCAATACTCGGCTTAGGAATCAGTAACATCAGCGAGAAATTAATCACTTTGAGGTTTATTAATAAATAAATCATAGAGCTAGTCATCTTAGGGAAACTGCAAGTACGTTTGTTCTGTGCAAATTTGGGCAAAACTCAAATGTTTTTCGTTTTTTTTTTTCCTCTCCGGGTTGAATATAATTTATTTATAAAAAATAGAGTAAATCAGGAAAATACTGTATCATGGTCACTAGATGGCGCTGATGATCATAAAATGTAAACAATCATCTACCGTATATTCCCGAATATAAGCCGAGGCACATAATTTTACCACAAAAACTGGGAAAACGTATTGACTCGAGTATAAGCCTAGGGTGTCCATCTGCTTTCCTCACTGTGCCCATGCCTCACTGTTCTCATGCCTCACTGTGCCCATGCCTCACTGTTCCCATGCCTCACTGTTCCCATGCCTCACTGTGTCCATGCCTCACTGTTCCCATGCCTCACTGTGCCCATGCCTCACTGTGCCCATGCCTCACTGTGTCCAAGCCTCACTGTGCCCATGCCTCACTGTGTCCATGCCTCACTGTTCCCATGCCTCACTGTTCCCATGCCTCACTGTTCCCATGCCTCACTGTGCCCATTCCTCACTGTGCCCATGCCTCACTGTGCCCATTCCTCACTGTGTCCATGCCTCACTGTGCCCATGCCTCACTGTGCCCATTCCTCACTGTGTCCATGCCTCACTGTGCCCATGCCTCACTGTGTCCAAGCCTCACTGTGTCCAAGCATCACTGTGTCCATGCCTCACTGTGTCCAAGCCTCACTGTACCCATGCCTCACTGTGCCAATGCCTCACTGTGTCCATGCCTCACTGTGTCCATGCCTCACTGTGTCCATGCCTCACTGTGCCCATGCCTCACTGTGTCCAAGCCTCACTGTGCCCATGCCTCACTGTGCCCATGCCTCACTGTGTCCATGCCTCACTGTGTCCATGCCTCACTGTGCCCATGCCTCACTGTGCCCAAGCCCCACTGTGTCCATGCCTCACTGTTCCCATGCCTCACTGTGTCCATGCCTCACTGTGCCCATGACTAGACCGACGTTTAACATGGGAGTCTATGGAAGGGGTGCCCGGCCGTAGTTCCCCCGGACAACAAGCTTTGCACACTTGTAGAGGAGAAATGGGGCTACATGTGTGACAAGTTCCGGGTCTAGGAGACCTACGACCGGCTGGTACCGGGTCCCCAAATTTACCGAAGAAATTACCGTTTAACATGGGAGTCTATGGAAGGGGAACAATCGGTGCTCCCTGGCCGTAGCTCCCCCGGACAACAAACTTTGCACACCTGTAGAGGAAGAGTGGTGCTACATGTGTGCCAAGTTTGGGGTCCCCAAAGTCCAGGAGATCAGGCGCAAAAAGGTGACTCAAGTGTAAGCCGAGGGGGGCAATTTCAGCACAAAAAAATGTGCTTAAAAACTCGGCTTATATTCGAGTATATACGGTATTATGATCGTCGGCTCCATCTAGTGGCCGTAGTGTAATATTTCTAATTTTTATAATTATTGGCTCCATCTAGTGGCCGTAGTGTAGTATTTCCCATTTACAATAATCATCACCGCCATCTAGTGGCCATAATATACAATTTCTCATTTATAATAATCATTATCGCCATCTAGTGGCCATAATATATTATTTCTCATTTATAATAATCATTAGCGCCATCTAGTGGCTATAGTATAGTATTTTAAATTTATGACGATCATTAACTCTATCTAGTGGCCATAGGTATAGTACAGCGGAACCTCGGTTTACGAGTAACGCGGTCAACAAGCGTTTTGAAAGACGAGCAACTTAAAAAAAAAAAAATTCTGACTCGGTTTGCGAGTGTTGTCTGGCAAAACTAGCAGAATTCAGGCTAATGGGGTGTGCAGTATCGCATTTAGCCAGAGGTGGGGGCACGGGTGACGTTCGGAAATACTCAGAACCACTTGGAAATACTCGGAAACACTCTGAGATAATCAGTTCCTAAATGTTTCCGAGCCTTTCCGAGGGTTTTCCCAGATCAGCTGAGCTGTCCCTGAGTATTTCCGAGGCTCTCTGGCGTCCCCCCCCCACCTCTGGCCACATGCGGTATTGCATGCCATAGAAGTCAATGCGGAACAAATTATCTTGGTTTCTATTGACTTCTATGGGGAAACTCGCTTTGCTATGCAAGCGCTTTGGATTACAAGCATTCCCCTAAAACGGATTATGCTCGCAATCCGAGGTTCCACTGGATTTCTCATTTATGATGATCATTAGCTCCATCTAGTGGCCATAGTATAGTGTTTCTCATGTATGATGATCATCAGCTCCATCTAGTGGCCATAGTATAGTACTGTATTTCTCACTAATGATGATCATTAGCTTCATCTAGTGGCCATAGTATAGTATTTCTCATTTATGGTGATCATTAGCTCCATCTAGTGGCCACAATGTGGTATTTCTCATTTAGGATGAACGTCAGCTCCATCTAGTGGCCATAACATGGAATTTCTCATTTACGTTGATCTTAAAGAGGGGGTTCACCCTTAAAACCACTTTCTCCCATCCCATCCAGCATACTGGCGTCAGCGCCAGTAAGCTGTCTTTTTATTTTTTTTATCGGTGTACTTACTTCTTAATAGCTAATTTAATTTTCGTCCTAGCGCGGTATATGGCGCCGCTATATCGCGTCACGCCTTACGAAAACAGCCAACTAGCACTCGGCTGTTCTCGGCACTGTATGGCGCCTGAGCACAGACCCAGGAGCTGACTGCGCAGGCGCCGTATATAGCCGCGTCACGCCCTCCGAAAAAAGCCGAAATAGGCTGTATACGGCGCCTGCGCAGTCAGCTCCTGGGTCTGTGCGCAGGCGCCGAGAACAGCCGAGTGCTAGTCGGCTGTTTTCGGAAGGCGTGACGCGATATAGCGGAGCCATACACCGCGGTAGGACGAAAATGAAATTAGCTATTAAGAAGTAAGTACACCGTTTTAAGGGTGAACCCCCTCTTTAAGAAGGGAGGACCCCCACCATGCCAACATCCAACTGTTATAGAAAAAAGGATTGGAGGGGTAACTAAGACTTTCTAAAAAAAAAAAAGCAGACTGTGTGCATAACACAAGACAGTGTATATATATATATATATAACTTTATTACAAAAAATTTAAAAATACACAAAAATATGACCAAATATGAAAAAAATATGAAAACAAAAACAACACCCTCTACTAGACAAGGTCAACAGATACCCAATCAACAGGCACGGAGGCATGGATCCTTTCATGGAATTGGTGAGAAGTCCACCAATGCACAGAAAGAAGTATACGTATAGATCAAAGAGTCTGGCCTATGAACTCCTCCATGCTTGCTTGTCAACGCGTTTCGCACATCTAATTTCTTCCTCAGGACATACTGAGTAGGTGCTGATTGTCCTTGAACCTGGGCGACCCCCAACAAGACAAAAGGAAAAGCCAAATCAATCCTTCCATGGGATCAAAGTCCAAGTATTACAGGCGTTCAAGTCCTATATATGACACCTGGACCTGTGGGGATCCTCTGTCCAGGGTGACCAAAAGAAACTTGTGTGATGTTTTCAGTACCTGAGTTTCGAGGCCGATCAGCACCTACTCAGTGTGTACTGAGGAAGCAATTAGAATGCGCGAAACGCGTTGACAAGCAAGCATGGAGGAGTTCATAGGCCTGACTCACCAATTCCATGAAAGGATCCATGCCTCCATGTCTGTTAATTGGGTATCTGTTGACCTTGTCTAGTAAAGGGTGTTGTTGTTGTTTTATCATATTTATGTGTATTTTTAAACGTTTTTTAATAAAGATATATATATTTATTAGAATCACTGCCTAAGAGTCTTAGCTACTCCTTCAATCCTTTTTCATCTATGATGATTGATCGTCAGCGCCATCTAGTGGCTATAGTGTGGGATTTCTCATTTATGTTGATCGTTAGCTCCATCTAGTGGCCATTAAGTGGGATTTCTCATTTATGTTGATCGTTAGCTCCATCTAGTGGCCATAGTGTGGGATTTCTCATTTATGTTGATCGTCAGCTCCATCTAGTGGCCATTAAGTGGGATTTTACCAATACTTTTTTTTCTGAATGAATAACATTTGACCTGTATAGGAAATAGAACATTTGATTTTGCCCCATTCGCACAGAACAAATGTATTTGCAGTATCAAAGGTCGAATAGTTCAGCTTTTTTTTATATATATATACCCCTTTCCTTTTAAGCCAATGTTACCATTTTCTAATAAATGTATAGGATTTTCTTTAAAAAGAAACACTGTGGTTACAAAGCTCAACAGCACTGCCACCTGCTGGTGGTACAAGCACAGTGCAGCCATGACATATGATGGTTCTCTATGAAAACAGTGGTTAGCTTTCTGTCCGCCGAGACCCCCCCTCCAGCCAAAACTATAAACCTGCAGAGACTTAGGAAGAGTAAAAAAAAACTTCTGTCAAGTTTGTCCACGACCCTACTGAGGAAATCCCACCTCCCTTTTCTCCCTGTGACAACAGAGCAAAGAATGAGGGGAGCCGTTGTCACCATAGAGAATAATAAACGTGACAGAGGTTCTAACCCTGCCTGGTTTGTTCCAGTCTGGGTACCCTCTAGAGCAGGGGTCTCAAACTGGCGGCCCTCCAAACTACAAGTCCCATAAGGCATTGCAGGATGGTGGTGACGGCTGGAGGGCCACCAGTGTGAGACCCCCTGCCCTAGGGAGAACTTCCCCACTTTATTCTCAAGGAAATCCCCCTAATGAGTAATACAAACCTGACAGGGGCTCTATCCTCGCCTACCTTAGTCCAAAACTAAAAACAAAGTTGGACTGGAGTTTGGCTTTAAACAACAGTAGGCTCCTGGTGGGCGGGACCACATGGAATGCCACCTATGAAATAATAGAAGGGCATTGTGCATAAAAATCCATTTAGGAGGGTCTTAAGCTCACTATACACGTTACACTCCACCACAATCCACCACAAGCCACCACAAGCCACCACAATCCACCACTCGTCACCACAATCCCCCACAAGCCACCACAATCCACCACAATCCCCACCACAGTCCACCGCAATGCACCGCAATCCACCGCAAGCCACCACAATCCACCACAAGCCACACCAAGCCACCACAAGCTACCACAAGCCACCAAAATCCACCACAAACCATCACAAGCCATCACAAACCATCACAAGCCACCACACACCTCCACAAGCCACCACAATCCACTACAATCCACCACAAACCTCCAAAAGCCACCACAAGCCACCAGAATCCACCACAAGACACCACAACCCATCACAATCCACCACAATCCACCACAAGCCACCACAATCAACCTCAAGCCACCACAATCCACCACAAGCCACCACAATCCCCACAAGCCACCACAATCCACCACAAGCCACCACAATCCACCACAAGCCACCACAATCCCCACAAGCCAACACAAGCCACCACAAGCCACTACAATCAACCACAAGTCACCACAAGCCTCCAGAATCCACCACAAGACACCACAATACACCACAAGCCACCACAATCAACCTCAAGCCACCACAAGCCCCCACAATCCACCACAAGTCACTACAATTCTTCGTAAGCCACCACAATCCACCACAAACCACCACAAGCCACCACAAGCCACCACAAGCCCCACAAGCCACCACAATCCACCACAAGCCACCACAATCCCCACAAGCCACCACAATCCACCACAAGCCACCACAATCCACCACAAGCCACCACAATCCCCACAAGCCAACACAAGCCACCACAATCCACCATAAACCACTACAATCAACCACAAGTCACCACAAGCCTCCAGAATCCACCACAATCCAGCACAAGACACCACAATACACCACAAGCCACCACAATCAACCTCAAGCCACCACAAGCCCCCACAATCCACCACAAGTCACTACAATTCTTCATAAGCCACCACAATCCACCACAAACCACCACAATCCCCACAAGCCACCACAATCCACCATAAACCACCACAAGCCACCACAATCCACCATAAACCACCACAATCCACCATAAACCACCACAATCCACCATAAACCACCACAAGCCACCACAATCCCCACAAGCCACCACAATCCCCACAAGCCACCACAATCCACCATAAACCACCACAAGCCACCACAAGCCACCACAATCCACCATAAACCACCACAAGGCAACCCAAGAAACCCTCTCGCTAATGCTGACCTCCTGAAATTCGGTATCGGCATAGGGTTGGGGTTCCCCCCTCATGTGTCAGTGCTGGGATCTGGTGATGGGTCCTGTACTGAGAACTGCATTGTGGGAGGTGGCGGGCTGATGTGCAGGGTGCCCCTTTCCAGTGGTGGTCCAGCTTGGCCGACGTAATAAGAGGAGCCACCTTGCGTGTCTGGCTTGGTAGGGTCACTTTCAACATGGAGCCAATCAGGCAAAAGATCTGCAGTGGTGACAGGTACACTTTTCTGAAATAAATTATAAGCTGAGTATAAAGAAAAGGATAAAACTAATGACTTTGGACCTTTTTATAGAGAATTTGGGGTCAGTAAAACTCAGAAGAGTCCTTACTTAATATCTTATTACAGATCCGATTGGGGGATGGGAAGCAGCTTGTATTTTATAACTCGATATTGTTTCCTGAATCCGGTTG
>CM056056.1:13758122-13824854 GCA_029574335.1 Rana kukunoris
AAGGCAATGGCGGCGAATCTGCGATTTTTTTATCGTGACTGCCACTTTATGGCCAAAAACATCGGACACTTTTGACACATTTTTGGGACCATTGTCATTTTTACAGCGATCAGTGCTATAAAAATGCACTGATTACTGTGAAAAGGACACTGGCAGTGAAGGGGTTAACCACTAGGTGGCGCTGAAAGGGGTTAAGTGTGTCCTAGGGTGTGATTCTAACTGTTAGGGGAAGGGGCTACCAGTGACATGTCACTGATCACTGTTCCCGATCACAGGGAACATTTGAACCGGGGAATGTCTTGTTTACTAAGGCATTCCCCTGTTTTGCCTTTGCCGACCACAATCGCGGGCCGCACGGGAACATTGAGTTCCCAGGAACCCGCTAATGCACTCACAAGGCACGCTGGACGGCAGATTTAAAGGGACGTACGGGTACGTCAAGCGGAGGTCATTAAGCGGTTATGAAATGCAGAGCAGCTGAAATGTCTCATGAAGATACTTCAGTCCATTGCAAGAGCATTTTCTCACAAGGTTTCAGCTGCTCTGTGTTCCCCAGGATCCCACCGGAAGATGGTGTGACGTCACCCTTGCCTAGGCACTGCGGGCAGGCTCCGGGGATGTGTAAAAATATATATATAATAATGCGCTCCCGTTAAGCAAAATATCTCAATCTGCTGTGCAGCAGAAAATAATAAAACCACAAAAAATGATTGAGTAAATTGGGTGAATCATTACAGTCCAAACATTTAAAGAAGGTGTGATTAAACAATTCCTAGTGATGGAAAGGCTTAATAAAAAAAGTCCCAAGGTGAAAAAAAAGGAAACAAAAAACACAAAGTTCCCAATCGTTGTAACACTGTAGCAAAGAAAAAACTCTTCTGCAGAGTTGGGGCTGTGTAGGCACCAGAGCCGATCCTGGACGGGTGCAGGGGGTGCTCTGCACCCAGCCGCTGCAGAGGGGGGGCGCCGAGGTGTCAGACTGCTCACCTCCCCCTCCTCTCCTTGTGTCACACGCAGAGCCGGTGCTAGCGTAATGCAGCTGCTGGGGCGCCAGGAGGCACTAAAGCCAGAAGTGCTAGGCACTGTGGGCAGGTGCCGGGGCTGTGTAGGGGCTGTGTAGGCACTGCGGGCAGGCGCCAGGGCTGTGTAGGCACTGCGGGCAGGCGCCGGGGCTGTGTAGGGGCTGTGTAGGCACTGCGGGCAGGCGCCAGGGCTGTGTAGGGGCTGTGTAGGCACTGCGGGCAGGCGCTGGGGCTGTGTAGGCACTGCGGGCAGGCGCCGGGGCTGTGTAGGGGCTGTGTAGGCACTGCGGGCAGGTGCCAGGGCTGTGTAGGGGCTGTGTAGGCACTATGGGCAGGTGCCAGGGCTGTGTAGGGGTTGTGTAGGCACTGCAGGCAGGCGCCGGGGCTGTGTAGGCACTGCGGGCAGGCGCCAGAGCTATGTAGGCACTGCGGTCAGGACGCAGGGTTGTAGGGGCTGTGTAGGCACTGCGGGCAGGCGCCGGGGCTGTGTAGGCACTGCGGGCAGGCGCTGGGGCTGTGTAGGAGCTGTGTAGGCACTGTGGGCAGGTGCTGGGGCTGTGTAAGGGCATTGTAGGCACTGCGGGCAGGCGCCGGGCCTGTGTAGGGGCTGTGTAGGCCCTGCGGGCAGGTGCCGGGGCTGTGCAGGGGTTGTGTAGGTACTGCGGGCAGGTGCCAGAGCTGTGTAGGCACTGCGGGCAGGCGCCGGGGCTGTGTAGGCACTGCGGGCAGGCACCGGGGCTGTGTAGGCACTGCGGGCAGGTGCCGGGGCTGTGTAGGGGCTGTGTAGGCACTGTGGGCAGGTGCTGGGGCTGTGTAGGCACTGCGGGCAGGCCCCCGGGGCTGTGTAGGCACTGCGGGCAGGCGCTGGGGCTGTGTAGGCACTGCGGGCAGGCGCCGGGGCTGTGTAGGCACTGCGGGCAGGCGTCGGGGCTGTGTAGGCACTGTGGGCGGGCACTGGGGCTGTGTAGGCACTGCGGGCAGGCCCCCAGGGCTGTGTAGGCATGGGGGCAGGCGCTGGGGCTGTGTAGGAGCTGTGTAGGCACTGCAGGCAGGTGCTGGGGCTGTGTAGGCACTGCGGGCAGGTGCCGGGGCTGTGTAGAAGCTGTGTAGGCACTGTGGGCAGGCACCGGGGGTTGCGTAGGGGCTGTGTAGGCACTGCGGGCAGGCGCCGGGGGTTGCGTAGGGGCTGTGTAGGCACTGCGGGCAGGCGCCGGGGCTGTGTAGGGGCTGTGAAGGCACTGCGGGCAGGGGCCGGGGCTGTGTAGGCACTGCGGGCAGGCGCCAGAGCTATGTAGGCACTGCGGTCAGGACCCGGGGTTGTAGGGGATGTGTAGGCACTGCGGGCAGGCGCCGGGGCTGTGTAAGCAGACCTTGTGTTTTACCCCAAGATCCAGTTAAACAAATGGAAGCTTGTTTGGGTTCAATCCGGGTAACATCTGCCTCTCCTCTCCTTTCAGACAGCATAGAAGATGAGTTTGAACTGTCTACGGTCTGCCATCGTCCAGAAGGGCTTGAACAGCTACAAGAACAATCCAAATTCACCAAAAAAGAACTTCAGGTTCTATACCGAGGCTTTAAAAATGTGAGTAAGTGGATTGAATACGGACCACAGGATGGTTTTGGTTACTGGTAATATTGTATATAGAAAATTGTACAAGAATACGGAAAATTGTTACCATTCTTACCGTAATTTTCCTTTCCTGGGAGCTCATCGTGTCATCCTATGAAGGGGCCAGAGGGTTGGAGATGACCCACTCGTGGGCTGACATGATTAGCCCCAATGTCCTTTTTGCTCCCGATGCCTCTCAGGTAAGACTCCTTCCAAACTTCTCCTGTTGTCAGGATTCCCCCTGGCCAGAGACAAAGCACCCCCCCCCTAGACTGGGAGGTACACCTCAAGGGCCACCGATAGACCCCTCAGCACTCCATCTTCCAACCAACTCCCCTGCTGGCATCACTCATTAATATTTAATGTCTCACTTAGTCCCCTGCCTGACGCACTGCCTGGGAATTGACTAAGCTCCCCTAAATATGCAGAACAACCCTTCTAGCCTCCGCCCTCCAGCTTCCAGAAGGTTCTCCAACTTTCCAGAACCGCCGGAGAGGTGGCCCCTTCCTTTTTCTGAATGATCACAGTGAGCAATCTGCACCAATCACTCCTGTGTAGCCCATCTTCTTCGATGTTCAATGCGTTCTGCGTTCAGAGATGGTATTCTGCACACCTTGGATGTAACGAGTGGCTACAGTAGAACCTCGGATTGCGAGTAACGCGGTTAACGAGCGTTTTGCAATACGAGCGCTGTATTTTTAAAAATCGTAACTCAGTTTGCGCGCGTTGTCTCGCAAAACGAGCACAATTCAGACCAAAGCGTTATGCAGTACCGCGTTTGGCCTGAGGTGGGGGGGGGCGCTGGAGCCGAGCAGAGCTGTACAGCGCCGATCACAGCTGATTGGCGCCATTCGGGAAGGCCCGAGAACAGCTTGGCTGACCTCAGCACATCTCGGGAACAAAGTCTTTCTGAGGTTTGCCAAGGTCAGCCAAGGTGTCCTTGGGACTTTTCAGCCATTTCCGAGTCTCTCCGGCGCCCCCCCTCCTCTGGCAGCATGCGGTATTGTATGCTATTGAAGTCAATGCAGAACAAATTATTTTAGTTTCCATTGACTTCAATGGGGAAACTTGCTTTGATATGCGAGTACTTTGGATTACGAGTGTTCTCCTGGAACGGATTATACTCGTAATCCGAGGTTCCACTCTATTTGAGTTACTGTTGCCTTTCTATCACCTGGAACCAGTCTGCCCATTCTCCTCTGATATCAACAAGGCATTTTCCTCCACACAACTGCCGCTCACTGGATATTTTCTTTTTCCCCCACCATTCTCTGTAAAACCCGAGAGATGGTTGGGTGTGAAAATCACAGAAATACTCCCGTCTGGCACCAACAACCATGCCACGTTCAACGCCACTTCAATTCAACCATGCCACGTTCAACGCCACTTCAATCCAACCACGCCACGTTCAACGCCACTTCAATTCAACCATGCCACGTTCAACGCCACTTCAATCCAACCACTCCACGTTAAACGCCACATTTAATTCAACCACGCCACATTCAACACCACTTCAATTCAACCATGCCAAGTTCAACGTCACTTCAATTTTACCACGCCACGTTTAACGCCACTTCAATCCAACCACGCCACGTTCAACGCCACTTCAATTCAACCATGCCACGTTCAACGCCACTTCAATTCAACCACTCCACGTTCAACGCCACTTCAATTCAACCATGCCACGTTCAACGCCACTTCAATTCAACCATGCCACGTTCAACGCCACTTCAATCCAACCACTCCACGTTCAACGCCACATTTAATTCAACCACGCCACATTCAACGCCACTTCAATTCAACCACGCCAAGTTCAACGCCACTTCAATTCAACCACGCCACGTTCAACGCCACTTCAATTCAACCACGCCACGTTCAACGCCACTTCAATTCAACCACGCCACGTTCAACGCCACTTCAATTCAACCATGCCACGTTCAACGCCACTTCAATTCAACCACGCCACGTTCAACGCCACTTCAATTCAACCATGCCACGTTCAACGCCACTTCAATTTAACCACGCCACGTTTAACGCCACTTCAATCCAACCACGCCACGTTCAACGCCACTTCAATTCAACCACGCCACGTTCAACGCCACTTCAATTTAACCATGCCACGTTCAAATTCCCTTTCTTCCCCCATTCTGATGCTCGGTTTGAACTTCAGCAAGTCGCCTTCACCACGTCTAGATGCCTAAAGGCAGGGCCATCTAAATAGCATCTTGGGCCCCTGGGCAAAGTCATGCTCTGGGGGCCCCTACGATGATGACATACAGGTAAACAGACATCAAGTAGGTAGGAGGCAGACTGCCTCCCCTGTGTATCTATCACTCTCAGTGCCATCATGGGGCCCCCAATTTCAGGGGGGGGGGAAGCGTGGGCTCAAGGACCAGATGCTTTGGGCAAAGTGCAGGGGCCTCCCCCCCCTGTGCAGCTGGGGCCCCTGAGCAGTGCCCAGGTGTGCCTCCTCATTAAGACGGTCCTGCCTAAAGGCATTGAGTTGCTGCCATGTGATTGGCTGATTAGCAATTTGTGTTACCGAGCAACTGAACAGTGGCCGGTGAGTGTATATTTTGTACAGGTAATCATGCGCGTTCTTTCCTTCACGCGTTTAGCATTTTTTTCTGGAATTGCCCACGGGCGGAGTGTTTGAACGTGAATTATTAAGGTGACTTATAGTGACCCCCTCTTGTCAACTTCTAAGGTTCTCGGTTCCAATTTTTTTTACTCTGTCCGCCGCTGAATTTTAACGAGCGCCGAACAAAGCTCGGATTTCAGACTGATACTGAACAGCGACCGAAGGTCCTTCAGATGGCCTACATTTTAATTATATATACTGGAGGTGTCTCTGATTTATTATTTAGATACAGAGTGAGGTCAGATTTTTGACTATTTATCTCTCTACTGAACACCGTGATGGAAAATGACAGCTTCAAATTACAACTGACCGAGTAACATTTATACACTATAGGATCAAAAGTAGTGGCGGGTGGTTTACTTTTTTTTGGGGGGGGGGGGGGATACTGTATCCATCAATTCCTGACACTGTGCCCATCAATTCCTGACACTGTACCCATCAATTCCTGACACTGTGCCCATCAATTCCTGACACTGTGCCCATCAATTGCTGCCAGTGTGCTCATCAATTGCTGACACTGTGCCCATCAATTGCTGACACTGTGCCCATCAATTGCCGCTACTGTGCCCATCAACTGCTGCTACTGTGCCCCATCAATTGCCGCCACTGTGTCATCAAACAGAGCTACTGTACCCATCAATTGCTGACACTGTGCCATCAATTGCTGCCAGTGTGCCCATCAGTTTCCGCTACTGTGCCCATTAATTGCTGCCAGTGTGCCCATCAATTGCCGCTACTGTGCCCATCTACTGACGCTTCTGTGCCTATTAACAGCTGCCACTATGCCCATCAACTGTTGCTACTGTGTCCATCAATTGCTGCCAGTGTGCCCATCAATTGCCGCTACTGTGCCCATCAACTGCTGCTACTGTGCCCCATCAATTGCCTCCACTGTGCCATCAAACACAGCTACTGTATCCATTAATTGCTGACACTGTGACAAACGCAGCTACTATACCCATCAATTGCTGACAGTGTGCCCATCAAATGCAGCCACTGTGCCCATCAAACTCAGCCAGTGTGCCCATCAAACGCAGCCACTATGCCCATCAATTGCAGCCACTGTGCCCAGCAAACGCAGCCGCTGTGCCCATCAAATGCAGCCACTGTTCCATCAGTTGCCGCGACTGTGCCATCAGTTGCCACCACTGTGCCTTCAAATGCCATCACTGTGCCTTCAAATGCCATCACTGTGCCATCAATAGCCGCCACTGTGCCCATCAAATGCCGCCACTGTGCCCATCAAATGCAGCCACCGTGCCCATCAAACGTAGCCACTGTGCCATCAATTGGCACCACTGTGCCATCAATTGCCGCTACTGTGCCATCAAATTCTGCCACTGTGCCATCAATTGCCGCCACTGTGCCCCTCAACTGTCGCCACTGTGCCCTCAACTGGCACCACTGTGCCATCAATTGCCGCTACTGTGCCATCAAATTCTGCCACTGTGCCATCAAATTCTGCCACTGTGCCATCAATTGCTGACACTGTGCCCATCAATTGCTGACACTGTGACAAACGCAGCCACAGTACCCATCAAATGCAGCCACTGTGCCATAAAATGCAGCTACTGTACCCATCATTTGCTGACACTGTGCCCATCAATTGCTGACACTGTGCCCATCAGTTGCCGCTACTGTGCCCATCAATTGCTGCCAGTGTGCCCACCAATTGCAGATTCTGTGCCCACTAGCTAGCGCTACTGTGCCCATCAACTGCTGCCAGTGTGCCCATCAACTGCCGCTACTGTGCCCATCAACTGCTGCCAGTGTTCCCATCAATTGAACTGTCGCTACTGTGCTCCACACTTCTCGATGTCTTCTCCCGTCCTCTCTGCCCGTCCTCTGCTATGATTGGACGCCTGATAGGCGGTGTCCAATCACAGCGCCTGTCGTTTCAGCTAATCAGGTGACAGGTAACCAGACTCGAGCACCTGATTGGCTGAGAGGCAGTTCAGTGTTAGGAAAGCGAATATATATATATAGGCCAGGATTCACAAAGAGTTACGTCGGCGTATCTCTAGATACGCCGCCGTAATTTTAAATTTGCGCCGTAGCATCTTTGCGCCGATTCACAAAGCAAGATACGCCGAAAAACATGGCTTCAGTCGTCCGGCGTAACTTGCCTACGCCGGCGTATCGTGGTCGCATAGTTACGCTGGACGCATTCGACGTTCCCATGTAAAATATGCAAATTAGCAAGATACGCCGATTCACGAACGTAGATGCGCCCGGCCGCTTCATATACGCGCTTTGCGTAAGGCTTCTGTCCAGCGTAAAGTTACCCCTGCTTATTTGAGGCACAGCTAATGCTAAGGTATGGGCCAGGGAACGACGCCATCGAATTTTACGTTGTTTACGCCGTTTACGTAGTACGTGAATAGGGCTGGGCGTAGGTTACATTGCACGCCGACGTCACTTAGGCATTCTATCCGACGTGATTCTGAACATGCGCACTGGGATACGTCCACGGACAGCGCATGCGCCGTTCGTTCGGCACATCATTTGCATAGGGTCACGGATCATTATACTAAAACACGCCCACTGCCTAGCTACTTTGAATTACGCAGACTTACGCCGGCCCATTTACGCTACGCCGCCGTAACTTAGGGAGCAAGTGCTTTGTGAATACAGCACTTGCCTCTCTAAGGGCCAGATTCAGGTAGATGGGCGCTTCTTTACTTTGGAGTAACGTTTCTCATTTACGTTACTCCGCCGACACTTTCGGCGCAAAGTACTGTTATTCACATAGCAGTTGCGCGTAAACTTGCGCCAGAGTAACGATAATGCGCTGGCGTAACCCGACGCAAGTGGAAGTGGGTGTGATCATATGTAAATGATGGGCGGAGCCCAGCGCAGAGGCTTACGTTCAGCGCATCATCCACGGAGCATGCGCAGTGAGGGAGGCTCCACTCGCCCCCTTGTGCGCATGCTCACAACTTCCGTCGGCACCACTTCACGGGAAACGTCAGCGCAATGCGTTCCGTTGGGCGTTTAAATGCACCCGTAGATGCGCCATTCCGGCACTAAAGTATATCCTGTTCCCCCTCCCCGCAGTGAAGTTACTTTTGTTCTGAGATGGCTGCTCCCGTTCCCCGCAAACACACAGGAGAAAGCTGAACTCTAAAGGCCAGGAGCTGTCAGCCATCATCTCGGCTATGGAGACCTATGATGTCTTCCTCCATGGCTGTGAAAGTTGACAGACAAGCATGGACAGAGGTGTTGTCCTGCAAGTGGGGGTGCTCAGCTAGCTCTTATCGTCGGTAACGCTGCTGTAGCTGCTCTCCTGCTGACCTGAGGCCGTCTGGAGTAAAGATAAAGCAGCTATTTGTAGAAATAACTTTGCGTCGGACGGACGAGATACGCGCGGCGCATGTAGCCAGCGTATGGTGCTAATCCGTTCGCGAATCGGGAAATATCCCTCATTTGCATATTTGCAGGGGAAATCAATAGGCGCGACTGATGCGCCAAGCGAAATTATGCGCTGACGATACTCTGGCGTCGGAAAGTTAAGCCGATCGGAAAAGGCCCGTTTTCTGTCGCATCTAGTTTGGTGGGTACGGCCACATAGAAACGACGGCGCATAATCACAGTTACGCGGCGCATATCGAATTACTCCAGCGCAAGTCTTGCTGAATCTGGCCCTAAGTTGCGGCGGCGTAGCGTAAATAAGATATGCTACGCCGCTCTAAAGATACGCCCGGGTATGTGAATCCGGGCCATAATGTGCAACATTTAGATACAACATTTAGATATTCAAATTTCTTCTCACAGGAATGTCCCAGCGGCATCGTCAATGAAGATAACTTCAAACAAATCTACTCCCAGTTCTTTCCACAGGGAGGTAAGATTAAGTCATAATTAAGATTTATCATTATCATTGTGAGTAGACATGCACTGCCGAAAAATTGTTTAGTTTTAATTTCATTCTTTCATTTTGAATTTTTTTGCATTTTTCGAGTCATTCGTTATGCTCGCAATTTGTAAATTCGTAAATTCATAAATTCGTAAGTTCGAAAATCCAAAAGTAAGAAAGAAAAAACTTGAAAATTCGAAAGAATAAAAATCCAAAAATTCTAAATAATAACTAACTATTAAATTATATCAATTGTAATCTCCTTTCCTAGAAAATTCGTAAATTCATAAATTCGGAATTTAGAAAATTCGAAAATTTGTAAATAAGAAGATTCAGGATTACGTAAACTAGAAAATCCAAAAAAAAAAGAGAAAAAAAGTCCAAAAATTCGAAAGAAGGAAAATCTGAGAATTCTAAATAATAACTAACTAATAATAACTAAATTATTATTTATGGGTACTGGAACTTCGAAAAATCCAAAATAAAAAATAAAATAGAAAATACGAAACTAAAATTCGAAAGTTCAAAAGAACGAAAATCCAAAAATAAGAACGAAAATTCAAAAGTTAGGAAACCCCAAAAATGTGAAAATCTGAAATAATAATAACTAGTAATAACTAACTATTAAATTATTTTCTTTTCAAATTTGGCTGTTAGTGAACGTAACAAATACGAAGTTACGAATTATCCAAAATAACGAAAGCCACATCTAAACAAATGGAATGGAATGAATTAATAATAATAATAATAATAAAATGTTTTTATACGTTTATTTATTATTAATAATTTGTTACTTTCCATTCGTTTAGATGCGGTATTCCTTATTTCGGGTAAATCGTAACTTCCGAAAAAATTTCTATGCATTATGTTTATAAAAAGACAAATTTAAAAGAAAATAATAATTTAATAGTTACTAATACTTAAGTTATTATTAGTTAGTTATTATTTCAGATTTTGGAATTTTCGTGTTTTTCGAATTTTCGTTCTTATTTTGGGATTTTTGAAATTACGATTTTTTCTAATTTACAAATATTCAAATGTACACATTTACAAAATGTACAAATTTTTCGAATGCACAAATGTTCAAATTTTCGAATATACACATTTACGAATTTTCGATTATTCGGAAAAATTTGTTAAACTGGTTTCTTCCTTAATTCGGATATTTCCGAATGAACAAATTTGTCTAAATTCGATAAAAAACGAATTGCACATATCTAGCAGGGGGGATGTTTCAGGATGGAGAGCGGGGAAAGGGGCCAGTAAATATGTAATTTACCGCCCCCTTCTTTTTCTAAATGAACACAGTCACTCACAGTGATCATTCATAACTGAAGTATAGTAAACTGTGTTTGCTATGCTGTAGTTTGTGAATGGACAGGAAGCCGCTCAGCACAGGGCACTTCCCATTCATTTAGTGTCCAGTGCAGCTGAGGCTTCAGAGAAAGGCATGTGTGGTTAAGCTTCGGAGCTATGCATTAGAGCCTGTCTTATCCCTCCCTCACCTCCTTATTGGTCATTGTATGCAGGGCCGCTGATAGGGGGAGACCACCAGTCCTCCTGTAGGGGGCCCGTGCACACAGGGGGGCCCAGGCAGCTTTCAGCTGCTGCCGGGGAAGACACAGACACAGGGCATTTTTCTTGCAATTGCTTCCACCCCACCCATCCCCCTCCCTGTTCTACCTGCTTCTGATCCCCCCTGTGTGCCCCCCTGTCACTGTGCTTGAACGGCTTTCATTTTGCAGCAGCATTGCCTGCCAAATGCAATGACTCAACCACAAAGAAGCTCCCCCACAAAGTGTTCATTAACCCGGGATCCTTACATGATCTCTTAACAATAAACAAAATACAGGAAGAGAAGCAGAGTACTTTATTGGAAGCTGGAGGGGGGCCTCTCTGATGGACACAGAGAGTGCTTCTGTTAGAGAGTCTGTTGGATGTTCGGCACCCCCACCTCTGCAGGCGCCTGGGTGCAATTCACCCTGTGCACCCTGCCTAGGATGGGCCCTGGGCGTGCCATAGCTAATCCGAGCAGGCAAAGGCATTCCCCACCCCCACGGGAACTGCCTCTGCCGCCTATGACAGCTGCAGGATAGCTTGGTGAGTTCAAGCTATTGTGTGAGCGCACCTAAGCTCCTCCCAGGGGGGGTTAGTAGAGCACACAACTGGGGGGTCAGTAGGGCACACAACTGGGGGGTTAGTAGGGCACACAACTGGGGGGTTAGTAGGGCACACAACTGGGGGGTTAGTAGGGCACACAACTGGGGGGTCAGTAGGGCACACAACTGGGGAGTCAGGAGGGAACAATACAGGTGGGGGGTCAGTAGGGCACACAACTGGGGAGTCAGGAGGGAACAATACAGCTGGGGGGTCAGTAGGGCACACAACTGGGGGGTCAGGAGGGAACAATACGGGGGGTGGAAGGGCACACAACTGGGGAGTCAAGAGGGAACTATACAGGGAGGTCTAGCAAAAAAAAAAATGCATATTTTTTACATGTTGAAGAGAAATGTCAGATTTGGCCTATAGGGCACTAGTGGTTAATAAGTATATAAAAGTAAATCTTTAATTGGTTATTATGTTTCTCATATTGGAATCTCCTGACTTCCCCTTGTCACCTTTGTGTTGCAGACTCCAGCATGTACGCACATTTTCTATTCAATGCATTCGACACCGACCACAACGGCTCCATCAGTTTTGAGGTGAGAGCTCTTAACGATAAGCTAAGCAATATGTGGATGCCACATCAGTTCAGCAGATGTCATTCGACATAAAACCTTTGAACACTGTGTAAAATTAAAGCTAAGGTATCATCTGCTTGTATTTTGGCTTCCCTGGGGGAGAAGGAGGTTGGGATGCTGGGGGGAAGGAAGTTTGGATGCTGAGGGAGAAGGAGGTTGGGAGGCTGGGGGAGAAGGAAGTTGGGACATTGGGGGAGAAGGAGGTTGGGATGCTGGGGGGAAGGAAGTTTGGATGCTGAGGGAGAAGGAGGTTGGGAGGCTGGGGGAGAAGGAAGTTGGGACATTGGGGGAGAAGGAGGTTGGGAGGCTGGGGGATAAGGAGGTTGGGAGGCTGGGGAAGAAAGACGTTGGGATGATGGGGAGGAAAAGGGGTTTGGGATGCTGGGGGAGAAGGAGGTTGGGATGCTGGGGGAGAAGGGCATCGGGACACTGGGGGAGAAGGGCATCGGGACGCTGGGGGAGAAGAAGGTTGGGATGCTGGGGCAGAAGGAGGTTTGGATGCTGGTGGGAGAATGAAGTTGGGACGCTGGGGGAGAAGGAGGAAGGAGGTTGGGAGGCTGGGGGAGAAGGAGGTTGGGATGCTGGGGGAGAAGGAGGTTAAGAGGCTGGGAGAGAGGGCGGTTGGAATGCTGGGGGAGAAGGAGGTTGGGACACTGGGGGAGAAGGAGGTTGGGATGCTGGGGGAGAATGAAGTTGGGACGCTGGGGGAGAAGGAGGTCGGGAGGCTGGGGGATAAGGAGGTTGGGAGGCTGGGGGATAAGGAGGTTGGGAGGCTGGGGGATAAGGAGGTTGGGAGGCTGGGGGAGAAGGCGGTTGGGAGGCTGGGGGAGAAGGAGGTTGGGACACTGGGGGATAAGGAGGTTGGGAGGCTGGGGGATAAGGAGGTTGGGAGGCTGGGGGATAAGGAGGTTGGGAGGCTGGGGGAGAAGGCGGTTGGGAGGCTGGGGGAGAAGGAAGTTGGGACATTGGGGGAGAAGGAGGTTGGGAGGCTGGGGAGAAGGAGGTTGGGAGGCTGGGGAAGAAAGACGTTGGGATGATGGGGAGGAAAAGGGGGTTGGGATGCTGGGGGAGAAGGAGGTTGGGATGCTGGGGGAGAAGGGCATCGGGACACTGGGGGAGAAGGGCATCGGGACGCTGGGGGAGAAGGAGATTGGGATGCTGGGGCAGAAGGAGGTTTGGATGCTGGTGGGAGAATGAAGTTGGGACGCTGGGGGAGAAGGAGGAAGGAGGTTGGGAGGCTGGGGGAGAAGGAGGTTGGGATGCTGGGGGAGAAGGAGGTTGGGAGGCTGGGAGAGAAGGCGGTTGGAATGCTGGGGGAGAAGGAGGTTGGGACACTGGGGGAGAAGGAGGTTGGGATGCTGGGGGAGAATGAAGTTGGGACGCTGGGGGAGAAGGAGGTCGGGAGGCTGGGGGATAAGGAGGTTGGGAGGCTGGGGGATAAGGAGGTTGGGAGGCTGGGGGATAAGGAGGTTGGGAGGCTGGGGCAGAAGGCGGTTGGGAGGCTGGGGGAGAAGGAGGTTGGGACACTGGGGGAGAAGGAGGTTGGGAGGCTAGGGGGGAAGCGGTTGGGATGCTGGGGGAGAAGGAGGTTGGGACACTGGGGGAGAAGGAGGTTGGAATGCTGGGGGAGAATGAAGTTGGAATGCTGGGGGAGAAGGAGGTTGGAACGCTGGGGCAGAAGGAGGTTGGGATGCTGGGGGGGAATGAATTTTGGATGCTGAGGGAGAAGGAGGTTGCGACGCTGTGGGAGAATGAGGATAGGATGCTGGGGGAAAAGGGCACTGGGGGAGAAGGGCAATCGGGACGCTAGGGGAGAAGGAGGTTGGGATGCTGGGGGAGAAGGAGGTTGGGATGCTGGGGGAGAAGGAGGTTGGGATGCTGGGGGAGAATGAAGTTGGGACCCTGGGGCAGAAAGAGGTTTGGATGCTGGGGGGGGAAGAATTAATTTGGGACTCTGGGGGAGAAGGAGGTTGGGAGGCTGGGGGAGAAGGAGGTTGGGATGCTGGGGGAGAAGGAGGCTTGGACACTGTGGGAGAATGAGGATACGATACTGGGGGAAAAGGGCAATGGGGGAGAAGGGCATCGGGACGCTAGGGGAGAAGGAGGTTTGGATGCTGGGGGAGAATGAAGTTGGGACCCTGGGGGAGAAGGAGGTTGGGATGCTGGGGGAGAAGGAGGTTTGGACGCTGTGGGAGAATGAGGATAGGATGCTAGGGGTAAAGGGCACTGGGGGAGAAGTGCATCGGGACACTGGGGGAGAAGGAGGTTGGGACGCTGAGTAGATTGTTGACTGTTTTTATGACATGTCTCTGATCGGTATTCTTTCTCCTGTAGGATTTTGTAGCAGGATTGTCAGTCATCTTGCGAGGAAGTATAGACGACAGACTGAACTGGGCCTTTAATTTGTACGACCTAAACAAAGATGGCTGTATAACTAAAGAGGTACGAGTGTCTATTCACAATAACGATGACTTAATTCCCTAGCAAAGCCCCCTGTCCTTCCACTTCATAGTCCTCACCACTCCACCCACCTCCATACATAACCCTTTATGTAGCAACAAAGTGAAGGGGAAAACTATAGATCAGCCATTCTCAACAAGGGTTCTATGGAAGACGGGTTCCTCCAGTCGTTGTTAGTGGTTCCTTGAGCTGTGGCTAACTGACCTCCCATCTGATGGTGCCTTCATTCTTCTCACTAATCACCAATGTAAGGGACATTCTTCCCACTGATCACCAATGTAAGTGACATTCTTCTCACTGATCACCAATGTAAGGGACATTCTTCTCACTGATCACCAATGTAAGGGACATTCTTCCCACTGATCACCAATGTAAGGGACATTCTTCCCACTGATCACCAATGTAAGGAACATTCTTCTCACTGATCACCAATGTAAGGGACATTCTTCTCACTGATCACCAATGTAAGGGACATTCTTCCCACTGATCACCAATGTAAGTGACATTCTTCTCACTGATCACCAATGTAAGGGACATTCTTCTCACTGATCACCAATGTAAGGGACATTCTTCTCACTGATCACCAATGTAAGGGACATTCTTCCCACTGATCACCAATGTAAGTGACATTCTTCTCACTGATCACCAATGTAAGGGACATTCTTCTCACTGATCACCAATGTAAGGGACATTCTTCCCACTGATCACCAATGTAAGGGACATTCTTCCCACTGATCACCAATGTAAGGAACATTCTTCTCACTGATCACCAATGTAAGGGACATTCTTCTCACTGATCACCAATGTAAGGGACATTCTTCCCACTGATCACCAATGTAAGGGACATTCTTCCCACTGATCACCAATGTAAGGGACATTCTTCCCACTGATCACCAATGTAAGGAACATTCTTCTCACTGATCACCAATGTAAGGGACATTCTTCTCACTGATCACCAATGTAAGGGACATTCTTCTCACTGATCACCAATGTAAGGGACATTCTTCCCACTGATCACCAATGGAAGGAACATTCTTCCCACTGATCACCAATGGAAGGAACATTCTTCCCACTGATCACCAATGTAAGGAACATTCTTCCCACTGATCACCAATGTAAGGGACATTCTTCTCACTGATCACCAATGTAAGGGACATTCTTCCCACATATATTTTTGATTACTAAAGATCAAGTTATTATTCCTGTTGTCTTCTTGCAGGAGATGATGGACATCATGAAGTCCATATATGACATGATGGGGAAATACACGTACCCGAATATGAGGGAAGAGGCACCCCGAGAGCATGTGGAGAACTTTTTCCAGGTGACCTTTCCAGACCAAGGCATCGTCATATTGTGTCTGTCACACTGCTCTGCATATTTAACATGTCGGTCTCTTTATTTTTCTTAGAAAATGGATAAAAATAAGGATGGCGTAGTCACAATTGAAGAATTCATAGAGTCATGTCAGAAGGTAATGTGGTGATTTACGGGCTCCATACTGGAACGATATTACTGTGATTGGCTGCAGAAATAGGAAGAGATAGCCCAACCGCCGCACACCTCACCCGGACCGAGTGGTTAGCAGGTAAAAGCAGCCTCAGCTCGATTCATTCAGACCATGTCCCCAACATGTTTCGTCCCACCCTGGGGCTTAATCATGGAGATCTCCATAGTTAAGCCCCAGGGTGGGGTGAAACATGTTGGTGACGTGGTGTGGATGAATCAAGCTGAGACTGCTTTTACCTGCTAACCACTCTGGCTGGGTGAGGTGTGAGGCGGTTGGGCTATCTCTTCCCATTTCTGCAGCATGCTTTGGGTCTGGACTGACCTCTCTTCAGCATGCACTCATTATGGCAAATATGACCAAATATGGTTGGGGATGCGTCATTGGTTGCTAGGGCACCAGAAGCTGCCAATGTCCTAGCAACCAATGATGCATCCCTGGCCCAAATTAACCGGATGCTGGTAAATTCCCCAGCGGAGAGTTGAGCTTAAACAATGTTTTGGCGACAATGGTCACTAAGACTAAATAAATATAATATCATGGGGGGTTTTCTGACCATTCTCTGCCAGCAGGAGCAAACACTTTAGGGCGATCTTAATGCTGAAGGAAGGTCAAGTGATCACTGTGATTGGCTGCAGAAATAGGAAGAGATAGCCCAACCGCTGCACACCTCAACCGGCCCTAGTGGTTAGCAGGTAAAAGCAGCCTCCGCTCCATTCATTCAGACCATGTCCCCAACATGTTTCGTCCCACCATGGGGCTTAATCATAGAGATCTCCATAGTTAAGCCCCAGGGTGGGGTGAAACATGTTGGTGACGTGATGTGGATGAATCAAGCTGAAGTTGCTTTTACCTGCTAATTACTCTGGCTGGGTGAGGTGTGTGGCGGTTGGGCTATCTCCTCCCATTTCTGCAGCGTGCTTTGGGTCTAGATGGACCTTTCGTCACCCGCACCCTCACCACTCAACAGGATCAAAATCATCGCACCTTGATAGCCTGAGCGGAGACCCTTAAGTATTTATCATGGGTCACTGTGATTAGCTGTCGGGAGCCAGAAGAGCCACACACAGTGATGGGACCTATTGGTGATAGCACGATCACAGTGCTGATAGTGGGGAGCGAGCACATTCTCACTACACAACAGCAGCACCAGCTGTATGCAAAGGTATGGAGGCACTGCAGTAAAGCCCACCACCATGCTGCACATATATGCGTATGGCCAGCAGGAAGAGGTTAATATAGCTAAATTATGCCGATACAATGATGTGTATAATAAATATCCCACACAAGCTCCAGTTAACATGCTCAATAGGGTACCAATTAGGGATGGGGTACGAGTTCCAAGTGTCACACAGAAGCCTAACTAGATGGTCTGTTTGCCCAAACCCCGATTGAAACCTTTGGTTCCTGGGAAAGCATTCCTGGCCCAATCACCTGGCTGCTGGTAGATTCACGCCTTAAACAAAAGGGATGCTAGCAGACATTATTGACCAAATATTGCTGGGTATGCATCATTTGTTGCTAGGGAAACTAATGACACATCCCGGGCCCCAATCAAATGGCTGCTGGGAGATTCCCTAACTAACAGCTGAATGTAAATACAGGGATGCTAGCTGAGATCATTGATCAAATATGTCTGGAGATGTGGCATTGGTAGCTAGGGCACCAGCAGCTGCCAGTGTCCTAGTAACCAATGATGCATCCCTGGCCCCAATCAGCTGGCTGCTGGGAGATTCCCCATTGGAGAGCTGAGCATAATCAAAGGGGTCAGCGATGCCATCTGACACCATTGATCAAATATGACTAGGGATGCCCATTGGTTGTTAGGGCACCAGCATCTGCCAGTTCCCTAGCAACCAATGACGTATCCCTCACCCCGATCAACTGGTTGCTGGGAGATTCCCCGAATGAGAGCTGAACGTAAATACAGGGGCCAGGGATGCTAGCTGACATCATTGACCAAATATGTCTGGAGATGCGGCATTGGTTGCTAGGGCACAGCAGCTGCCAGTGTCCTATTAATCAATGATGCATCCCTGGCACCAGGCAGCTGGCTGCTGGGAGATTCCCTGGTAGAGGGCTGATCATAAACAAAGGGGTCAGGGATGCAAGCTGACATCATTGATCAAAATATGGCTGACATCATTGATCAAATATGTCTGGAGATATGGCATTGATTGCTAGGACACCAGCAGCTGCTAGTGTCCTAGTAACCAATGATGCTTCCCTGGCCCCAATCAGCTGGCTGCTGGGAGATTCCTTGTTGGAGGGCTGAGCATAAACAAAGGGGCCAGGGATGCAAGCTGACATCATTGATCAAAATATGGCTGACATCATTGATCATTGGCTGCTAGGGCACCAGCAGCTGCCAGTGCCCTAGCAACCAATGATGCATCCCTGACCCCAATCAATTGGCAGCTGGGAGATTCCCTGGCTGAGAGATGAATGTAAATACAAGGGCCAGATCTGTTAAAAAAAAAATACAAGGGCCAGGGATGCTAGCTGACATCATTGACCAAATATGGCTCGGGATGCGTCATTGTTTGCTAGGGCACCTGCAGCTGCCAGTGTCTTAGTAACCAAGGATGCATTTCTGCCCCAATCAACTGGCTGCTGGGGTTCCTCCGGCAGAGGGCTGACCATAAACAAATGTGCCAAATATGTTTGGAGATGCGTCATTGGTTGCTAGGGCATCTGCCAGAGACCTAGCAACCAATGACCCCTAAGTGGGGTTCAATTGGTTGCATTGATTTCAAATTGGTTTGTGTTAACATTCACAATTTGCAACTTTATGTGAACTATATCGGTGTGATGGGAAGAATTCTAATGCTGATTTCAAGCCAAGTCTTGTCCAACATCATAAATGGTCACAAATTCTCCCAAACACACTCCAAATTCTTTTAGGAAGCCTTCCCGGGAAAAGTGGAGGCTGTTATAGCTGTAATTGGTGGGTGGGTAGGTCAGCAACTCCATGGTTTTGGAATGGAATGTCCAACAAGCTCTTGTAGGTGTGATGGTCAGGTGGTGTCCTCAAACTTTTGGTTATACAGGCCCGGATTCACGTAGAGCGGCGTATATTTATGCCGGCGTAGCGCATCGTCTTTACGATACGCCGGCACAACGTTGAGAGGCAAGCATGCTATTCACAAAGAATATGCGCTCAACGTTGCGCCGGCGTAGCGTATAGTTGTCGGCGTAAGCCGGCGTAAGTCAAAGTAGGTGGAAGTGGGCCGGAAGTGGGCGTGATATGTTATAATGAAGCGTGACCCTACGCAAATGATGGGCTGAGTTTCAAAAAACGAAATGCACATGCGTCGTCTCTTGGACGCATCTCAGTGCTCATGCTCACAGTTACGTTGAAATAGCTGCCTAAGATACGTCAATACACTGCCTACTACGTGAACGTAACCTACAGCCCTATTCATGTAGTACTACGTAAACGACGTAAAATACGACGACTGTTCCCTGGTCCATACCTTTGAATGGGTTGCGCCACCTTTAGGTGGAATAACTTTACACCGGACGTACGCCTTGCGTAAACGGCGTATATTACAGCGACGGGCACAAGTACGTTTGTGAATCGGCGTACCTCAGTCATTTACATATTCAACGCGTAAATCAATGGAAGCGCCCCTTGAGGCCAGCGTTAATATGCGCCCACGATACGCCAGCGTAGGACACTTGCATCGGTCGTATGAAGACAAATTTTAGGCGTATCTTGCTTACAGACTCAGGCACATAGATACGACGATGCATTCGTGCACTTACGCGGCGTATCTGTAGATACGTTGGCGTAAGTGCTTTCTGAATCCGGGCCACAGTGTCTGCATACTTGTTTGATGCTAGAAGTTTGGTATAAGGTAGAGGTTAGAAGTCCCTCATTTTTAATGTACAATAATTCTTAAAATTTCTTGTTCCATAATGTCATATTGTATCCTTTTTCTGACTACAGGATGAAAACATTATGAGATCCATGCAGCTCTTCGACAACGTCATTTAGCAAAAGCTGCGACTGAACGGATTGGGATCACACTTTTTCGAATAGACATTCTTCTGGCTGCACAATTACAGAATAGTTTGTCTGATGCAAACTAAAATGCAATTATAATCTCTGTACTATTTTACGGCTGTTGTAAACACTTAAAAAAAAAAGAAGGGAGAAAACAAACCAAACCCTACCATGGAAAAACCAAACCCTACCATTGAAAAACTAAACCCTACCATGGAAAAACCAAACCCTACCATCGAAAAAAACAAACCCTACCATCGAAAAAACCAAACCCTACTATTGAGAAACCAAACCCTACCATCGAAAAACCCAAACCCTACCATGAAAAAACCAAACCCTACCATCGAAAAACCAAACCCTACCATTGAAAAACCAAACCCTACCATTGAAAAAACCAAACCCATCCATGTAAAAACCAAACCCTACCATCGAAAAAACCAAACCCTACCTTCAAAAAACCAAACCCTACTATTGAGAAACCAAACCCTACCATCGAAAAACCCAAACCCTACCATGGAAAAACCAAACCCTACCATCGAAAAAAAAAACTCTACCTTCGAAAAACTAAACCCTACCATCAAAGAACCCAAACCCTACCATGGAAAAACCAAACCTTACCATCGAAAAAAGGAAACCCTACTATGGAAAAAAACAAACCCTACCATCGAAAAAACAAACCCTACCATGGAAAAACCAAACCCTACCATGGAAAAACCAAACCCTACCATCGAAAAACCAAACCCTACCATCGAAAAACCAAACCCTACTATTGAAAAAACCAAACCCAACCATCGAAGGACCCAAACCCTACCATGGAAAAACCAAACCCTAACATCGAAAAACTAGACCCTACCATCGAAAAACCCAAACTTTACCATGGAAAAACCAAACCCTATCATCGAAGAACCAAACCCTACCATCGAAGGACCCAAACCCTTACATGGAAAAACCAAATCCTAACATCGAAAAACTAGACCCTACCATCGAAAAACCAAACCCTACCATGGAAAAACCAAACCCTACCGTCGAAGATTCCAATGCTCCAGTTTCCTGACGTGAGCACACTGCCACCTAGTGGATCAGTCCAGAACACTGATTAGATTTGCCCTCGAAAAAGAAAGGATGTTCTCATTTGAAATGATTTTTATTTTATTTATATTTTTAATATCGTGGGAACCTTCTGTAACCTTTTACAGAGCGTGGTGAATTTTGTTGTCCAGAACCTGGAAAACGTAACATAAATCTTCCTTTTCTTTGTGAAACATGAAAATGTTACTGCTTCTGTAGCCACGTACCAAACCAGCTTATAAAGTTCTGACGCACGTTACAGAGAATATTCACAGCAGTCCTTAGTGGGATAGACAGTCTTATTTCCTTATTCCCATCAATACATACATTTTCTATGGATTGGAATTCATTTAAAGGGCCTGTCCACCCCCCAAACTGATATCTTGATTGGGATTGGTATCTGATGGGTTGAAAACCTATCATAGATTTAGGCTCCTGGCTGCTTTCTTATTATAAAACCCCCCAAAAAATTGTAGGAAGACTCTCTAATTAGTGTGGCATTGGTGCAGAGCTCAAGTGTAGGGGTTCCTTAGCAGGAGTCCCCAAGAGATATAAGTAAACACTGGATTATTTAGCCTTCCGGTACCTACATTAAACTGAAGTATTAATTTTGCTAGGGCGACCATTAAACTTACCCAGGTTGAAAAGTGTCCAAAGTCAGGGAGTCCCCTAAGCATAGGTTCTCAACTATTGTCAACCCATGGCCTCCCCTCTCCGAGGTTTCCAGCAAGATGCAGGTCCCTTAAACTTCCACATGGCCTCCTAGTGCCTGAAAAACCTCCCATAGTGTCCCATAGTACCCATAAGCCCATTAAAGAGCCCTCAACCTCCACAATGCCCCCAAACCTCCCACAGTGCCACTCAGCCCCCTACAGTGCCGCTCTTCCTGCTGCAGAGCCTCCGATTTAGATTCATTACACTTCCACATGGCCTCCTACTCCACAATGCCCCCCAAACCTCCCACAGTGCCACTTAGCCCCCTACAGTGCCGCTCTACCTGCTGCAGAGCCTCTGATTCAGGTCCCTTACACTTCCATATGGCCTCCTAGTGCCCCACAACCTCCCATAGTGTACCACAGTACCCATAGGCCCCCATAAGAGCCCTCAACCTCCACAATGCCCCCAAACCTCCCACAGTGCCACTCAGCCCCCTACAGTGCCGCTCTACCTGCTGCAGAGCCTCCGATTCAGGTCCCTTACACTTCCATGTGGCCTCCTAGTGCCCCACAACCTACCATAGTGTCCCACAGTACCCATTAAAGAGCCCTTAACCTCCACAATGCCTCCAAACCTCCCACAGTGCCACTCAGCCCCCTACAGTGCCGCTCTACCTGCTGCAGAGCCTCCGATTCAGGTCCCTTACACTTCCACATGGCCTCCTAGTGCCCCACAACCTACCATAGTGTCCCACAGTACCCATTAAAGAGCCCTTAACCTCCACAATGCCTCCAAACCTCCCACAGTGCCACTCAGCCCCCTACAGTGCCGCTCTACCTGCTGCAGAGCCTCCGATTCAGGTCCCTTACACTTCCATGTGGCCTCCTAGTGCCCCACAACCTCCCATAGTGTACCACAGTACCCATAGGCTCCCATAAGAGCCCTCAACCTCCACGATGCCCCCAAACCTCCCACAGTGTCACTCAGCCCCCTACAGTGCTGCTCCACCTGCTGCAGAGCCTCCAGACCCCCATAGTGCCCTCAACCTCCAAGAGTGTTGAAAAGCGTGCAAAGTCAGGGTATATCAGACTCCATTTCCTTGCGGGGCACATCAGTATTATGGTTGCCCTCAAAGGGCCAGGTGTATCAGCACCCCACCACCCTTACATCAGGTGTTAAGAGCCCCCCACCACCAGAAGTCGAGCATCCCCTCCACTATCCCTTACATCAGGGAAACCCCTTGCCTTGAGCTGCTGCCAGGAGGGCTGGACAGAGAAGTGCAGGATCTGATGGATACCCCCCCCCCCCTTTTTTTTATAGGTGATCACATAACCTCTGTTCTTAGCTGCACATAAGGAGCTCAGAGAGCTGGAGGAGGAGAAACAGCAGTACACTGGTCTTCCTAGTGACATGGCTGTGCAAGGGATTGGGGGGGGGGGTGTCAGGATTAGACATGTGCAATTCGTTTAGTTCCGAATTCGTTTTTTTTTAACAAATATTGACAAAATCAGTTAATTCCGAAATTGACGAATTTCTCAATTTACGAATTTCCAAAATTTCTCATTTCTGAATCAAATTTGTAATTTCGTACGTTCGTTTTTTCGGAAATGTTTTCATTTTTTATTTTCGTAAATTTGAAATTTCGTAAATTTGAAATTTCATAAATTAAAAATTTCGCAAATTTGAAATTTCGTAAATTTGAAATTCCGTAAATTCGAAAATCAGAAATGAGGAAAGTCGAAAATCGAACAATTTGGATTTTCGAGTTTCGGAATTCCGAATTTTTTAATTTCCAAGTTCCGAATTTCCGAAAAACTTCCGCATTTTTTTAAATTTTTAATTACAGAAATTTTCAAATTAAATTCGTAATTTCGGAAAATTCTAAAGTAACTGGTCTGAAGTCAAGCACCCAAAAATCAGCCCTGCCCCCCCACAAAAAGGAAAATAATGTCACCCTAAATCTATAAACCTAGCAAAGCATGATGGGAAATGTAATAAGACCGCAGCCACGGAACTGCGCCAAGATGATACCGCCCCCCATTGTCCTTATTCGTAAATACAACAAGCCTGCGCTATAATACAACGCTTTAGAATTTCCGGTTTTATTATACAGGTCACGTGACCAAAAAAAAAAAAGTTCTTCTGAAATCCTGAAACAATGTTTCTTCTATCATTAGATTATTTTGTTGCTTATTTTAGAATGTAAGAATTGGCTAGCGACTCGCAAAGGCGTTTGTAGATCTTTGTTGGATGTTAGATGGTAGCATTCTAGGTACGAGCCGTGAGGGACCTTGTCCATAAACTGTACTTTTTTTATATCCTCTCATGTATCTTAGGCTTAAAGAGAACCTGTCCTAAAAGAAAACAAAAATTCAATCACTTAAAGACATATCTAATCAACAATTGTTTTTTTTAGTTTTGTTTATAGTAAGGAGGGGTTAGGACCCCAGTCAGGTTTCACCCCCCCCCCCCCACTTCCTGTTCTGGTGACAATGGTTAAAGTATATGTATGTGTATGGATATAGAAAAAAGAAAAATAACATAACATATAAATACCCTTTTTTTTTATAGGTGATCACATAACCTCTGTGCTCAGCTGCATAGAGAGCTCAGAGAGCTGGAGGAGAACCAGCAGCACACTGGTCTTCCTAGTGACATGGCTGTGCAAGGGATTGGGGAGGGGGTGTCAGGATTAGACATGGCCAATTTGTTTAGTTCCGAAATCGTTTTTTTTTTTTTACGAATTTCTCAATTTACAAATTCGTAATTTTGGAAATTTGTAATTTTGGAAATTCATTTCAGAAATTCTAAAATGTTTTAAATTTTGAATTTTTAAATTTGAAGTTTTGGAAATTCAAAACTTTTTAAATTTGATACTTAGTCAATTTGAAATTTAGTCAATTTGAAATTTAGTCAATTTGAAATTTAGTCAATTTGAAATCTTGTAGATTTGAAATTTCGTAAAATTTAAAAAAATCAGAAATTTGAAAATCGTAAAATTTGGATTTTCGAAAATTCCAAATTTTCGAATTTCCAAGTTGCGAATTTTCCGGAAAAAGCTTAAAAAATGTATGATACGAAAACGATTTTTTTTTTACAAATTTCTCAATTTATGAATTTTTGGATTTCCGAAAAGGTTTTAATTTCTGAATTCCGAATTTCATAAATTTGCAATTTCAGAAATTTATAATTAAATTCGTAATTTCAAAAATCAGTTTGAAAATTTAGAAATTTCGAAAATTAGTAATTTCGGAGATTAGAAATTTCGGAACTTAAAAATTTCGGAATTAGACATTTCGGAAACTTGAAAATTCTAAATTTAGGAAATTCAAAAATGTCAAAACTGTGGAAATCGGAAATTTAAAAAATTTGAAAGTTAGGAAATCGGAAAATTTGGGTTTTCTAATTTCTGAATTTTCTAAATTCCAAATTCCGAATTTTCTAATTTCAGAATTTTCTAATTTCCTGAATTTCCGAAAAAAGGTAAAAAAAACGTATGAAACGAAAACGAACAAAATTTTTCGGCAGTGCACATGTCTAGTCAGGATCAGTCTGATCATTGAAGGAGAGCAGACAGAGTTCCCAGCATAGCTAGAGAACTGGCCATGCTGTGCTCTGATGCCTAGAGTGGTCATTTTTTATAGGAAAGCAGAGGAACTGGCAGGATCACCAGAGATTTCACACAAAACAAGCAATACAAAGGGAACAGGAGGCTGTCTCATATGAGTACATGGTACAGCAGCCACATATCAGGAATTTAAAGTGTTGGGTTTACATATTAATATAACATTATTCTTATTACTATATTATAATTATATAGGTTAAAAAAAGCTAAACAAAAAAAAAAAGGCCATTGAGTTCCCACAAAAGATACGAGTTAGTTAAATTTGTATCGTTATATTATTGCAAAAGCCTAATTGTGACTGGTCCTCTTTAAAGAGTGAATACACCCAGGTGGGCTTTTCAGCTAAGCTTACTCCGGTATTCTCCGGCGCCCCCCTGCCTCTGGCCGCATTCGGTATTGCATCTCATTGAAGTCAATGCGGAACAAATTATTTTCGTTTCCACTGACTTCAATGGGGAAACTTGCTTTGATATGCGAGTGCTTTGGATTACAAGCATTCTCCTGGAACGGATTATCCTCGTAATCCGAGGTTCTGCTGTATATACAAAATATCTTCGACATTAAACAACAAGTCCAAGTTGAGTGTGACCAACTAGTACTAGACATACCATGACCTGGATCAACGAGAACCTTCATAGATAGGTTGAGGACGGGTTCTCTTGGCTGAAGGTGTGAACTGATGTCAATGGCATTATATATGGAGGAAAGATGGCGTCTTCCATCATTAGAACTGTAGAAGTGTTTTGAAGAATACAGCGGAACCTCAGATTGCGAGTAACGTGGGTTAACGAGCGTTTCGCAAAATACAAGGGCTGTATTTTTTTTTAAATCCTAGGTTTGCGAGTGTTGCGAGCAGGATTTAAGCCAAAGCAGTGTGCAGTACCGCGTTTGGCCTGACATGGAGGGGGCGTCGGAGCCGAGTAGTGCCAAACGGCGTCGTTCTGAAATGCTTGGAAAGACTCCGTTCCCGAGCCTTTCTGAGGTTTGCCGAGGTCAGCCGAGCTGTCCTCAGGCATTTCCGTGTGTTTCCAAGTCTCTCCGGCGCCCCCCCCCCCACCTCTGGCCACATTCGGTATTGCATGCCATTGAAGTCAATGCGGAACTAATTATTTCTGTTTCCATTGACTTCTATGGGGAAACTCGCTTTGATACGTGAGTGCTTTGAATTACAAGCCTTCTCCTGGAATGGATTATGTGCTCGTAATCCGAGGTTCCACTGGATATGCAAAACATTTCGGAATTTCAAATTTTCGAATTTCCAAGTTACGAATTTTCCAAAAAAAGCTAAAACAAACAAACGAAACGAAAATTAACACATTTTTACAAATTTCTCAATTTACGAATTTTTGGATTTCGGAAATTTTAAATAAAATTCATAATTTCGGAAATTTGTAAATTCGTCAATTTGGAAATGAGAAACTTCGGAAGTTAGAAACTTCGGAAGTTAGAAACTTTGGAAGTTAGAAACTTCGGAAGTTAGAAACTTCGGAAGTTAGAAACTTCGGAAGTTAGAAACTTCGGAAGTTAGAAACTTCAGAAGTTAGAAATGTCGGAAATTAGAAATCCATACGTTTATTTACTTTTTTTAGGAAATTGGAGAATTCAGAATTCAGAAATTAGAAAATTCGGAAGTTAGAGAATTTGGAAATTCGAAAATCCAAATTTTCCGATTTTTAAATTTCCGATTTTTGGATTTTCAAATTTCCGACATTTCCAATTTCCGACATTTCCAATTTCCGACAATTCCAATTTCCGACAATTCCAATTTCCGACAATTCCAATTTCCGACAATTCCAATTTCCGACATTTCCAATTTCCGACATTTCCAATTTCCGACAGTTCCAATTTCCGACATTTCTAATTTTCGACATTTCCAATTTCCGACATTTCTAATTTCCGACATTTCTAATTTCCGACATTTCTAATTTCGGAAGTTAGAAATGTCGGAAATGTCGGAAATTAAAAATGTCGTAAATTGGAAACGTCGGAAATTTTAATCAGAAACTTAAAAATTCATAAATCGGAAATTTGAAAAATCGGAAAATTAGGATTTTCTCATTTCCAAATTCTCAAACTTCCGAATTTTCTCATTTCTGAATTTTCTAATTTCCCGAAAAAAGTAAATAGGGATTCCGTGTTCTACAAGGGTTGGCATTGGACCCCTTTAATTCCAGGGAATGCGCTGTAGGCGTTACATCGGAAATGTGACAATTAAGATCGGTACAGAAATCCTATGCACATTAATTTATTTTAAAAAAATTTTTGCAAAGTGCAATAATCTTCCATGACGTAGAAATTGAAAGGGGTACCTTTTTTTTTTTTTATCGGGTGGGTAAATAAAAAAAAAATAAAAAAAATAAAATAAAATTAGTAGCATGCTTTAGAAATACAGAGATTATGTATGATTGCTTGAAACTCAGCCTGTGTATGAAAAGGCTGAGAATCGGGAAAAAAAATTACAATTAGCAATATCCCAGCGCTGGAACTGAAAAGAATCCCTCCAGTCCTCCAGCTGGCTTCCAAGACATTATATCATTGGGATGCCTCTTCTTTTTTTTTTTTTTTTGTGAATGTCAAAGATTCCCAGCATGACCGGTATGGACTGAAAGTTTCTATAGCCTCATCTTTCTACACGACTCGGAGGAACGTTCTGAGAAAACTTTCCTTTGTGTGTTCCATTGACTGGATGTTTTGTTTCATCTCCGATTATCGGAAGTTGAATCGCACTGACCTAAAAACTGAAAAAATAAATAAATAAAAAATAAACAAAAAAGGAAGAACCTCACTTATAATCGCATGAGCTGTATATATATATATATATAGAGAGACGTCTCTCCCACTTATATATATATAAATGTGTCTGCTTTGTTAGCCTATTATAGCTGCTTTGCATTTCAGAAATGTCTATTTTGTACAAAAATCAAGAAATAAAAACCAAGATTGCTATGCACAAGATCTGATTTGTTGTCGTTATTGTTGTCACCGATATCTTCTACTATCTGGGGTGTGGGGTGTACCATAAGAAATCATTGGGGGTTCTGCACAGCACCCCTCATTACACTTCACTCCGCAGCCCCTGCATCCCTCATTACACTTCACTCCGCATCCCCTGCATCCCTCATTACACTTCACTCCGCATCCCCTGCATCCCTCATTAAACTTCACTCCCCCACTTCACTCCCCCAGTATACCACATCCTGCCTCCCCCACTACCATTTATTCTGCATATCCTGCACCCCCACAACCCCTCGTTACACCTCACACTGCATCCCCTGCATCCCCCAGTACTCCAAAGCCTGCACCCTGACTACCCCTCATCCTGCACCCCCTCATCCTCCACATTCTGAACATATTACACCTCACTCTGCACCCCCACTACCCCTCATTTGCACCCCCTGAATCCTCCACATTCTGACCCCCACAATCCTCCATTACACCTCACTCATCCACAGTACACCACATCCTGCCTTCCCCATTATTCTGCATCCCCTCATTACACTTCACTCCGCATCCCCTGCATCCCTCATTACACTTCATTCCGCATCCCCTACATCCCTCATTACACTTCACTCCGCATCTCCTGCATCCCTCATTACACTTCACTCTGCATCCCCTGCATCCTTCATTACACTTCACTCTGCATCCCCTGCACCCCTCATTACACTTCACTCCGCATCCCCTGCACCCCTCATTACACTTCACTCCGCATCCCGTATTACACTTCACTCCGCATCCCCTGCATCCCTCATTACACTTCACTCCGCATCCCCTGTATCCCTCATTACACTTCACTCCGCATCCCCTGTATCCCTCATTACACTTCACACCGCATCCCCTGCATCCCTCATTACACTTTACTCCGCATCCCCTGCATTCCTCATTACACTTCACTCCGCATCCCCTGCATCCCTCATTACACTTCACTCCGCATCCCCTGTATCCCTCATTACACTTCACACCGCATCCCCTGCATCCCTCATTACACTTTACTCCGCATCCCCTGTATTCCTCATTACACTTCACTCCGCATCCCCTGCATCCCTCATTACACTTCACTCCCCAGTTTACCACATCCTGCCTCCCCCACTACCATTTATTCTGCATATCCTGCACCCCCACAACCCCTCGTTACACCTCACACTGCATCCCCCAGTACTCCAAATCCTGCACCCTCACTACCCCTCATCCTGGACCCCCTCATCCTCCACATTCTGAACATATTACACCTCACTCTGCACCCCCACTACCCCTCATTTGCACCCCCTGAATCTGACCCCCACAATCCTCCATTACACCTCACCCATCCACAGTACACCACATCCTGCCTTCCCCATTATTCTGCATCCCCTTCACTACCCCACATTCTGAAACCTGTGCCCCTCACTACACATCAATCTGCACCCCCCCCATTCTCCACTCTTCTGTACCCCCCCCCCACATTCTCCACTCTTCTGTACCCCTCCATTCTCCACTCTTCTGTACCCTCCCCCTCCATTCTCCACTCTTCTATACCCTCCATTCTCTACTCTTCTGTACCCCCCCCCCATTCTCCACTCTTCTGTACCCCCCCCATTCTCCACTCTTCTGTACCCCCCCATTCTCTACTCTTCTGTACCCCCTCCATTCTCCACTCTTCTGTACCCCCCCATTCTCCACTCTTCTGTACCCCCCCCCATTCTCCACTCTTCTGTACCCCCCCATTCTCCACTCTTCTGTACCCCCTCCATTTTCCACTCTTCTGTACCCCCCCCCCATTCTCCACTCTTCTGTACCCCCTCCATTCTCCACACTTCTGCCCCCCCCTTTCTCTACTCTTCTGTACCCCCCATTCTCCACTCTTCTGTACCCCCTCATTCTCCACTCTTCTGTACCCCCCCCATTCTCCACTCTTCTGTACCCCCCCCCCATTCTCCACTCTTTTCTACCCTCTCATTATCCACTCTTCTGTACCCCCTCATTCTCCACTCTTCTGTACCCCCTCATTCTCCACTCTTCTGTACCCCCCCATTCTCTACTCTTCTGTACCCCCTCCCCCCATTCTCCACTCTTCTATACCTCCCATTCTCCACTCTTCTGTACCCCCTCATTCTCCACTCTCTCGGATTCCCCCCCATTCTCCACTCTTCTGTACCCCCCATTCTCTACTCTTCTGTACCCCCCCATTCTCCACTCTTCTCTACCCCCCCATTCTCCACTCTTCTCTACCCCCCCCCCCCCATTCTTCACTCTCTCGGATTCCCCCCTATTCTCCACTCTTCTGTACCCCCCCATTCTCCACTCTTCTGTACCCCCCATTCTCTACTCTTCTGTACCCCCTCCCTCCCATTCTCCACTATTCTCTACCCCCTCATTCTCCACTCTTTTGTACCCCCCATTCTCCACTCTTCTCTACCCCCCCCATTCTCCACTCTTCTCAACCCCCCATTCTCCAATCTTTCAGATTCCCCCCCCCCATTCTCCACTCTTCTGTACCCCCCCCCCATTCTCCACTCTTTCGGACTCCCCCCATTCTCCACTCTTTCGGACTCCCCCCCCCCCATTCTCCACTCTTTCGGACTCCCCCCATTCTCCACTGTTTTGTACCCCCGTCATTCTCCACTCTTCCGTACCCCCCATTCTCCACTCTTCTGTACCCCCCCCCCCCATTCTCCACTCTTCTGTAAAAGCCTGCAATGCATGTTTAAAGGCAAAAAATGTGGTTAAATCAGGCGGCACAGCGGCGTCGCATGGCTTCCTCACCGCCTGTCAGCAGCCTCTGAAGCGCGATCCGAATGTGCATTGTGCTTCAGAGGTAATGTGTAAAATCTTAAAGCAGCCTGACCCTCAGATCTCGTATTCAGATTGAATAGCTCAGATCGCCGGTCACCCCGGGCCCTATGGCAGTTCTCCTTACCTCAGTGTATGTCAGTTAGCGTTCTATTTATAGCCCGTATAATAAAGCATCATGGGAAACATAGTTCTAAAACATCTGGGGTGCCAAGGTTCCCCATCACTGCTCTACGGTGATTAAATACCACCAAAAGAAAGCTCTAGTGGTGTGAATAAAATGATAAAAACCTCATATGTGTACAGTGTTGCACGACCGTCCAATTGTCATTCAAAGTGTGACAGCGCTGAAAGCTGAGAATTGGCCTGGGCAGGAGGGAGGGGGGGTAATAGTGCCCAGTATTGAAGGGGGGTAAAGGAGACGTCAACATCCACCTCAGATGCAGGAAAATTCTCCGGGACGATGAAAGTCTACAATCTGTCCCAGCTGCTGCATGTGCTATAAACGTCTCTCCACCGTTGTCTGCTCGGATTGGAGGCGGGGCTTAGAGTTGCCATTTTTTTTAATGTTGCCGATTGTCCTTAACTGACACAACCGGCGATCCTTATCAGCGTTCTGCAGGAATCTGCATTGTTACATAACATCCCCCCCCCCCCCCACCGATACCGAGGGACACACCGGCTTCTTCGAAAGCACACATTAATGGTATTTAACCACATAAGGACCGCCTCCTGCACATATACGTTGGCAGAAGGGCACGGCTGGGCACAAGCACGTACAGGTATGTCGCCTTTAAGAGTGCAGCCGTCCGAAGCTCCGTGACTGCGGCCGCGGGACCGATCACCGCCGGTGTCCTGCGATCGGTCACCGGAGCTGAAGAACGGGGAGTGGCGGCTGGTGCTCAAAATTGCCACCACTGTGCCATCAAATGCAGCCACTGTACCCATCAATTGCTGACACTGTGCCCATCAATTGCTGCCAGTGTGCCCCATCAGATGCTGCCAGTGTGCCCCATCAGATGCTGCCAGTGTGACCATCAATTGCCGCTACTGTGCCAAATGCTGCCAGTGTTCCAATCAATTACCACTACTGTGCCCCATCAGATGCTGCCAGTGTGCCATCAAAAGCAGCCACTGTACCCATCAATTGCTGACACTGTGCCCATCAATTGCCAATAGTGTGCCCCGTCAAATGCTGCAAGTGGTCCAGTCAATTGCTGCCACTGTGCTACATCAGATGCTGCCAGTGTGCCCATCAATTGTCGCTACTGTGCCCCATCAGATGCTGCTACTGTGGCTCCTCACTGATCGTCTGTTCCCTGATATAGGGAAAGACGATCAATGACGTCACACGTCCAGCCCCGCCCCCCTACAGTTAGAAACACATATGAGGTCACACTCAACCCTACAGCGCCCCCTAGTGGTTAACTCCTTTACTGTCATTTTCACAGTAATCAGTGCATTTTTATAGCACTTTTCGCTGTGAAAATTACAATGGTCCCAAAAATATGTCAAAAGTGTCCGATGTGTCCGCCATAATGTCACAGTCATGGAAAAAAAAAAATCGCTGATTGCCGCCATTACTAGTAAAAAAAATAAAATATATTAATAAAAATGCAATAAAACTATCCCCTATTTTGTAGATGCTACAACTTTTGCGCAAACCAATCGATAAACGCTTATTGCGATTTTTTTTTTACCAAAAATATGTAGAAAAATACTTAAAACTAAACTGAGGAAAAAAAACATAGGGCCAGATTCACAGAGCGATTACGCCGGCGTTCCAGGAGATGCGCGAAGTAAGTCTAAATTTGCGCATGCGTTTCGATGCGCCGCATCACCAAAACGACATACGCAAGAAATCTACTATTTTTGGTCCAGCGTAAATTCGATAGACCGGCGTATCCGTCTGCGCAAAACTGCGCTAGACACACCATTGATTTTCTATTCAAATATGCAAATGAGGGACTTACGGGGATCCACAAAAGAACGTTGGGGCAGCGCAGGCTACGCAGTGTGCGCAACAGCAAAATGTCCTGTCTAAAATTAGACCATATAAAAGGTGGAATAAAATTAGACAAATTGTCTACATGTCAGATAAAGCAACACTGTTAGTGAGGAGCTGAGCAGTCACACTTGCTGGACAACAAACTGTATGCCAACATGCCAGGGGCATCCTTGCTCATAGCTATACTACTGACTTTAGAGGAGCAAAGAAGGAGGAGGGCACGGAGGAGGGCACGGGAGAGGATATACCGCACCCGCATAGACCTGTTTGGCATGAGTGACTCTGAGGTGTATCGCATCTTCAGATTCACCCCTCATGCCATCCTGGAATTAACCACAACCCTGCAGGAGGACATCACCAGCCCAACACAACGCTCACATGCAGTGCAGCCACTGGTCAAGGTCCTGGCAACACTCCATTTCCTTGCCAGTGGCTCTTTTCAGCGTACAAGTGGAGTGGTGGCTGGGATGTCACAGTCCTCCATGAGCAGATGTGTGCACCAGGTTGTCCCTGCAATCCTCAGACGCATGGCCAACCAAATCATCAAACCCACCACTGAGGAGCTGCGGCTGAAGGCAATGACAGATTTCTACAGAATTGCCAGATTCCCACGCACTGTGGGGGCCATTGATTGCACACATGTGGCACTCCAGCCCCCCCAGGAGACAGAGCACATGTACCGCAATCGGAAGCATTGGCATTCCATCAACGTACAGGTGATAGTCGATGCCCAAAGCCTCATATGGCACGTCCGTGCCAAACACCCCGGATCCACCCATGACAGCTACATCTACAATCAGAGCCCCATCCGAATAGAATTCGAACAGAACATGTATGGGGACACCTGGCTGGTTGGTGAGTGACATGGGTGGCAGGCATGACTATCCCCTCCCATGATGCACACATCACAAGGGGCACATGCATGACTAACATCCTCCTGTCTTTTCCCTTACAGGTGACTCTGCATATGCACTGGGACCCCATCTCATGACTCCTATCCGGAACCCCCAAACCCCAGGAGAGGAAAGATACAATGAAGCCCACGCCCAAACACGAGCAGTGGTGGAGCGCACCTTTGGCCTCCTGAAGTCACGTTTCCGATGCCTGGATAAGTCTGGGGGGACCCTGTTGTATTCCCCAAACTTTGTGTGCCAGATTATCGGTGCATGTTGCATGCTGCACAACTTCGCAGTGAGAAAGGGCCTGCAGATTGACCTACGTGATGACCTGACCCCTGAACCAGACAATCCCCCCCTAACCGAGGTTACCCCGTCTTCTGAAGGAAGAGCAGCCAGGAGACAGCTCACGTTGGGCATCTTTGCACGTTAAACACACACATTAATCATGGCACAATGAGAATGCATGCATGCACACCACCACTGTGGTCCCTAGCACACACACCCCACATCCACATCAAATTGGATTGGCACCAGTCCACCATGCAGGACTTGTGAGCAGCAACGCCACGCCAAGGCTCCAATTATGTCACTGTACATTCATACACCATTCACACGGACCTGGGAATCACTTCTCCCTGGTCCTGGGGAACCCTACTCCACCAAAACTGAGGGTGACACCCCTTTTCCGGCAGGAATGTCACCCCCACATTCCGAAATCATTCACAACACAAAAAAAAAAAAAATTGACCAGCAAAAAAAAAAGGGGGAAAACAAATTAATGTCGCTGGCGTGACCCACGCCTGGGGCGCCCACGGCCAAGGCCCCGGCTCCTCAGGGGAGACTCATGGGGAGGGGGGGTAATCCGGGGAAGGAGGAGCAGCCCCTGGTCTCTGCCCACCTAGCGGCCTGCCCTCCAAGGCCACGGCAATTCTGGTCAGGCCAGCACTTAGTGTTGCCGTATTGGCCTGGATAGCCTGGGTGAGGGCCCTCACATCCTGCCCAACGTCTGCTGTAGTAGTCTGCAGTACGTTTAGGCAGTTTGTAAGAGCCAGGGAGTGGCAGTCCAGGTCCCCAAGCGTATCCTTTATGGAGGACAGGCTCTCCTCCATCCGCCCCAAAGTCTGGCTGACCTGTCCCAGATGGTGGGTCTGAAGGGCCTGGTCCCTTCTCAGATTGGCAGGCAGAACCTCGGCCACCCCCTGGTCTTCTGGGACGACTTCCTGCCTCCAGCTGATGCTTGTGGCCGGGGAGAAGGGGAGGCCCTTGGGAGGGGAGCCCTGTTGGGGGAGGAGTGGGAGGGGCTAGCCCTTATGAAGGGCTGGCTGCTGCCAGCCAGAGAGGAAGACTCCTTCAAAAACAACAATCCACTGGCTGACATGACATCCTCCTCCTCCTCCAACTCCTTCGAGGACTCCGGCCTTGTCGGGGGGTCCTCATCAGGCTGTTGTCCCGGGGATGGTGCGGTCAGGCCAGATGGCCCAGCACCCTCCTGCACATCTGTGGATGACACAAAACATTCACAGGTTGGAGAATCCACACACTTGCCACATATTCCTTTCCCCCCCTCGCCCACACATGCTACACACCAGATAGGAAAAAAAAACCTTACCTGGCATCACAGCTTCATGACTGGAGTCATTGCCAGGCAGGCCCTCCACTTGTTTTCTATTAAAGGTGTGGGCCACCGCACGCTCCTCCACTGTCAGCCTAACAGGGCATGGTGGGCCCCCTCCTGTGCTCCTGGCATGGGCTGCCATCTTGGCCAGCTTCCCACGGACCACACGCCGGAGGTCATTGATTTTCTTTACGATCCCCTCGCGTGTCCGGGTCTCCCCCCCCCACGATGCATTCACCTGGTCAGTAATGTTCTGCAAAATCTCCTTCTTCCTGGCCGGGATGGTGTTGGAGGAAACGCCCATATTGGGAAATGGCCCGGGCAAGAGTTTGTTTCTCCCCCAAAGTAAAATTTAACTTCCTCTTCCTCTCAGTCATACTCATACAAAAACTCTCTCCCAAACAGTCAGCAAAAATCACTCACAAAAACAAGCAGGAAAAATCAAGCAACAAAACAAACAAACAAAAATCTATCAACCAAAAAGTCTCACAAGCAGTCACCAAAAGACACTATCAAATATATTCTACAAAACACAAGATCACACAGTCCACAAATATCACAAAGACAAGTCACAACGCAACAAACGCGAACACACAACAGAACAATAGCACCTTGCTGTAGAGGGAGGGATACAAAGGGATGTACTTTTGCAATGGAAGTGCGTTTGTGTCTGTCTATTTATGCTGTCTGCGTAGTTCACTAAGTTGCCCGGGTCCACTTCCAATTTCACTGATTGCGCCGTTCCCGAGTTGTGAGCATGCGCACAGAGGTGCTGACCATGGTCTGCTTCAAGCGCGCATGCGCGAGCCGGCCGGCCCTTCATTTGCATGGGGTCACGGCTCATTTCAATGAAACACGCCCACGTCCTTCCCAATTTGAATTACTCCGCCTTACGCCTCGGAATTTACGTTACTCCGGCGCTAATTTCTGCGCAAACACTACGAGGATACGGTGATTGCGCCCCTACATTGCGCCGGTCTAACGTAAAGGAGGTGCGCTACGCTGGTCAAAATATGCGCCAATGCGCGTGAATCTGGCCCACTATTTTTTTATATATTTTTGGGGGATATTTATTATAGCAAAATGCAAAAAATATTGACTTTTTTTCAAAATTGTCGCTCTATTTTTGTTTATAGCGAGTGTGAGTGAGTGAAAAACGTATATAGCGCAGCACATGCAAACTTAATCGCCTCTGGGCGCTGTATCCATTCTGTGAGTAAGATCCTTTGACCTCAGAAGAGAGAAAAAAATTAAAACCGCAGAGGTGATCAAATACCACCAAATCTCTATTTGTGGGGAAGAAAAGGACGCCAATTTTGTTTGAGAGCCACGTCGCGCGACCTCGCAATTGTCAGTTAAAGCGACGCAGCGCCGAATCGCAAAAAGGGGCAAGGTCGTTGACAGCAATATGGTCCGGGGGCTGAAGTGGTTAAAGCCCCACTCCGGGCAGAGCACCCCCCCCCTCCCCCCCTCGCTAATTATCTGTTTATACGTACCACCTATCAGTGCCCATCAGTGCCCCTCATCAGTGCCCCTCATCAGTGCACCTCATCCGTGCTCATCAGTGAAGGAGAAAATGTACTTACAAAATTTTATAACAGAAAAAAAAAAATCCAAACTTTTTGTGTTTTTTTTATTTTATTTATTTAGCAGAAAATAAAAGTCGCAGAGGTGATTGAGTAACACCAAAAGAAAGTTCTATTTGTGGGGAAAAAATTCTGTTTGTGTACAGTGTCACATGACCGCGCAATTGTCATTTAAAGTGCGACAGCGCTGAAAGCTAAAAATTGGCCTGGGCAGAAGGGGGGGGGGGGGCTATTGAAGAGGTTAACACCCCTTTCACATTGAGGCACTTTTCAGGCGTTTTAATGCAACAAAAAAAAAAATATCGCCTGTGAAGCGCCTCTCACGTTTCTCCAGTGTAAACGCTCACGTGCTCTCACACCGGTTGCGGGACGGGAAAAAAAAAAGTCAGCATCTTTGGGGCGGTTTGGGAGCATTTTTTTCACCCTTCCACTAGCGGGGGGGTTAAAAGCGCTGATACAACGACGGGAAAGTGCCGCTAAAACTAGAGGGTGTGAAAGGGGTCATGTTTTACGAAAGGGGGTCACATACTTTTTTCACTCATTAAAATGCAAATCAATTTATAACTTTTTGTGAAATGCGTTTTTCTGGATATTTTTGTTATTTTGTCTCTCACTGTTATAATAAACCGACCAATAAAATTATAGACTTGCTGTCAGTGTGCCCATCAATTACCACTACTGTGCCCATCAATTGCTTCCAGTGTGCCCATCAAACACAGCAACTGTGCCTATCAATTGCCGCTACTGTGCCATCAAACGCAGCCATTGTGCCATCAAATGCCACCACTGTGCCCATCAAAGCAGCCACTGTGCCCATAAATTACAGCCACTGTGCCATCCAATTTCACCACTGTGCCCATCAAAGCAGCCACTGTGCCCATAAATTACAGCCACTGTGCCAAACGCAGCCACTGTGCCCATCAATTACTGCCAGTGTGCCCATCAATTGCTGACACTGCCCATCAATTGCTGCCAATGTACCCATCAATTACCACTACTGTGCCCATCAACTTCTGCCAGTGTGCCCATCAAACGCAGCCACTGTGCCCATCAATTGCCGCCACTGTGTCATCAAACGCAGCCACTGTGCCCATCAAACGCAGCCACGGTGCCATCAAACGCAGCCACTGTACCCATCAATTTCTGCCAATTTCCCCATCAATTACCACTACTGTGCCCATCAAACGCAGCCACTGTGACCATCAAACGCAGCCACTGTGACCATCAAACTCAGCCACTGTGCCCATCAAACTCAGCCACTGTGCCCATCAAACGCAGCCACTGTGCCCATCAAACGCAGCCACTGTGCCCACCAAATGCAGCTACTGTGCCCATCAAATGCCACCACTGTGCCATCAAAGGCAGCCGCTGTGCCATCAATTGCTGCCACTGTGCCCATCAGTTGCCGCCACTGTGTCATCAAACGCAGCCACTGTGCCCATCAAACGCAGCCACTGTGCCCATCAAACGCAGCCACTGTACCCATCAATTTCTGCCAATTTCCCCATTAATAACCACTACTGTGCCCATCAATTGCTGCCAGTGTGCCCATCAAACGCAGCCACTGTGCCCATCAAACGCAGCCACTGTGCCCATCAAACGCAGCCACTGTGCCCACCAAGCGCAGCTACTGTGCCCATCAAATGCCACCACTGTGCCATCAAACGCAGCCACTGTGCCATCAATTGCTGCCACTGTGCCCATAAATTGCAGCCACTGTGCCATCAAACGCAGGTACTGTACCCATCAAATTGCTGCCAGTGTACCCATCAATTACCACTACTGTGCCCCTTCAATTGCTGCCAGCGTGCATCCCCCCCGCCCGCCTCGGTGGGGCAGCGGGTCATGGCGGCGGTGTCCTCCACACTCCTTCCGTCCTCTGCCTGATAGGTCGGTGTCCAATCATAGCGCCTGTCGTCTGGGCCAATCAGGTGACACAGGTTACAGGCCAAGCACCTGATTGGCGGTTCAGTCTTAGGAAAGCGATTCATTCGCTTTCCTAACACAACGCTGAGCGAACTGCCAATCGCCCAGCATGGCGGCCGCCGTTCACCTTTTTGGACGCCGAATTAGGTGCTTCCAAAAATAAAAAATACCGCGCCGCTGTAATTCAGGTGCCCGAAAAGGGGCCGGACACCTGAATAGGGGGCGGCGGCCGCGACCATAGATGGATTCATGCAATGCACGAATCTATCTATTGGTGACAGACGGGTGGCAGGAGAGAAGGGGCGGCGCCCGGCGTTGTATTTATTTACTGCATTGCCTAAGCACACGACACAACTGCGAGGACTCTCCTGGATGTGAGAATTGCACTTTTTGTAGCAAAATGTCGCTACAAAAGAAGATACAAAAGTAGCAACTTTATTATTATTATTTTTCGGGAGACTTGGAGGGAAGATTTGAACCCTCTCCATAGAGATGTATTGGATCTCTGGATTTCTCTCCTCCGTCGTTTTCCGAGGGGGAGGAGTCACATTCGGAGGAGGAGGAGTCACATCGTCTGCTCTCCGCTTGTCACCTAGAAAGTGATACACAAATGTGGGTCCCCGCGGTGCCGCCATCTTGGATTTGTCCGCCCCCTCCCCCATAAAGATCTTCCTTCCACACTTCTACTGACTTCTCACAGAGTTCTATTCTACTCATTTCCTGCTCGTGTGATTGGCTCGCTGATTTCCCCCAGAAGTCAAGTCAGATTTTAGGAATCACCGGCAAGTTTCGGAGAGACGCTTCCTAAGGGGTGCAGACCCCGACACTTTCCTCAATACAACACTGAAGGTCTTACACCTTTCCCAAACCTCTGGAGGAACCCTAGGGCCCCAGAGGACCCCAAACAACCTCTGGAGGAAACCTAGGGCTCCATGTGACCCTCAGCAACCTCTGGAGGAACCCTAGGGCTCCATGGGACCCCGAGCAACCTCTGGAGGAACCCTAGGGCTCCATGGGACCCCGAGCAACCTCTGGAGGAGTCCTGGTGTTCTATGGCGCCCTAGCAATCTCTGGAGGAACCCTAGGGCCCCATGGAACCACAATAAACCTCTGGAGGAACCCTAGGGCTCCATGGAACCCCGAGCAACCTCTGGAGGAACCCTAGGGTTCCATGGGACCCTGAGGAACCCTGGGGCTCCATGGGGAACCCCGAGCAACCTTTTGAGGAACCCTGATTTTCCATGGAGCCCTAGCTAAGGAATCCCAATCTACCAGGTGGTTATAATGAACCCGATCCCCCCAATACCACTACTACAATACCCTACTATTACCATAATATCCTACTACTACAATGTCCTCCTATTACTACTACTACTACAATATCCTCCTCCTACTACTACTACAATATCCTCCTCCTACTACTACTACAATATCCTCCTATTACTATTACTACAATATCCTCCTACTACGACTACAATATCCTCCTACTACAACAATATCCTCCTATTACTACTACAATATCCTCTTCCTCCTCCTCCTACTACTACTACAATATCATACTACTACTATTACAATAATCTCCTAATTAATATTACAATATCCTACTACTACTACTACTACTACAATATCCTCCTACTACTACAACAACAACAATCTACTACAATATCCTGCTATTACTCCTATACCCTACTAATACTGCTACTGCAATTTTACAATATACAATACTACAATATCCTACTACTACTGTATCCTACTATTACCACAATACCCTACCACTAATACTACTACTAAAGTACCCAACTACAATACTCTACTACTATTGCTACAATACCTTACAATTACTGGAATACTATTATTATTACTACTACAACAACAACAACAACAACAGCACCCTACTACTACCACCACAATTTTTGCAATGCTCCACTAGTTTTACTATTACAATACCCTACTAATTCCACAATATCCATACTACTAATATTGTTACTAAAATATCCAACTACAACTACTACAATATTCTACTACTATTGCTACAATTCCTGAAATACTATTATTATTACTACTTACAAAATGTTTGCAATACTCCACTAGTATTACTACTACTACTACTACAATACCCTACTATTACTCCTATACCCTACTACACCCTAAAACTACTACTACTACAATACCCTCCTATTTTTACAATACCCTACTACAACTACAAAGTCCTACTACTACAACAAGAACAACCTACTACAATACCGTACTACTAGTATTACTATTAAAGTAACCAACTACAATTACTAAAATACTCTTCTACTACTGCTACAATATCTTACAATTACTGGAACACTATTATTATTATTATTATTACTAATACTACAACAACACTCTAATACCAACACAATTATTGCAATACTCCACTAGTATTACTACTACAATACTCTACTTATACTGCTATACCCTACTATTACTGCTACTATACCCTAAAACTACTACTAAAATACCCTACTACTACAACAACAATAACCTACTACAATACCCTACTACTCCAATATGCTACTACAACTACCACTATACCCTACTATAACACTATTACGCCTATACTCTACTACAATTATACCCTAAAATTACTAATACAATAGACTACTATTTTTACAATAACCTACTACTAAATCTTACTATTACTACTATACCATATAGCTACTATTACCACAAAACCCTACTACTAGTATTACTACTAAAGTACCCAACTACAATACTATATTAATATAATACCTTAAAAATACTGGAATATTGCAATACTCCACTAGTATTACTACTACAATACCCATCTACTACTACTACAATACCTTACTATTTTTACAATAACCTATCTACTACTACTACAATATCCTAGTACTACTATTAAACCCTACTATTACCACAAAAGCCTACTACTAGTATTACTACTAAAGTACTCAACTACTACAATACTCTACTATTGCTAAAATACCTTAAAATTACTGGAATACTATTATTATTATTATTACTACTACTACTAAACTCTAATACCAACACAATTATTGCAATACTCCACTAGTATTACTACCACAATATCCTATTACTAATACTCCTATAACCTACTATTCTATACTATACAATATCCTATGGCTACTATTACCGCAAAACCCTACTACTAGTATTACTACTAAAGTACCCAACTACAACTTAAAATTACTGGAATACTATTAGTATTACTATTACAACAACAACACCCTAATACTAACACAATTATTGCAATACTCCACTAGTATTACTACTATTATACCCTATTACGCCTATACTCTACTACTATTATACCCTAAAACTACTACTACAATACACTACTATTTTTACAATAACCTACTACTAAAATATCTTACTACTACTACTATACCCTATAGCTACTATTACCACAAAACCCTACTACTAGTATTACTACTAAAGTACCCAACTTCAATACTCTATTACTATTACTACAATACCTTAAAATTACTGGAATATTATTATTAGTACTACAACAACAACAACAACAACAACAACAACAATGCCTTACTTCTAACACAATTATTGCAATACTCCCCTAGTATTACTACTACAATACCCATCTACTACTACTACTACAGTACCCTACTATTTTTACAACTTATCTACGACTATTACAATATCCTAGTGCTACTATTATACCCTACTATTACCACAAAAGCCTACTAGTATTACTACTAAAGTACCCAACCTCAATACTCTATTACTATTACTACAATACCTTAAAATTACTGGAATATTATTATTAGTACTACAACAACAACAACAACAACAATGCCTTACTTCTAACACAATTATTGCAATACTCCACTAGTATTACTTCTACAATACCCATCTACTACTACAGTACCCTACTATTTTTACAACTTATCTACGACTATTACAATATCCTAGTGCTACTATTATACCCTACTATTACCACAAAAGCCTACTAGTATTACTACCAAAGTACCCAACTACTACAATACTCTACTATTTCTAAAATACCTTAAAATTAATGGAATACTATTATTATTACCACTACTACTACTACTACACTCTAATACCAACACAATTATTGAAATACTCCACTAGTATTACTACTACAACAGGGCTCAAAATTTCAAGTCCTGAGCTACTAGCCAGGCCTCAAGAGTTACTCGCCACCAGTTGCCCCACCTAATTCATACACTGCCCTGCTCCTAATTGCACCCGTAAACACGCCCTGGTAGATTATCTCATGGAATGACACCGTTAAACGTTTTATGCAGAATCAAGTTACAAAATTAAATTTTACCAACAACAACTTTAACAAAATGGGACAGGGCACTGGGGGCAGACCAGAGGGACATGGCACTGGGGGCAGACCAGAGGGACAGGGCACTGGGGGCAGACCAGAGGGACAGGGCACTGGGGGCAGACCAGAGGGACAGGGCACTGGGGTCAGACCAGAGGGACAGGGCACTGGGGTCAGACCAGAGGGACAGGGCACTGGGGGCAGACCAGAGGGACAGGGCACTGGGGGCAGACCAGAGGGACAGGGCACTGGGGCAGACCAGAGGGACAGGGCACTGGGGTCAGACCAGAGGGACAGGGCACTGGGGGCAGACCAGAGGGACAGGGCACTGGGGGCAGACCAGAGGGACAGGGCACTGGGGGCAGACCAGAGGGACAGGGCACTGGGGGCAGACCAGAGGGACAGGGCACTGGGGTCAGACCAGAGGGACAGGGCACTGGGGGCAGACCAGAGGGACAGGGCACTGGGGGCAGACCAGAGGGACAGGGCACTGGGGGCAGACCAGAGGGACAGGGCACTGGGGGCAGACCAGAGGGACAGGGCACTGGGGGCAGACCAGAGGGACAGGGCACTGGGGGCAGACCAGAGGGACAGGGCACTGGGGGCAGACCAGAGGGACAGGGCACTGGGGCAGACCAGAGGGACAGGGCACTGGGGGCAGACCAGAGGGACAGGGCACTGGGGGCAGACTAGAGGGACAGGGCACTGGGGGCAGACCAGAGGGACAGGGCACTGGGGGCAGACCAGAGGGACAGGGCACTGGAGGGCAGACCAGAGGGACAGGGCACTGGGGGCAGACTAGAGGGACAGGGCACTGGGGCAGACCAGAGGACAGGGCACTGGGGGCAGACCAGAGGGACAGGGCACTGGGGGCAGACCAGAGGGACAGGGCACTGGGCAGAGGGACAGGGCACTGGGGGCAGACCAGAGGGACAGGGCACTGGGGGCAGACCAGAGGGACAGGGCACTAGAGGGACAGGGCACTGGGGGCAGACCAGAGGGACAGGGCACTGGAGGCAGACCAGAGGGACAGGGCACTGGGGGCAGACTAGAGGGACAGGGCACTAGAACTGGGTCTCTCTCTCTCATCTCATCATCAGGAGCCTGTGTGTGCAGCTCCACGCTTGCATGTCCCCACTTCCCCCTTTTATTCAGGCTGGCAGTGAGGAGAGGAGCTGCAGCACAGCGGGAGGGAGTACAACCCAGCGCTGAGATCCACACAACTGCACAGCCATTGACAGCATAGCACAGCGCACACTGACACCGCACAGCACACATTGAGACCAGTCTGTTCACAGTGCTCAGGCTGAACTGTTGGACACTTACATAGAGCACAAGGAGAAGAAAACTGCACAAACTGGAAGGCTGCCGCTCTCATGTCAGGACAACTTTCAGTGAGCGCTGCACCGGAGTGGTCATTTTCGCACTCCTCCACCTCACTCATTACTTTCTGCTCTCCAGCTACATTGGGCGGAGGAGGGGGGGCAGGCTCAGAGAGGTCCTACTGTTAGGTCCCATGGCTTAATGAGAATTGTAAGGAGAGCTCCTGTGTACTGCTCTGCCTGTGCGCGCCTCACCAGACTACTTTTCCTGAGCATGCGCCTTTCCTCTACGGCCGCCAATCTCATCGGGACTCTAAGGCCCCATACACACGAGCAGACCGATTTGAACAAATCTGTCTGCTGGGGATGTATTGGTTTGATCGATGTACACACGATCAAACCAAAATCCCCGCCGGCAGACGGCGCGCTGACGTGGCGGTGACGCCGCCACGTCACCACACCAGGAAGTAAAACAGTTCCGCGCATGCGTCGAAACCATTCGGCGCGTGTGCGAGAAGACATGTCTGCTGGTTAGCGTACTAACCAGCAGACATGTGGGGCGGACGGGTTCCCAGCCCACGGATGTCAAAGCATGCTTTCCAATCTGTCGGGTGGCCAAATCCGTCGGCTCGCCCGTACACACGATCCAATCTGTCTGCTGGGACGGTCGGGCCGTGTGTACGCGGCCTAAGTGTAGGCACAGATTGGAGGGAGATTGGTCAGGCAGCCCTGTCATCACTCGCCCCCACCTTAAATCCACTCGCCAAATGCTAGTAGGCGAGTGGAAATTTTGAGGGCTGTCCTACAATACCCATCTACTACTACTACTACAATAACCTATTTTTACAATAACCCATCTACTACTACTACTACTACAATATCCTAGTACTACTACTATACCCTACTATTACCACAAAACCCCACTACTGGTATTACTACTAAAGTACCCAACTTCAACAACACTCTACTATTGCTAAAATACCTTCAAATTACTGGAATACGATTATTATTACTACTACTACTACAACAACACCTTATTACTAACACAATTATTGCAATACTCCACTAGTATTACTACTACAATACCCTATTACTCCTATACTCTACTACTACTATACCCTAAAACTACTACTACAATACACTACTATTTTTACAATACCATACTACTACAATGACCTACTACTAAAATATCCTACTACTCATACTACTATACCCTATGGCTACTATTAACACAAAACCCTACTACTAGTATTACTACTAAAGTACCCAACTACAATACTCTATTACTACAATACCTTAAAATTGCTGGAATCTTACTATTAGTACTACTACAACAACAACAACACCATCCTACTACTAACACAATTATTGCAATACTCCACTAGTATAACTACTACAATACCCATCTACTACTACCACCACCATATCCTACACCCTATATTACTACTACTACTACTACTACTACTACCAGATCCTACTACAATATCCTAGTACTATTACTCCTACACCCTACTACTACTACAATATCCTAGTACTATTACTCCTACACCCTACTACTACTACTACAATATCCTAGTACTATTACTCATACACCCTACTACTACTACAATATCCTAGTACTATTACTCCTACACCCTACTACTACTACAATATCCTAGTACTATTACTCATACGCCCTACTACTACTACAATATCCTAGTACTATTACTCCTATACTACTACCACTACAATATCCTACTATTCCTACTACAATATCCTAGTACTATTACTCCTACATCCTACTACAATATCCTAGTACTATTACTCCTATACCCTATACTACTACAATATCCTAGTACTATTACTCCTACGCCCTACTACTACTACAATATCCTAGTACTATTACTCCTATACCCTATACTACTACAATATCCTAGTACTATTACTCCTACGCCCTACTACTACTACAATATCCTAGTACTATTACTCCTATACTACAATATCCTACTATTTCTACTACACTATCCTAGTACTATTACTCCTATACCCTATACTACTACAATATCCTACTATTCCTACTACAATATCCTAGTACTATTACTCCTACACCCTACTACTACTACAATATCCTAGTACTATTACTCCTACACCCTACTACTACTACAATATCCTAGTACTATTACTCCTACGCCCTACTACTACTATAACTACTACTATAACTCCCGCCCCCTGCACCCATGTGTCAGATTTGAACGAGAAAACCACGCCCCAAAAAACCCCGCCCCTCCAATAAACCTGTCCTGGCCGGCGCCCCTCCCCCCGTTTCTCCGCCCACCCAGAGCTCCAGCAGTCAGGCGGAAGAATTATTCGGGCTCCGCCCTCCGCCGCCACGACGCACCGCCTGTCAGAGGCGTACAGCGCGGCCCGCCCCCCGCGCAGGCGCATTGCGGAGTAAACAGAGAACGGAGACGGCTGGGTGAGGGGAGAGCTCCACCGTACGAGACCGACACCGAGGAGGAGGACCGGGAGAGGAGGAGGAGCGGACCGCAGCGCCGCGGGGAGTCTACCGAAAACACCGCCCGCCGCTGTAAGAGGGAGGAGGAGAGCGGAGCGCTGAGAAGAGACAGAAGAGATATACCGGTTCCAGCCGGATCCGTCCCGCGCCTGCGCACTGCGCTCCACCATGGTGCAGAAGGATGGACAGAGCGCAGCCACCGAGCCGGGGAGCCCGACACCCCTCACCGGAGAACACAGCGCCCCCCCCGGACCGGAGGAGACCGACACCCCGCCCCGGGCCAGGCGCCTACTGTGCGGGGTGGTGGAGGGTCAGTATATTACCACCCCCCCTCCATAATATTATATCACACCCCATTATATGTCACCCCAGAGAGGAAACCCCACCCCCACCATGCCAACCCACCAGAGAGAAAACTCCACCCCCACCATGCCAACCCCCCCCCCCCAGAGAGAAAACCCCACCCCCACCATGCCAACCCCCCACCCAACATGCCAACCCCCCCCCCCCCCCGAGAGAAAACCCCACCCCCACCATGCCAACCCCCCAGAGAGAAAACCCCACCCCCACTATGCCAACCCCCCACCCAACATGCCAACCCCCCCCCCCCCCCGAGAGAAAACCCCACCATGCCAACCCCCCCTCCCAGAGAGGAGACCCCACCCCCACCATACCAACCCCCCACCCAACCTGCCACCCACCCCCCAGAGAGGAAACCCCACCATGCCAACCCCCCCACCCAGAGAGGAGACCCCACCCCCACCATGCCAACCCCCCAGAGAGAAAACCCCACCCCCACCATGCCAACCCCCCCTCCCAGAGAGGAGACCCCACCATGCCAACCCCACCAGAGAGGAAACCCCCACCCCCACCATACCAACCCCCCCTCCCACAGAGGAAACCCCACCCCCATTATACCTACCCCACCAGAGAGAAAACCCCACCCCCACCATGCCAACCCCCCACCCAACATGCCAACCCCCCCTCCCAGAGAGGAAACCCCACCCCCACCATACCAACCCCCCACCCAACATGCCAACCCCCCCCCCAGAGAGGAAATCCCACCCCCACCATGCCAACCCCCCCTCCCAGAGAGGAGACCCCACCATGCAAACCCCCTAGAGAGAAAACCCCACCCCCACCATACCAACCCCCCAAAGAGAAAACCCCACCCCCACCATACCAACCCCCCAGAGAGAAAACCCCCATAGCAACCCCCCACCCAACATGCCAAACCCCCCCCCCAGAGAGGAAACCCACCCCCACCATACCAACCCCCCAAAGAGAAAACCCCACCCCCACCATACCAACCCCCCAGAGAGAAAACCCCACCATAGCAACCCCCCCACCCAACATGCCAAACCCCCCCCCAGAGAGAAAACCCCACCCCCACCATACCAACCCCCCAGAGAGAAAACCCCAACATACTAACCGCCCACCCAACATGCCAAACCCCCCCCCAGAGAGGAAAACCCCACCCAATATGCCAACCCCCCCCCCCCCCCCCCCAGAGGAAACCCAACCCCCACCTAACACCCCCCCCCCCCCAGAGAGGAAACCCAACCATGCCAATCCCCCCAGAGAGGAAACCCCACCCTCACATGCCAACCCCCCAGAGAGGAAACCCCACCCTCACGTGCCAACCCCCCACCCGGAGAAGAAAACCCCACCATGCCAACCCAGAGAGGAAACCCCACCCCCACCATGCCACTCACCCAGAGAGTAAACCCCACCATGCCAACCCCCAACCCAGAGAGGAAACCCCACCCTCACATGCCAACCCCCCAGAGAGGAAACCCCACCCTCACATGCCAACCCCTCACCCAGAGAAGAAAACCCCACCATGCCAACCCCCAACCCAGAGAGGAAACCCCACCCCCACCATGCCACTCACCCAGAGAGGAAACCCCACCATGCCAACCCAGAGAGGAAACCCCACCCCCACCATGCCACTCACCCAGAGAGGAAACCCCACCATGCCAACCCCTCTCCCCCCAGAGAAGAAACCCCACCTTCACATGCCAACCCCCCACCCAGAGAAGAAAACCCCACCATGCCAACCCAGAGAGAAAACCCCACCCCACCATGCCACTCACCCAGAGAGGAAACCCCACCATGCCAACCCCCAACCCAGAGAGGAAACCCCACCCTCACATGCCAACCCCCCACCCAGAGAAGAAAACCCCACCATGCCAACCCAGAGAGGAAACCCCACCCCCACCATGCCACTCACCCAGAGAGGAAACCCCACCATGCCAACCCCTCTCCCCCTAGAGAAGAAACCCCACCTTCACATGCCAACCCCCCACCCAGAGAAGAAAACCCCACCATGCCAACCCAGAGAGGAAACCCCACCCCCACCATGCCACTCACCCAGAGAGGAAACCCCACCATGCCAACCCCTCTCCCCCCAGAGAAGAAACCCCACCTTCACATGCCAACCCCCCACCCAGAGAAGAAAACCCCACCATGCCAACCCCCAACCCAGAGAGGAAACCCCACCCCCACCATGCCACTCACCCAGAGAGGAAACCCCACCATGCCAACCCCCAACCCAGAGAGGAAACCCCACCCCCACCATGCCACTCACCCAGAGAGGAAACCCCACCATGCCAACCCCTCTCCCCCCAGAGAAGAAACCCCACCTTCACATGCCAACCCCCCACCATGCCAACCACCCACCCACCCAGAGAGGGGAACCCCACCATGCCAACCCCCCCACCCAGAGAAGGAAACTCCACCCCCACCATGCCAACCCCCCACCAAGCGAAGGAAACCCCACCATACCAACACCCCACCCCCAAAATGAAAAACTCCACCCAGAGAGGAAACCCAACCCCCCACCATGCCAACCCCCCCCCCACCTAGAGAGGAAACCACGCCCCTACTATGCCAACCCCCACCCAGAGAGGGAAACCCCCCCCACCATGCCAACCCCCCCACCCAGAGAAGGGAACTCTACCATACCAACCCCCCACCCAGAGAGGGAAACCCCACCCCCACAATGAAAAACTCACACCAGAGCGGAACCCCCCCCCCCCCAGAGAGGTAATCCACCCCTACTATGCCAACCCCCACCCAGAGAGGGAAACCCCCCCCCCCACCTTGCCAACACCCCACCCAGAGAGGAAACTCCACCATACCAACCCCCCAGAGAGAAAACCCCACCATAGCAACCCCCCACCCAACATGCCAAACCCCCCCCCCCCCCCAGAGAGGAAACCCCACCCCCACCATACCAACCCCCCAGAGAGAAAACCCCAACATACCAACCGCCCACCCAACATGCCAAACCCCACCCAATATGCCAAACCCCCCCCCCCCCCAGAGAGGAAACCCCACCCCCACCTAACACCCCCCCCCCCCCAGAGAGGAAACCCAACCATGCCAACCCCCCCAGAGAGGATCCCCCCCAGAGAGGAAACCCCACCCTCACATGCCAACCCCCCAGAGAGGAAACCCCACCCTCACGTGCCAACCCCCCACCCGGAGAAGAAAACCCCACCATGCCAACCCAGAGAGGAAACCCCACCCCCACCATGCCACTCACCCAGAGAGTAAACCCCACCATGCCAACCCCCAACCCAGAGAGGAAACCCCACCCCCACAAGCCCACCCCCCACACAGGAAACCCCACCCTCACAAGCCAACCCCGCACCCAGAGAAGAAAACCCCACCATGCCAACCCCCAACCCAGAGAGGAAACCCCACCCCCCCCATGCCACTCACCCAGAGAGGAAACCCCACCATGCCAACCCAGAGAGGAAACCCCACCCCCACCATGCCACTCACCCAGAGAGGAAACCCCACCATGCCAACCTAGAGAGGAAACCCCACCCTCACATGCCAACCCCCCACCCAGAGAAGAAAACCCCACCATGCCAACCCAGAGAGGAAACCCCACCCCCACCATGCCACTCACCCAGAGAGGAAACCCCACCATGCCAACCCCTCTCCCCCTAGAGAAGAAACCCCACCTTCACATGCCAACCCCCCACCATGCCAACCACCCACCCACCCAGAGAGGGGAACCCCACCATGCCAACCCCCCCCCCACCCAGAGAAGGAAACTCCACCCCCACCATACCAACACCCCACCCCCAAAATGAAAAACTCCACCCAGAGAGGAAACCCAACCCCCCACCATGCCAACCCCCCCCCCACCTAGAGAGGAAACCACGCCCCTACTATGCCAACCCCCACCCAGAGAGGGAAACCCCCCCCCCCATGCTAACCCCCCCACCCAGAGAAGGGAACTCTACCATACCAACCCCCCACCCAGAGAGGGAAACCCCAACCCCACAATGAAAAACTCCAACCAGAGCGGAACCCCCCCCCCCCAGAGAGGTAATCCACCCCTACTATGCCAACCCCCATCCAGAGAGGGAAACCCCCCCCCCCCCACCTTGCCAACACCCCACCCAGAGAGGAAACTCCACCATCCCAACCCTCCACCCAGAGAGGGAACCCCCCTCCCCTGGGCCAGGCTCTGCCTCTGCTGTGTGGTGGGGGGGTCAGTGTGTATATATATTCCCAATTATAATATACCACCCATTATATATCAGCCCCCCCCATACATCCCCCGCTTCCTCTGCCATGTGGTGGGGGGTCAGTTAAAAAAAAATATATATATTATAATGTATATATCCCCTCATTATGTCATTACGCCTTTAGAAGGGATCCCCTCCCTTACACCCCCTCCCTCTCCGCTATACCACCCTCACAAAGACACCCCCCCCCCCCCCCTTAGAGGGTCCTCTTCCCTATACCACCATCAGAGGTGCTCCCATACCCCCCTCAGAAGTGATCTCCACCCCCCTCAGAAGGGATCCCTGCCTCTATAATCCCCTCAGAGTATCCCCCTCCCCTTTACTTTACCATCCTCACAAGGGACCCCCATACCCCCTCAGTTACTTCTCCCCTATACCACCCTCACAGAATAGCCCCCCCCTCAGATGAGATCCCAACCCCTGTATCATCCTCACAGAGGAGACCCCCCTCAGAGGATTCCTCTCCCCTTTACCACCCTCACAAAGACCCCCCCCCCCTTAGAGGGTCCTCTTCCCTATGCCCCCCCCCCCCTCAGAAGTGATCTCCGCTCCCCCCTCAGAGTATCCTCTTTCCCTATACAATCCTTAGAGGAGCCCCCCCCCCCACCCATACCCCTCTGAGAGGATCCTCTACCCTATACCCGAGGCGCCCCCCCATACCCCTCTGAGGGGATCCTCACTCCTGTACCACCTTCAGAGGACCCCCGCCACATACACCTTTTAGAGGATCCTCTCCCCTATACCGCCCCCACAAAAGTCCCCCCCCCCCCCACATAAGAAGGGATCCCTGCCCCTATATTCCCCTCGGAGTACCACCCTCACAAGGGACCCCCCCCCCCATATCCCCTCGGGGAGTTACTTCTCCCCTATACCACCCTCACAGAGTAGCCCCCCCCCAGATGGGATTCCCTCCCCTTTACCACCCACAGAGTAGCCCCCCCCCCCTCAGATGGGATCCCCTCCCCTTTACCACCCACAGAGTAGCCCCCCCCTCAGATGGGATCCCCTCCCCTTTACCACCCACAGAGTCGCCCCCCCCCCCCCAGATGGGATCCCCTCCCCTTTACCACCCTCACAGGGTAGCCCCCCCTCAGATGGGATCCCCTCCCCTGTACCACCCTCACAAAGTAGCCCCCCCTCAGATGGAATCCCCTCCACCACCCTCACAGAGTAGCCCCCCTCAGATGGGATTCCCTCCCCTTTACCACCCTCACAGAGTAACCCCCCCCTCAGATTGTATCCCCCTCCCCCCTTTACCACCCTCACAGGGTAGCCCCCCCCCCCTCAGATGGGATCCCCTCCCCTTTACCACCCTCGTAGAGTAGCCCCCCCTCAGATGGGATCACCTCCCCTTTACCACCCTCACAGGGTAGCCCCCCCTCAGATGGGATCCCCTCCCCTTTACCACCCTCACAGAGTAACCCCCCCCCCCCTCAGATGGGATCCCCTCCCCTTTACCACCCTCACAGAGTAACCCCCCCCCCCCTCAGATGGGATCCCCTCCACCACCCTCACAGGGTAGCCCCCCCTCAGATGGGATCCCCTCCACCACCCTCACAGGGTAGCCCCCCCTCAGATGGGATCCCCTCCCCTGTACCACCCTCACAGAGTAGCCCCCCCTCAGATGGGATCCCCTCCCCTTTACCACCTTCACAGAGTAACCCCCCCCCCTCAGATTGGATCCCCTCCCCTTTACCACCCTCACAGGGTAGCCCCCCCCCCTCAGATGGGATCCCCTCCCCTTTACCACCCTCACAGGGTAGCCACCCCCCCTCAGATGGGATCCCCTCCCCTGTACCACCCTCACAAAGGAGCCCCTATACCCCCTTCAGAGGGGATCCCCTCCCTCATACCTTGCTCACAGAGAAGACCCCATACCCGCCTCAGAAGGTTCCCCCCCCCCATCACAGAAGAGACCCCATACCACTTTCAGAGTATTCCCTTCCCCCCACAGAGGATCCTCCCCACTAATGCCCCCCATTGCACTAGACTCCCCATACCCTCCTGCACAGAGGACCCCCCCCCTCTCCTTATCACCGCCTACATTGCGTGCCTGTGGGGTGTTGGAGGGTCAGTGTTACCCCCCCCCCCCCCCATTACCTTCCATTAGTATATAATGATATCCCCTGAAAGAGGACCTCCCCTCCCCCTCCATTATGGATCTTTTTTAATGTATTTATAAGTGTGTGTCATGTATATAAAGTCCCACAACAGCTGTGCATATATACGGTACCTGTATACAGCCGTCCCTCCCAGGTGTACAAGTCCTCCTGCAGGGTCCGTCTTCCCGTATATCGGGGGAGGGGGAGGGGGGGCGTATTTTCCTCCGTGTGGCTGATCTACCATTTGGGCTTCTAAGATTTTTTTGGGGACCTGTTGAGAGTACCACTTGATTGTGGGAGATCTGTGGTGGGTGGAGCCTGCTGGGCCCCTCCCACAGCTTTCTCTCCTTGTGCAGGTGGACTGGTCTAGTCTCCGCCCTCCTGTTTTCTATAGTGGGTGGAGCCTGCTAAGCCCCTCCCACAGAGCGCTCTGTGCGCAGGTGATCTGGTCGAGTCTCCGCCGCCTTGTAGTTTTCTGTATTGGGTGGAGCCTGTTGGGCCCCTCCCACAGCTCTGTGCTCTCTCCTTGTGCAGGGGACTGGTCTTGTCTTCCGCCCCTCCTGTCGTTTTCTGTAATGGGTGGAGCCTGCTAGGCCCCTCCCACAGCTCTGCTCTCTCCTTGTGCAGCGGGCCGGTCTTGTCTTCTGCCCCTCTTGTAGTTTTCTGTAGTGGGTGGACCATGCTAGGCCCCTCCCACAGAGCGCTCTCTGTGCGCAGGTGATCTGGTCGAGTCTCCGCCGCCTTGTAGTTTTCTGTATTGGGTGGAGCCTGTTGGGCCCCTCCCACAGCTCTGTGCAGTGGACTGGTCTTGTCTTCCGCCCCTCTTGTAGTTTTCTGTAGTGGGTGTAGCCTGCTGGGCCCCTCCCACAGCTCTGTGCTCTCTCTGTGCGCAGGTGATCTGGTCGAGTCTCCGCCGCCTTGTAGTTTTCTGTAGTGGGTGTAGCCTGCTGGGCCCCTCCCACAGCTCTGTGCTCTCTTTGTGCAGTGGACTGGTCTTGTTTCCGCCCCCTTGCAGTGGGTGTAGCCTTCTAAGCCTCTCCCACGGAACTCTCTCTCTCAGATGGTCTAGTCTCCGCCCTTCTGTAGTGGGTGGAGCCTGCTGGGCCCCTCCCACAGTTCTGTGCTCTCTCCTTGTGCAGGGGACTGGTCTTGTTTCCGCCCCCCTTGCAGTGGGTGTAGCCTGCTAAGCCTCTCCCCCGGAACTCTCTCTCTCTCAGATGGTCTAGTCTCCGCCCTTCTGTAGTGGGTGGAGCCTGCTGGCCCCTCCCACAGTTTTGTGCTCTCTCTTTGTGCAGGGGACTGGTCTTGTTTCCGCCCCCTTGCAGTGGGTGTAGCCTTCTAAGCCTCTCCCACGGAACTCTCTCTCTCAGATGGTCTAGTCTCCGCCCTTCTGTAGTGGGTGGAGCCTGCTGGCCCCTCCCACAGTTTTGTGCTCTCTCTTTGTGCAGGGGACTGGTCTTGTTTCCGCCCCCTTGCAGTGGGTGTAGCCTTCTAAGCCTCTCCCACGGAACTCTCTCTCTCAGATGGTCTAGTCTCCGCCCTTCTGTAGTGGGTGGAGCCTGCTGGGCCCCTTCCACAGCTCTCTGTATGTGGGACTGGTCAAGTCTCTGCCCCTCTTGTAGTTTTCTGTAGTGGGTTAAGCCTGCTAGGCCCCTCCCACAGAGCGCTCTTATTTATTAATAATGACACAAGTTATATTAGAATTGAATGTTGTTTTGAAAATTCCCTTTCCATTTTAACCCCTTCAATCCCGGGCTTTTATACCCACCTCCATACCGGGGGGCCTATTCTGGCACTTCTCTCCTACATGTACAAATCATCATTCTTTTGCTAGAAAATTACGCAGTACCCCCAAACACTATATATGTTTATTTAGCAGACACCCTAGGGAATAAAACGGTCATTGCAATGTTTTATCTCGCACGGTATTTGCGCAATCATTTTTCAAACGCCTTTTTTTTTTTTTTTTGGAAAAAAATTGTTTCATGAATTAAAAAAAATAACAAAACAGTAAAGTTAGCCCAATTTGATTGTAAAATACGAAAGATGATGTTACGCCGAGTAAATAGATACCCAACACGTCACGCTTTAATATTGCGCACACTCATGGAATGGCGCCAAACTTCGGTACCTAAAAATCTCCATAGGCAACGCTTTGAATTTTTTTTACAGGTTACCAGTTTAGAGTTACAGAGGAGGTCCAGTGCTGGAATTGCTGCATGCGCTCTAACGCACGCGGCGACACCTCACATGTGGGGTTTAAACGGCGTTTACATATGTGGGTGGGACTTGCGTGCTTCTGCAAACTGACGGGGGCATTTTAAAACTTTTTTTTTTTTTTTTACACTTTTTTTATTTATTTATTTTCACTTTTTATCGCTTTTTATTCCTATTACAAGGCATGTAAACATCCCTTGTAATAGGAAATGTGTGTGACAGGTCCTCTTTATGGAGAGATGCGGGGGGAGGAGTCAATAAGACCCCACCTCTCTCCTCCAGGCTGGAAAGAATGAGATCGGTGAAAAAAATGATCGGTGTTGCTTACAGCCGCAATCACGGCTTTGTTTACTTACGGGACCCGGGCGTGACGTCATCACATCGCGCCCGGGCCTCCGAAGGTCGAAGAGATGACTGATGACCATCAGTCATCACTATGCTTCCTGCCTGCGCCGGACGATTCTTTCTCCGGGCCCCCGATGGCACGGGAGAGCCCGGAGAAGCACCGGACACCCCCCCTCCCAACGCCTATAAGAACGATCAAGCGGCGGAACCGCCGCTGTGATCGTTGTTATGGTGCGCAGAATCGCCGGCACTAACGAACGATCCCTGAATGATGCCTCTAGCTGCACCCATCATTTAGATATCGCCGCACAAACCCAGGACGTCATATGACGCCCCCCCAGGATGGGAGATCCCCCCTGTGGACGTCATATGACTATGGGCCGGTATTGAAGCGGTTAATCTGCAGCCTCTGTCTTTTTCTGTAAAATTCAATATGGCCACCTGGAGGCGCTCTGTACACATAGTTTACAGACCCCCCCCCCCCCCCCTCAAAATATAACTTCCTGCTTGTGTGATTGGCTCACTGATTTTTTCCCCCTGGATACAAGTCAGATTTTGGGCATCCCCTGCAACATATCTTTTTTGGTGAGATATTCCCAAATGGGTGTAACGTGTTCCGAAAGTCGATCCTTTAAGGCCGCTGTTAAACGGCTTCGGGCTTGTCGGTGACGTCATCGGTTTAGGATTGCCTCCAGAAATCATGGACAGCCCCCGACCTTCACCCACTTTAAGCACTTTTAGAGAAAAGAATAAAAATGTATATGATCGGAAAAAAAATAAAGCCCCGTGGACGTGGGTTCTTATGAAGGACACGCCCTCTCAGGGAAGGGGGACATGGCAGAAGATGATTGACGGGCCGCCCTCCAGAACCTGTGGGGGTGGGGGTATGCTCAGTCCAGTGGTTTCAGTTGTCGGTAAACAAAGCTTTATTAACATTCTGAAGAACACCACCAGGCAAATACCATTTTAGTTCCAGGAATTATTTCTTCTAAAGCAAGAAACCAGTTTTTCAGCAAAGCCTGAAAGTGTAAAAGCAGAAGGTGCAGATAAAAAAAAAAACTTCTGTGTGCAACAGCCCCCCCCCCAACCCCCGATACTTACCCGAGTCCCAGCTCCATCCACAATGTCTAGGAATGCCTCGGTTGTCCAGGAGTGTGTCCCAGTCAAGTCCATATCTTTATGGTCCTTGCTTTGTGCACTGGTCCAAACCATTTGGTGGAGGGGGGATTATGGTGTGGGGGCTTGGCTCCTCAGGGGGTTGGGCTTGGCTCCTCAGGGGGTTGGGCTTGGCTCCTTAGTTCCAGGGAAGGGAACTCTTAAGGCGTCGGCATACCAAGACATTTTGGACAATTTCACGCTCCCAACTTTGTGGGAACAGTTTGGGGGACGGCCCCTTCCTGTTCCAACATGACTGCCCACCAGTGCACAAAGCAAGGTCCATTCTCCAAAATGTCTTGGTATGCCGACGCCCTAAGAGTTCCCTTCACTGGAACGAAGGGGCCAAACCCAACCCCTGAAAAACAACCCCCACTGGTGACACTTAACCACTTCACCCCCGGACCATATTGCTGGTCAAAGACCAGAGCACTTTTTGCGATTCGGCACTGCGTCGCTTTAACTGACAATTGCGCGGTCGTGCGACGTGGCTCCCAAACAAAATTGGCGTCCTTTTTTCCCCACAAATCGAGCTTTCTTTTGGTGGTATTTGATCACCTCTGCAATTTTTATTTTTTGCGCTATAAACAAAAATAGAGCGAAAATTTTGAAACAAAAAAATCTTTGTTACTTTTTGCTATAATAAATATCCCCCAAAAATATAGAAAAACATTTTTTCCCTCAGTTTAGGCCGATACGTATTCTTCTACATATTTTTCGTAAAAAAAAAAAAATCGCAATAAGCGTTTATTGATTGGTTTGCTCAAAAGTTATAGCGTCTACAAAATAGGGGATCGTTTTATGGCATTTTTACTAATATTTTTTTTTTTTTAACTACTAATGGCGGCGATCAGCGATTTTTTTATCGGTACTGCGACATTATGGCAGACACTTCGGACACTTTTGACACATTTTTGGGACCATTGTCATTTATTCAGCGACCGGTGCTATAAAAATGCCATTGGCAGGGAAGGGGTTAACACTAGGGGGGGGGAGGAAGGGGTTAATCATGTTCCCTGGGTGTGTTCTAACTGAAGGGGGGGTGGGACTGACTGGGGGAAATGACTGATCGCTGGTCATACATTATATGAACAGGTCGTTTCCCCCCCTGACAGGACCGGGAGCTGCGTGTTTACACACACAGCTCCCGGTTCTCGCTCCGTAACGAGCGAACGCGGGTGCTCGGCGGCGATCGCGCCCACCGGGCACGCGCGTGGGAGTTGGGGGCGTGCGCGTCCCTATTGGCTGCTCGGCGAGATGACGTATAGCAACGTGATCTTGCCCAGCAGAGCCGGCCTGCCGGCGGCTGCTCGGCAAGCAGTTAATTTGTCGCTTTTTTTTTTCATATTTTTTTATTTCACTCGGCGCTTGTTTTTATTTTTATAATTTATCAAAAAACTGAGGGGGCTGAGGATTTTTTGAGAGGAAAATTGTGAATGGATTTGTATGCTGTTGTACAGAAGTGGATGTTATAGAGCAGGGGTGTCGAACTCAATTTTATCGGGGGGCCGCATCAGCATTATGATTGCCCTTAAAAGGGCCGGTTGTATCTAGGGTTGTCCCGATACCACTTTTTTAGGACCGAGTACAAGTACCGATACTTTTTTTTAAGTAGTCGCCGATACCGAATACCGATACTTTTTTTAAATGTCCCCCACATATGCAGCCATGTCCCCCCCCACATATGCAGCCATGTCCCCCCACAAATGCAGCCATGTCCCCCCACATATACAGCCATGTCCCCCCACATATGCAGCCATGTCCCCCCTACCTAGCCACCGCCGCCCGGGGAACATCACAGCATTCATTTGAATAGCTGTAGTGTTCCCGCCCGTATAGACACTCCCCCTTGCTCGGGATTGGATGGGTGATCGTGATCTGTCCAATCCAATCCCGAGCAAGGGGGAGTGTCTATACGGACGGGAACACTACAGCTATTCAAATGAAAGCTGTGATGTTCCCGCACGATGTTTAACCCATGCGGCGGCAGGTCTCGATGCGGCGGCAGCGTTACGGGGGGGGGGGGGGGCGGAAAAAGTATTCTATTCTGGTATCGGGGGTATTTGCGGGAGGACAAGTACTCCCGCAAATACTCGGTATCGGTCCCGATACTGGTATCGGGACAACCCTAGTTGTATCTGTAAGATCTGATGTCCAGCGCATCCCCTCCCCCTTACATGAGATGTCAAGAGCCACCCCACCATCAGAAGTTGAGTCCCCCACTCTCCCTTACATCACAGTGCCCCCCTCTTTCCTAATGCTGCTGCTGGGAAGAAGCTGGATGCATTGCTTAAAAGTGGGGGTCTGGAGGGCCGGATTTGGCCCGCGGGCCTTGTGTTTGACACATGTGTTATAGAATGTAAACAGATTTGTCGGACTGATCTGTGTTCGGCTGTCGCCGCTCCTCCTCGTTCTGCCTGAGTCGGTGCAGATGTTGTTGTTGTAGTGAACTTAAATAACCTCTTCTATGGTTTGCTTCGTACGCTGCAAGATCTCGCGTTTTTACACTGACATGGTAGTAAAAAATAAAATAAAATAAAAGATATAAAGTTAATCTATAAATCTCACATGTTCAAGGAGACATTTGGGACCTTCTGATCTCTTGCCAATTCTCCACGGCTATTCTACTCCAATGTAGACCACCCTTGGTTCTTGGGGGGGCACTGGTGACGTAGGAAAGGCGACATCACCGGCACCTTCCAGGAAGGTCTTGATTTTGGGAATCTTGTGAGATCTCAGGGAGACGATCTAAAGATTGTCCAAGATCTGGTACAAGGATGTGTGAGATTTGGCGCAGATGTTCTCAATGGGCTGGTAGAGAAGGACGAGGCTTTCTGACCTGCGAGGGAAGGCAGACCGCTGGCGCTTCTAATGGGCAAAGAGGGTAAATGTATGTAATCCCCTCACAATGGAGAACAATGGACTCTTCCCCCCCCCCCCCCCCTCTCATTTGTTGTCTTTTGGCCTATGGGGTTATGGAGGTGTGGAGTGGGTTATAGGTTTGGGCAGGGGCTATGAGGTTCTGTAGGGAGTACAGAGGGGGTGTAGAGGCTTTACACTGGAGGTGTGGAGGGGGCTATGTGGTTATGGAGGTGTGTAGGTGGGGCTTTGTGGGTGTGCAGGGAGGTGTGGCAGGGGCTGTGGGGGTGTGCAGGGAGCTGTAGAGGGGGCTATAGGGTTGTGAAGGGCGTTATGGAGGTGTGGAGAGAGTGCGGAGGGGCTATTGGGTTGTGGAGGTGGCTGTGGCCTTATTTTGAGGGGTGGGGGCATTATGGAGGGAGTACAGAGGGGGCTATGGGATTGTGAAAGGTGTTGTGGAGGGAGAACGGAGGGGGCTATGGACATGGGTTGGGGGGGGCTATGGAGTTATGGAGGTGGCTATGGAGTTATGGAGGTGGCTATGGGATTGTAGACATGGCTATGGGATTGTAGACATGGCTATGGGATTGTAGACATGGCTATGGGATTGTAGACATGGCTATGGGATTGTAGACATGGCTATGGATGTGTGTGTTAGGGAGTTATGGAGGGGGCTATGGGGTTGTGGAGGTGGCTATGGGGTTGTGGAGGTGGCTATGGGGTTGTGGAGGTGGCTATGGGGTTGTGGAGGTGGCTATGGGGTTGTGGAGGTGGCTATGGGGTTGTGGAGGTGGCTATGGGGTTGTGGAGGTGGCTATGGGGATGTGGAGGTGGCTATGGGATTGTAGACATGGCTATGAGATGTGTGTTTTGGGGAGTTTTGGAGGTGGCTATGGGGATGTGGAGGTGGCTATGGGGATGTGGAGGTGGCTATGGGGATGTGGAGGTGGCTATGGGGATGTGGAGGTGGCTATGGGGATGTGGAGGTGGCTATGGGGATGTGGAGGTGGCTATGGGGATGTGGAGGTGGCTATGGATGTGTGTGTAAGGGAGTTATGGAGGGGGCTATGGGGTTGTGGAGGTGGCTATATGGGGTTGTGGAGGTGGCTATATGGGGTTGTGGAGGTGGCTATATGGGGTTGTGGAGGTGGCTATATGGGGTTGTGGAGGTGGCTATGGGATGTGTGTTTTGGGGAGTTTTGGAGGTGGCTATGGGGATGTGGAGGTGGCTATGGGGATGTGGAGGTGGCTATGGGGATGTGGAGGTGGCTATGGGGATGTGGAGGTGGCTATGGGATTGTAGATATGGCTATGAGATGTGTGTTGTGGAGGTGGCTATGGGGTTGTGGAGGTGGCTATGGGGTTGTGGAGGTGGCTATGGGGTTGTGGAGGTGGCTATGGGGTTGTGGAGGTGGCTATGGGATTGTAGACATGGCTATGGATGTGTGTGTTGGGGAGTTGTGGAGGTGGCTATGGGGTTGTGGAGGTGGCTTTGGGGATGTGGAGCAGGCTATGGGATTGTAGACATATGGACGTGTGTGTTGGGGAGTTATGGAGCGGGCTATGGGATTGTGGATGTGGCTATGGATGTGTTGGGGGGGGGGGGGGGGCTAAAGGAATGTGGAGGTGGCTATGGACGGGTGTTGGGGGGGGGGGGAGGGGTCTATGGAGTGGCTATAGGGATGTGGAGGGGGCTATGGAGTTATGAGGGGGCTATGGGATTGTGGAGGTGGCTATAGACGTGTGATTGGGGGCTATGAGGTCATGAAGGGGCTATAGGGATGTGGAGCGGGCTATGGGATTGTGGACATGGCTATGGACATGTGTGTTGGGGGGGCTATTGAGTTATGGATTGGGCTATAAGATTGTGGACGTGGCTATGCATGTGTTGGGGGGGGGGGCTTTAGGGATGTGGAGGGGGCTATGGGATTGTGGAGGTGGCTATTAACGTGTTGGGGGGGCTATGGAGTTATGGACGGGCTATAGGGATGTGACAGTGGCTATGGACGGGTGTTGGGGGGGGGGGGGGGGGGGGGGGGCTATGGAGTGGCTATAGGGATATGGAGGGGGCTATGGATGTGTGTTATGGGGCTATGGAGTTATGGAGGAGCTATAGGGATGTGACGGTGGCTATGGACGGGTGTTGGGGGGGCTATGGATGTGTGTTATGGGGCTATGGGGCTATGGAGTTATGGAGGGGATATAGGGATGTGGAGGCGGTGATGGGATTGTGGAGGTGGCTATAGATATGTGTTTGGAGGCTATGGAGTTATGGAGGGGCTATGGATGTGTGTTATGGAGGGGCTATAGGGATGTGGAGGGGGCTATGGATGTGTGTTGAGGGGCTATGGAGGGACTGTGAAGTCACTGTGACCCGGCCATTGGAATGATGAAGTGCCTTTATAGGTGGGAGTGAAGTCACCGTGGCCCGGCCATTGTAGTGATGAAGGGACTCGTGGTGGAAGTGAAGTCACTGTGGCTCGTCCATTGGGGTGATGAAGTGACTTTTATAGGCGGGAGTGAAGTCACCGTGGCCCGGCCATTGGAGTGATGTACGGATGCTCATAGGCGGGAGTGAAGTCACCGTGACCCAACCATTGGAGTGATGAATTGACTCTCCTAGGCGGGAGTGAAGTCATCGTGGCCCGGCCATTATAGTGATGAAGTGACTCTCGTAGATGGGAGTGAAGTCACCATGGCTCAACCATTAGAGTGATAGAGGGACTCTCATGGGTAGGAGTGAAGTCACCATGGCCCGGCCATTGGAGTGACGAAGGGACTTGGGGGGAGTGAAGTCACCGTGGCCCAGCCAGTGGAGTGATGAAGGGACTTGGTGGGAGTGAAGTCACCGTGGCCCGGCCATTATAGTGATGAAGTGACTCTTGTAGGCGGGAGTGAAGTCACTGTGGCCCGTCCAGTGGCCCGTCCAGTGGCTTGATGAAGGGACTCGTTAGTGGGAGTGAAGTCACCATTTTCCGGCCATTGGAGTAACAAAGAAACTCTCGTAGGCGGGAGTGAAGTCACCGTGGCCCAGCCGGTGGAGTGATGAATTGACTCTCATAGGCGGGAGTGAAGTCATCGTGGCCTGGCCATTATAGTGATAAAGTGACGATTGTAGATGGGAGGGAAGTCACCGTGGCCCAGCCATTGGAGTGATGGGGGGACTCGTGGTGGGAGTGAAGTCACGAGGCCCAGCTATTGGGGTGTTGAAGTGACTCTCGTAGGCAGGAGTGAAATCATTGTGGTTCGGCCATTAGGGTGAGGAAGTGACTTTTATAGGCGGGAGTGAAGTCACCGTGGCCCTGCCACTGAAGTGATGAAGGGACTCTCGTAGGTGGCAGTGAAGTCCCCGTGGCCCGGCCATTATAGTGATGAAGTGACTCTCGTAAGCGGGAGTGAAGTCACCGTGGCCCGGCCATTGGAGTGATGAAGGGACTCTCGTAGGCAGGAGCGAAGTCACTGTGGCCCGGCCAGTGGATTGATGAACGCACTCATTTGGTGGAAGTGACGTCACAGTTGCCTGGCCAGTAGAGTGATGAAGTGACTCTCATAGACTGGAGGGAAGTCACCGTGGCTTGGCCATTATAGTGATGAAGGAACTCTCGTAGGTGGGAGTGAAGTCACTGTGGCCCGCCCATTGGAGTGATGAAGGGACTCGTTAGTGGGAGTGAAGTCACCATTTTCCGGCCATTGGAGTAATGAAGGAACTCTCTTGGGTGGGAGTGAAGTCACTGTGGCCCGGCCAGTGGAGTGATGAACGGATGCTCATAGGTGGCAGTGAAGTCATCGTGGCCCGGCCATTGGGGTGATGAAGTGACTCTCGTAGGCGAGAGTGAAGTCACCGTGGCCCGGCCAGTGGAGTGATGAAGTGACTTGTTGGTGGGAGTGAAGTCACTGTGGCTCGGCTATTGGGGTGATGAAGTGACTCTCATAGGCAGGAGTGAAGTCACCATGGCCCGGCCATTGGAGTGATGGAGTCTCGTAGGTGGGAGTGAAGCCGCAGGACCCGGCCATTGGAGTGATAAAGGGACTTGATAGGCGGGAGTGAAGTCACCGTGGCCCAGCTATTGGAGTGATGGAGGGACTCTCATAGATGGGAGTGAAGTCACATGACCCCGCTAGTGGAGTGATGAAGGGACTTGGTAGGCAGGAGTAAAGTCACCATGGCCCGGCCATTATAGTGATGAAGTAACTCTCATTGGCGGGAGTGAAGTCACCTTGGCCCGGCCATTGGAGTGATGAAGTGACTCTTGTAGATGGGAGTGAAGTCACCGAGGCCCAACCATTGGAGTGACTCATATTTTTTAGCAGAGTTTAGTTCCGTTGCTCGGGGCGGTGGGGCTTGTTTAGTCAGTTGCAGCTTTTGTTGGCTAGGACTTGTTTGGGTTCCGGTTTCTTTTGCGTTGCCCGAGGGGCGCCTTGGCTCCTCCGCATTCACCAGTAACTGAAATACTTGTTCGGGGCGAACGTTCCCTTTCACCTTTTCTTGAATGGTGTTCTTTGTTCTCCATCCCTGGCCTTAGAGTTGAAGGTACGAGTCCCGTCACGTATTGTTTCTTGATGGGACCTCGTTGGCAGCAGATTACCACGTAGAGCCGACGTTTCCTGTCCTCTACAGTCATTGTACTCTGTCATGGAAGCTTTTCATGTGGAAAGACGTCGGAGGGTGCAAAGGAGCCGAACTGTACCAAAGACTCCAACCATGAGTCCTATTGCCTTAGTGGTAAACCTCAGACATGAAATATGAACAAAGCCAGGGCTTGGAAAATTTGCTTTGAATTTACGAGCCACCTAAAAAGGTTGAAAGCCATTTTTTTTTTGGAAAGCTTTATTTGTGGGGAAAAAAGGACGCCAATTTTGTTTGGGAGCCACGTCGCACGACCGCGCAATTGTCTGTTAAAGCGACGCAGTGCCGCATCGCAAAACTCGGCCAGGTCATTTAGCTGCCTAAAGGTCCGGGTCTTAAGTGGTTAATGGGTGTGCGTTGAGTTATTTTGAGGGGGCGGGGAAATGTACACTGTTATACAAGCCGTACACTCGCTACACAACATTGTAGATACAAAGTGTCATTTCTTCAGTGTTGTCACATGAAAAGATGGAAGAAAAGATTTACAAAAATTGAAGGGGTGTACTTACTTTTGTGAGATACTGTATGTGCCCAATACCCAGTGTGTCAGCCCTTCAGAATGTGATTTTTAGATTGAAATGTCTTCTTCTCTTTGCAGGCTTCTATGGACGGCCATGGACTATGGAACAAAGGAAAGAACTTTTCAGAAGGTGGGTGGAGCTTGATGGTGACAACCAATTATTGATTTTTATTTTTTGCCAATTATGATCTGGAAATTTCTGTCGGTCTGTCTACAGAGGAAATGGATCATATTGTTATGTAAGATGATGTATAGAGTAGACCATGAATAGGATTGGCTCAATGCATTGTGTCAGGAGCTTATACGTGACCTCTGACCTCCCCTTCAGTCTACTGGCCCCTCCCCCTGGCCTGAAACGGCTTACTCCAGTCCTCCAAGGCCATAGAGGCGATCAGAGACTATCTAGTCTTTGATCGCCTCTGGGACTGGCCAGCCACACCGTTGAATTGTTTCTTGGGCGAGCCTTCTCTTCATCAGTGCCTGACCTCACAAATGGGTCGAACCTTCCCATAGACACCCTCCTAAACCTTGTGGACGGCCTTCCCAGAAGAGGTGAAGGTGTTATAGCCGCAAAGGGCGGAGCCAACTCAATATTGAACCCTCCAGGATAAAGACTGGGAGGCCATTAAAGATTGCAGTTGGCTGATGTTCAGGACAAAACCTGCCCATGTGAAGGGACCGTTGTAATCGGCGATGTTTGTCGGATAACGATCGGCACGTGATTTGTTCAGTTTATAATGTCTGATTTCTGTAGGCTTCAGAAGTGGGGACTGAACACCTACCTGTACGCACCTAAAGACGACTACAAGCACCGCATGTTCTGGAGGGAGATGTACTCTGTGGAGGAAGCTGGTAAGTGTCCCATGCCTGTCTCTCTGCCGCTTCCCCCCCCATGCCTGTCTCTCTGCCGCTTCCCCCCCCATGCCTGTCTCTCTGCCGCTTCCCCCCCCCCCCATGGCTGTCTCTCTGCCGCTTCCCCCCGCCCCATGCCTGTCTCTCTGCCGCTCCCCCCGCCCCATGCCTGTCTCTCGGCCGCTCCCCCCCCATGGCCTGTCTCTCTGCCGCTCCCCCCCATGCCTGTCTCCTCGGCCGCTCCCCCCCCCATGCTGCCTGTCTCTCTGCCGCTCCTCCCCCCCCCCCATGCCTGTCTCTCTGCCGCTCCTCCCCCCCCCATAGACCTGTCTCTCTGCCGCCCCCCCCCCATGCCTGTTCCTCTCTGCTG